>JAWKAU010000124.1:0-406000 GCA_033398695.1 Orobanche coerulescens | reverse complement strand
GTATTGTACCTCAAACAATACTCAATATCCTCAAACTATCATAACCAACTCACGATACGGAAATCTACTATTTCTGACCAATACGATCCATCGAGTAATATCATCAAATCCCAAGACGATAACCGATTGTCCACCAAAGACAAGACCAAAGAAAATACGGAACATACCTCGAGATATGATGTGCCACGATAATCATATCAGTCTAATCCGAGATCAGAACAATGCAATACGGACAAGGTCCTAACATAAGACCTACAAATGCATACTCATTTGACAACGTCAATATGCTCAAAAACAATAACAACTATGTATACTCAATGGAAATCCCATGATCCCGCGCCCTCAGCATAGATCCCAAGATGATCCTACAAGATCAACACGAGGTGGATAACCAACAATATACATATGCACAACAATAACACAATACTGGGTAATCCAACGATCCAGCGCCCTCAGCATAGATCCTCATGATGATCCCGTCGGACCAACGCATGGTGGAAAACCTGTCCAGCGATCCAGCGCCCTCAGCATAGATCCCATGATGATCCCGTCGAACCAACGCATGGTGGACATTCGATCCAGCGCCCTCAGCGTAGATCCTCATAATCTCATCGGATTATTTACACAACATGAACAACACAATATGCATACACATATGCAAATCAACACGTTTATCAACATGAACAACATAACATGCACGACAACATGACAATTTACTAGGACGACTCCATGTTCAACAACATGAAAGAAAATGTAAGAGACTAAAATAAATAACATTAAACCATAATCAATATGGAATACTTGCCCCGAGTCCTTCGGGAGCAACATCGATGTCCAATCATCACTGACGATTATCCTCAATGCTCGACGATCCAAACGTACAATGAACTATAGATACTCATATCCTCGTCTTTACCATACTGTAACCTTCATACTTGAACATACCAATAACTGAGATAAAGCATATGCATTATGATTTATCTCCCAGAATCAAAAGAACGATATGCGATCCGAATACTCAGAGTTCACAATAATAATCATCGCTATATGCATAATAAACGAAATGAAACTGAAACCATTCATTAAATATTATAACTGAGCAAGTAATAACTTGCCTCGATACCGATACCACGAAGCTGCTACCGAACACATTGCCTTTGTCTAGGAGCTCCTCAGCCCTGATCAAAAGCAACACAATGGACATACTCGAACACGACCGCAACATCCGGTTATAATGACCGATCAATAATCTCAACCGACCGAAGAAATCAAATAACACATATCCGATAACAATCAACAACCGACAAAACTAACCAATCGAACTAAACGGTTCAACACAACCTTGAATAAATGCAGTCAGAACAAACCAAGTCAAACCATCACGAATTCATAATCAAAACACAAAAATACTGCACTGTCTGCCTACTTAGCACACGTTAAACGCATAATGTAGCGTGCGCTAAGTAGCCCCCGTTAGCGTGCGCTAGCCCGTAAGCTTAGCGTGCGCTAATGCTGTACAGTGGCATGCATTCCAAGCATCGACTAACATCTTGCGACTACGAATCCGAATGAAGGGAGACATAAATCTCCATATCTTTTGAAGATAAACGACACCATAACTATCACAAGGATCATATCAATGTCCATATATCAATAACACATCAACAATCAAACCGACTCGATAACAAGGATCATATCATACTCAATCTGGAATTCAACCTAGTATCATGATTCATCTCATCTAAATCGACCAATATAATTACCAAGATTCATAAATCCTTCTTAGATCAGGTTAAATGAATCAACATCCTTATAGTATGAAGAATCTTAACTAACATCCGAAACTCTTATCAAAATTCTATTGAATCTCATATAACATCATCATCTGATTATCCAACATGCTCCTCACATGAAATCATCCAAGAAAAACGAACCACTAATGAAGGAATACGAAGATTACCTGGTTTAGATGAACCAAAAATAAGAACACTAGAACTCCATCCAAAGAATCATGAACAACTTGAAGGACAAGGCTTGAATCCAAGCTCTCAATCTAATGATGTTAAAGATTATCATCTCATGGTGTTTGGGACCTCAAACCTCTCTCTAAAAACTCTCTCTCTCGGTTGCAAGGAAGGAATGAAAGAAATGCTTCATAACACCCTTCTGTCCCTTTTTATAAAGTATATTACTAGCGTGCGCTAAACCTTATGTTTAGCGTGCGCAACAGCCTTAGCGTGCGCTAACTGACTTTGTTAGCGTGCGCTATCGCAGTCCAGAGGCTACTGTTTGGCTTCGTACATGTGCTTACGTACGTAATGCCCATGCATTAGCATACGTAACATACACTGTCTAGCATACGCAAGTCCTTACATTTAGCGTGCACTAATACCAGTTGACTTGCTACAGTCTACACCTACCACGAAGATGCTCGTGACCCCACATGCCGAAAGCAACCAATAAAGCCAAGATTTCTTGTTGACCGATATACAGTTAGCGTGCGCTAATCAACATGCATTAGCGTGCGCTAACACTATATTACAACATCCGTTGACTTATCAGAACGTGCGCCGAAAGTGTCCTGGTCCACGCGTAGATTCCTTCCCATCGGACTGCATTAGCGTGCGTTATCTTATATCCGTAGTGTGCGCTAAACCTGCACGATAGCGTGCGCTACTCATGATTATTAGCGTGCGCTAATAATGTTACACTTAGCCATTTTCAGCTATCCTCGTCCAACATCTCGACATACCAAATATGAACATACGGTATACTGAATACATTACTCAACACATTATATCTTCGAATACAATTGTCGACCAATACGACAATTATACCAATACTGACATCTCAGTCCTTCATTTATTTTATCCATACTGTACAGATTCCACGATGTACAACATAACTGGGATAAAATAACATTAAACAATAGTAGTAGAAATTTCGGATATTACATACTACACCACTTAAAATAAGTTTCGTCCTCGAAACTTGCAATCCGTCATAACAACAAACAAACATACCGTTCAACCAAAATATCCCAAGCCATCACGACAACGATCAATCATCATCATTACTGAATAACCAAAAGAGTATGCTTACAATACGCAGGTCGACGATCTCCTGAGATACTAGCAAGCGATTTCACTGTACAGTCCCAATACGCTTACAATCACCATTCCTTGAGTCTCAACAAAATATATCATCTTTGGATGAAGCAATCTGCCCGAATCAAAGTCTGTCTGCCTGATTACATAATCAGGTCTCAATTCCGATAAGACGAATAATATACAATACATCTGCGAAAAAACTGCCCAAAACAACGATACGAATCCCGAAACATTGACACAAAATCTGAACGCTCAAATGATCACCAACAATGATCAACAATCAACCGAATTTATCATCGACATGATAAATTCCAATATGACCAACCAGAGGTCAAAACACAATCGAGAATATCATCAACGTGATAAACTCCAACACGATCAACACAGAACCACAGAAACAAATATACAAAAGAATAACATTCTCAAAATGACACACCAATCACATACAGTGTATCTCAATAAACATACCCGACTGGTGAGCATACCCCTCGGCGTACGAACAACCAATCACAACCCGTCGAACATATCCAAATTATACATGGAGTGGAAACGACCAATCGATACTCAAAACAACCAGCATGAGGTCAACAACCCCAAATCTGCATTTACAAAGAAATCATTCGAAGATCACTATGGTAAAGTCGAGCTACTACCATACCAAAGTTCGGATCTCTATTCATCGTAACATAGGCATGTCATAACCAGTTCGTGAGTCACACTCGCAACTTCACTATGTTATGTACTATGCACCAAATGCGTATGTATATCAATCATACATTTAAATCCAGTTTGAAATCATATAGCCTCGTCAAGAAGACAAATTTTCAAAAGTTCTTCCAAAATTTTCAAAACTCAAAACATAAATTTTGGTAAGACCACGAAATAAATTTCCGAACCCACCGGCTCGCTCGTGTCAAGTTCTCGATAAAAATTCTTTTCAAATACACACGATTAAATAAAATGGGATTTATGCAAATGCTTGACCATATCCATACTCCTGTTTATCAGTTCAGCTCGTCACCAATATCCATCGATATTCCATCGGGAAAACCACACGATAGAGTTCCAAAATCTCAAATATATAGACTCTGATAAAAACTCCTCTCTACATACTACTCCCAACGTCAATCCTTAATCCATCCTGGATCACCTCAAATATGCTATGACAAAACATTGAATAATCGACAAATCAAATACAGCGAAAGACTACCCGAGAAGTTTCATTTGAACAAGTAAACCAAAACCTCAAAAGGTAGGAACAAAATAAATAAACGATTGATAAAGAGTTTTACAAATCTCGGGAGTTTTAGAAAACAGAAAAGCTTTCCTTTGAAACATTAGGGTCTCAGCCCGTATCTTGTTCCGCAATACAAGAAGTTTAAAAAGTAGAAAACTCTTTTCGGACTCCAAGTCCTGAGTTACAAATCTATTTCAAAATCGATTGGGTCTCAGCCCAAAAATCATTTTCCGTAGAACATCCGTGAAATATTCATTTTGAAAAGTATCATTTTCAAATGCTCAAAAGCAGTTCATATATCACACAATGAACTAACATGACTACACGTTCTTCTCCACAATCCACAATATTTCTCCGGAATACACAATTCCGTTCCCAAAATCTAACCGACATATTGATTTCCAAAATCATAACTTCTCAAGATCATCAATCCTGTCCCAACTCTATCACCTCATACTGTAACGCATGATATGTGCTGAATCTCAAAACATATCAACTTAGAACAACAATAAATCTCAATGAAATCCAAAATCCAAATACTTACAAATCGTGAAGCCGATGATTCCCGTGATACTGGCACATGTCTCAACTAAAGAAAATACTCGACACAGATATTTTCAAAACACACGTTTTGCAAAAATCAGTTCAACTCAAGAACACAATACATCTCATTCCAGAGAATATTGTTAACATCATTTGGAAAAGTTTACAACAACCCCAGTACTATACTGGTAAATCACATAACGCACAAGCCCGAGTGAACAAAAAAAAAAAAAACTCACGGCTCTAGTATTAGTCAATCGACAACTCGAATGACGCGACCAAAACACGACCCAACTCGACCCAAATGCCTAGGTTTTCTCAACCTAAGCTCCGATACCATATTCTGTAACACCCCCAGATTTAACCGGGAATATTACAGCGCCGTGGGCCCCGAGATGGAACCCACAAGGCTAAAGGAAATTTTCGCAAATATTTACAAATACCCAAGAGGCCAACGACGGTACTATCTTTAAAACATTTGAAGACTTATAAAATCCATTTATCAAAAACCGACGTAAAAACTCATTTGAAATCGCAAGGCCAAACTGCCGACATTCAAAAGTTTAGAAAACGATTTCCAAAGTAACCTCAGTTACCAGATATCAAAAGAGCATTAAAATACTCACGCAGCGGAAAGGACAACCAAGTAGAATTACTCTAGCAGCGGAATACAACGACTGGTCAGGAGCTCAATACACAAATACATGCCCTATCCAGTATCTTCCGGGAAGCTCATCTCATCACGACCGCTACAAGCTCGATACTCCAAGAACCTAAAAAGAAATCCCACGACGGGGTCAGCCATAATATCCAACAATGATAACTGTCACATCACATTAATAATTAAATACCAATGAGAATACAACATAAGAATACGATCAACGTAATCTTACCGCCATAACTTTACTTACTCAAGTAATTCTCATCAGAATAACCATTATCACAGTTTCGCATCTCGTACTCGATTAACCAATAAACTCGAACATAATATTTGTATTGTACCTCAAACAATACTCAAGATCCTCAAACTATCGTAACCAACTCACGATACGAAAATCTACTATTTCTGACCAATATGATCCATCGAGTAATATCATCAAATCCCAAGACGATAACCGATTGTCCACCAAAGACAACACCAAAGAAAATACGGAACATACCTCGAGATATGATGTGCCACGATAATCATATCAGTCTAATCCGAGATCAGAACAATACAATACGGACAAGGTCCTAACATAAGACCTACAAATGCATACTCATATGACAACGTCAATATGCTCAAAAACAATAACAACTATGTATACTCAATGGAAATCCCATGATCCAGCGCCCTCAGCATAGATCCCAAGATGATCCTACAAGATCAACACGAGGTGGATAACCAACAATATACATATGCACAACAATAACACAATACTGGGTAATCCAACGATCCAGCGCCCTCAGCATAGATCCCCATGATGATCCCGTCGGACCAACGCATGGTGGAAAACCTGTCCAGCGATCCAGCGCCCTCAGCATAGATCCCATGATGATCCCGTCGAACCAACGCATGGTGGACATTCGATCCAACGCCCTCAGCATAGATCCTCATAATCCCATCGGATTATTTACACAACATGAACAACACAATATGCATACACATATGCAAATCAACACGTTCATCAACATGAACAACATAACATGCACGACAACATGACAATTTACTAGGACGACTCCATGTTCAACAACATGAAAGAAAATGTAAGAGACTAAAATAAATAACATTAAACCATAATCAATATGGAATACTTGCCCGGAGTCCTTCGGGAGCAACCTCGATGTCCAATCATCACCGACGATTATCCTCAATGCTCGGAGATCCAAACGTACAATGAACTATAGATACTCATATCCTCGTCTTTACCATACTGTAACCTTGATACTTGAACATACCAATAACTGATATAAAGCATATGCATTACGATTTATCTCCCAGAATCGAAAGAACGATATGCGATCCGAATACTCAGAGTTCACAATAATAATCATCGTTATATGCATTATAAACGAAATGAAACTGAAACCATTCATTAAATATTATAACTGAGCAAGTAATAACTTGCCTCGATACCGATACCACGAAGCTGCTACCGAACACATTGCCTTTGTCTACGAGCTCCTCAGCCCCGATCAAAATCAACACAACGGACATACTCGAACACGACCGCAACATCCGGTTATAATCACCGATCAATAATCTCAACCTACCGAAGAAATCAAATAACACATATCCGATAACAATCAACAACCGACAATACTAACCAATCGAACTCAACGGTTCAACACAACCTCGAATAAACGCAGTCAGAACAAACCCAGTCAAACCATCACGAATTCATAATCAAAACACAAAAATACTGCACTGTCTGCCTACTTAGCGCACGTTAAACGCATAACGTAGCGTGCACTAAGTAGCCCCCGTTAGCGTGCGCTAGCCCGTAAGCTTTGCGTGCGCTAATGCTGTACAGTGGCATGCATTCCAAGCATCGACTAACATCTTGCGACTACGAATCCGAATGAAGGGAGACATAAATCTCCATATCTTTTAAAGATAAACGACACCATAAATATCAAAAGGATCATATCAATTTCCATATATCAATAACACATCAACAATCAAACCGACTCGATAACAAGGATCATATCATACTCAATCTGGAATTCAACCTAGTATCATGATTCATCTCATCTAAATCGACCAATATAATTACCAAGATTCAGAAATCCTTCTTAGATCGGGTTAAATGAATCAACATCCTTATAGTATGAAGAATCTTAACTAACATCCAAAACTCTTATCAAAATTCTATTGAATCTCATATAACATCATCATCTGATTATCCAACATGCTCCTCACATGAAATCATCCAAGAAAAATGAACCACTAACAAAGGAATACGAAGATTACCTGGTTTAGATGAACCAAAAATAAGAACACTAGAACTCCATCCAAAGAATCATGAACAACATGAAGGACAAGGCTTGAATCCAAGCTCTCAATCTAATGTTGTTAAAGATTATCATCTCACGGTGTTTGGGACCTCAAACCTCTCTCTAAAAACTCTCTCTCTCGGTTGCAAGGAAGGAATGGACGAAATGCTTCATAACACCCTTCTGTCCCTTTTTATAAAGTATATTACTAGCGTGCGCTAAACCTTATGTTTAGCGTGCGCAACAGCCTTAGCGTGCGCTAACTGACTTTGTTATCGTGCGCTATCGCAGTCCAGAGGCTACTGTCTGGCTTCGTACATGTGCTTACGTACGTAATGCCCATTCATTAGCGTACGTAACTTACACTGTCTAGCGTACGCAAGTCCTTACATTTAGCGTGCGCTAATACTAGTTGACTTGCTACAGTCTACACCTACCACGAAGATGCTCGTGACCCCACATGCCGAAAGCAACCAATAAAGCCAAGATTTCCTATTGATCGATATACAGTTAGCGTGCGCTAATCAACATGCATTAGCGTGCGCTAACACTACATTACAACATCCGTTGACTTATCAGAACGTGCGCCGAAAGTGGCCTGGTCCACGCGTAGATTCCTTCCGATCGGACTGCATTAGCGTGCGTTATCTTATATCCGTAGTGTGCGCTAAACCTGCACGATAGCGTGTGCTACTCATGATTATTATCGTGCGCTAATAATGTTACACATAGCCATTTTCAGCTATCCTCATCCAACATCTCGACATACCAAATATGAACATACGGTATACTGAATACATTACTCAACACATTATATCTTCGAATACAATTGTCGACCAATACGACAAATATACCAATACTGACATCTCAGTCCCTCATTTATTTTATCCATACTGTACAGATTCCACGCTGTACAACATAACTCGGATAAAATAACATTAAACAATAGTAGTAGAAATTTCGGATATTACAGAATCCTTGCTACAACAAGACTTAATCAAGAAAGAAAAGATTAATCAAAGCTGTTGTAGCCAATTCTGAGTACAAAAGGCTCGAATCTAATCAATAAACCCGAGTTTTTGTAGAGTTCGGACTCGAATGCATATAACATGGTTTTATCTCTTATTAACAAGACTTATCAAGAAGTAAAGGCTTATTCGGAGCTATTATGCGAATCCTTGCTACAACAAGAGTTAATCAAGAAGTAAAAGATTATTCGGAGTTATTATATTTAATTATGAGTACAAAAGGCTCGAATCTAATCAATAAACCCGAGTTTCACAGAGTTCCGACTCAAATGCATGTAACATAGTCTTATGTCCTATTAACAAGACCTAATTGGAGCTATTATATCCAATATTTGCTACAACAAGACTTAATCAAGAGGTAAAAGATTAATCAGAGCTCTTATAAACAATTCTGAGTACAAAAGGCTCGAATCTAATTAATAAACTCGAGTTTTCATCGAGTTCCGACTCGAATGCATGTAATATGGTCTTATCTCCTATTAACAGGATGTAATCAAGAAGTAAAGTCTTAATCGGAGCAATTATAGTGAATCCTTTCTACAACAAGACTTAATCAAGAAAAAAAAGATTAATCAGAATTGGCTATTATAATGCATGTAACATGGTCTTATGTCCTATTAAACCCGAGTTTCACAGTGTTACGAGTATAATGCATGTAACATGGTCTTATGTCCTATTAACAAGACCTAATCAGAGCTATTATATCCAATACTTGCTACAACAAGACTTAATCAAGAAGTCAAAGATTAATCGGAGCTCTTATAAACAATTTTGAGTACAAAAGGCTCGAATATAATCAATAAACTCGAGTTTTCATAGAGTTCCGACACGAATGCATGTAACATGGTCTTGTCTACTATTAACAGGATCTAATCAAGAAGTAAAGGCTTAATCAGAGCTATTATATTGAATCCTTGCTACAACAAGACTTAATCAAGAAAGAAAAGATTAATCAGAGCTGTTGTAGCCAATTCTGAGTACAAAAGGCTCAAATCTAATAAATAAACCCGAATTTTTGTAGAGTTCAAACTATAACGTGGTTTTATCTCTTATTAACAAGACTTATCAAGAAGTAAAGGCTTAGTCGGAGCTATTATGTGAATCCTTGCTACAACAAGACTTAATCAAGAAGTAAAAGATTATTCGGAGTTGTTATAGCTAAATCTAAGTACAAAAGGCTCGAATATAATCAATAAACCCGAGTTTCACAGAGTTCCGACTCGAATGCATGTAACATGGTGTTATGTCCTATTAACAAGACCTAATCGGAGCTATTATATCCAATACTTGCTACAACAAGACTTAACAAGAGGTAAAAGATTAATCGGAGCTCTTATAAACAATTCTGAGTACAAAAGGCTCGAATCTAATTAATAAACTCGAGTTTTCATAGAGTTCCGACTCGAATGCATGTAACGTGGTCTTATCTCCTATTAACAGGATGTAATCAATAAGTAAAGGCTTAATCGGAGCTATTATAGTGAATCTTTGCAACAACAAGACTTAATCAAGAAAGAAAAGATTAATCAGAGCTGTTGTAGCCAATTCCGAGTACAAAAGGCTCGAATCTAATCAATAAACCGGAGTTTTTGTAGAGTTCGGACTCGAATGCATATAATGTGGTTTTATCTCTTATTAACAAGACTCATCAAGAAGTAAAGGCTTTTTCGGAGCTATTATGCGAATCCTTGCTACAGCAAGAGTTAATCAAGAAGTAAAAGATTATTTGGAGTTGTTATAGCTAATCATGAGTACAAAATGCTCGAATCTAATCAATAAACCCGAGTTTCACAGAGTTCCGACTCGAATGCATGTAACATGGTCTTATGTCCTATTAACAAGACCTAATTGGAGCTATTATATCCAATATTTGCTACAACCAGACTTAATCAAGAGGTAAAAGATTAATCGGAGCTCTTATAAACAATTCTGAGTACAAAAGGCTCGAATCTAATAAATAAACTCGAGTTTTCATCGAGTTCCGACTCGAATGCATGTAACATGGTCTTGTCTCATATTAACAGGATGTAATCAAGAAGTAAAGGCTTAATCAGAGCTATTATACTGAATCCTTGCTACAACAAGACTTAATCAAGAAAGAAAAGATTAATTAGAGCTGTTGTAGCCAATTCTGAGTACAAAAGGCTCAAATCTAATAAATAAACCCGAATTTTTGTAGAGTTCAGACTGTAACGTGGTTTTATCTCTTATTAACAAGACTTATCAAGAAGTAAAGGCTTAGTCGGAGCTATTATGCGAATCCTTGCTACAACAAGACTTAATCAAGAAAGAAAAGATTAATCAGAGCTGTTGTAGCCAATTCTGAGTACAAAAGGCTCGAATCTAATCAATAAACCGGAGTTGTTGTAGAGTTCAGACTTGAATGCATATAATGTGGTTTTATCTCTTATTAACAAGACTTATCAAGAAGTAAAGGCTTTTTCGGAGCTATTCTGCGAATCCTTGCTACAACAAGAGTTAATCAAGAAGTAAAAGATTATTTGGAGTTGTTATAGCTAATTATGAGTACAAAATGCTCCAATCTAATCAATAAACCCGAGTTTCACAGAGTTCCGACTCGAATGCATGTAACATGGTCTAATGTCATATTAACAAGACCTAATTGGAGCTATTATATCCAATACTTGCTACAACAAGACTTAATCAAGAAGTCAAAGATTAATCGGAGCTCTTATAAACAATTTTGAGTACAAAAGGCTCGAATCTAATTAATAAACTCGAGTTTTCATCGAGTTCCGACTCGAATGCATGTAACATGGTCTTATCTCCTATTAACGGGATGTAATCAAGAAGTAAATTCTTAATCGGAGCGATTATAGTGAATCCTTGCTACAACAAGACTTAATCAAGAAAGAAAAGATTAATCAAAGCTGTTGTAGCCAATTCTGAGTACAAAAGGCTCGAATTTAATCAATAAACCCGAGTTTTTGTAGAGTTCGGACTCGAATGCATATAACATGGTTTTATCTCTTATTAACAAGACTTATCAAGAAATAAAGGCTTATTCGGAGCTATTATGCGAATCTTTGCTACAACAAGAGTTAATCAAGAAGTAAAAGATTATTCGGAGTTATTATAGTTAATTATGAGTACAAAAGGCTCGAATCTAATCAATAAACCCGAGTTTCACAGAGTTCCGACTCGAATGCATGTAACATGGTCTTATGTCCTATTAACTAGACCTAATTGGAGCTATTATATCCAATATTTGCTAAAACAAGACTTAATCAAGAGGTAAAAGATTAATCGGAGCTCTTATAAACAATTCTGAGTACAAAAGGCTCGAATCTAATTAATAAACTCGAGTTTTCATCGAGTTCCGACTCGAATGCATATAACATGGTCTTATCTCCTATTAACAGGATGTAATCAAGAAGTAAAGTCTTAATCGGAGCAATTATAGTGAATCCTTGCTACAACAAGACTTAATCAAGAATGAAAAGATTAATTAGAGCTGTTGTAGCCAATTCTGAGTACAAAAGGCTCGAATCTAATCAATAAACCCGAGTTTTTGTAGAGTTCAGACTCGAATGCATGTAACATGGTTTTATCTCTTATTAACAAGCCTTATCAAGAAGTAAAGGCTTATTCGGAGCTATTATGTGAATCCTTGCTAAAACAAGACTTAATCAAGAAGTAAAAGATTATTCGGAGTTGTTATAGGTAATTATGTGTACAAAAGGCTCGAATCTAATCAATAAACCCGAGTTTCACAGAGCTACGAGTATAATGCATGTTACATGGTCTTATGTCCTATTAACAAGACCTAATCGAAGCTATTATAATCCAATACTTGCTGCAACAAGACTTAATCAAGAAGTGAAGGCTTAATCGGAGCTATTATATTGAATCCTTGCTACAACAAGATTTAATCAAGAAAGAAAAGATTAATCAGAGCTGTTGTAGCCAATTTTGAGTACAAAAGGCTCGAATCTAATCAATAAACCCGAGTTTTCATAGAGTTCAGACTGTAACGTAGTTTTATCTCCTATTAACAAGAATTATCAAGAAGTAAAGGCTTAGTCGGAGCTATTTTGCGAATCCTTGCTACAACAAGACTTAATCAAGAAGTCAAAGATTATTCGGAGTTGTTATAGCCAATTCTAAGTACAAAAGGCTCGAATCTAATCAATAAACCCGAGTTTCACAGAGTTCCGACTCGAATGCATGTAACATGGTCTTATGTCCTATTAACAAGACCTAATCGAGCTATTATATCCAATACTTGCTACAACAAGACTTAATCAAGAGGTAAAAGATTAATCGGAGCTCTTATAAACAATTCTGAGTACAAAAGGCTCGAATCTAATTAATAAACTCGAGTTTTCATCGAGTTCCGACTCGAATGCATGTAACATGGTCTTATCTCCTATTAACGGGATGTAATCAAGAAGTAAATTCTTAATCGGAGCGATTATAGTGAATCCTTGCTACAACAAGACTTAATCAAGAAAGAAAATATTAATCAAAGCTGTTGTAGCCAATTCTGAGTACAAAAGGCTCTAATCTAATCAATAAACCCGAGTTTTTGTAGAGTTCGGACTCGAATGCATATAACATGGTTTTATCTCCTATTAACAAGACTTATCAAGAAGTAAAGGCTTAGTCGGAGCTATTTTGCGAATCCTTGCTACGACAAGACTTAATCAAGAAGTCAAAGATTATTCGGAGTTGTTATAGCCAATTCTAAGTACAAAAGGCTCGAATCTAATCAATAAACCCGAGTTTCACAGAGTTCCGACTCGAATGCATGTAACATGGTCTTATGTCCTATTAACAAGACCTAATCGAGCTATTATATCCAATACTTGCTACAACAAGACTTAATCAAGAGGTAAAAGATTAATCGGAGCTCTTATAAACAATTCTGAGTACAAAAGGCTCGAATCTAATTAATAAACTCGAGTTTTCATCGAGTTCCGACTCGAATGCATGTAACATGGTCTTATCTCCTATTAACGGGATGTAATCAAGAAGTAAATTCTTAATCGGAGCGATTATAGTGAATCCTTGCTACAACAAGACTTAATCAAGAAAGAAAATATTAATCAAAGCTGTTGTAGCCAATTCTGAGTACAAAAGGCTCTAATCTAATCAATAAACCCGAGTTTTTGTAGAGTTCGGACTCGAATGCATATAACATGGTTTTATCTCTTATTAACAAGACTTATCAAGAAGTAAAGGCTTATTCGGAGCTATTATGCGAATCTTTGCTACAACAAGAGTTCATCAAGAAGTAAAAGATTATTCGGAGTTATTATAGTTAATTATGAGTACAAAAGGCTCGAATCTAATCAATAAACCCGAGTTTCACAGAGTTCCGACTCGAATGCATGTAACATGGTCTTATGTCCTATTAACAATACCTAATTGGAGCTATTATATCCAATATTTGCTACAACAAGACTTAATCAAGAGGTAAAAGATTAATCGGAGCTCTTATAAACAATTCTGAGTACAAAAGGCTCGAATCTAATTAATAAACTCGAGTTTTCATCGAGTTCCGACTCGAATGCATGTAACATGGTCATATCTCCTATTAACAGGATGTAATCAAAAAGTAAAGTCTTAATCGGAGCAATTATAGTGAATCCTTGCTACAACAAGACTTAATCAAGAATGAAAAGATTAATCAGAGCTGTTGTAGCCAATTCTGAGTACAAAAGGCTCGAATCTAATCAATAAACCCGAGTTTTTGTAGAGTTCGGACTCGAATGCATGTAACATGGTTTTATCTCTTATTAACAAGCCTTATCAAGAAGTAAAGGCTTATTCGGAGCTATTATGTGAATCCTTGCTAAAACAAGACTTAATCAAGAAGTAAAAGATTATTCGGAGTTGTTATAGGTAATTATGAGTACAAAAGGCTCGAATCTAATCAATAAAACCGAGTTTCACAGAGCTACGAGTATAATGCATGTAACATGGTCTTATGTCCTAGTAACAAGACCTAATCGAAGCTATTATAATCCAATACTTGCTGCAACAAGACTTAATCAAGAAGTGAAGGCTTAATCGGAGCTATTATATTGAATCCTTGCTACAACAAGATTTAATCAAGAAAGAAAAGATTAATCAGAGCTGTTGTAGCCAATTTTGAGTACAAAAGGCTCGAATCTAATCAATAAACCCGAGTTTTCATAGAGTTCAGACTGTAACGTGGTTTTATCTCCTATTAACAAGACTTATCAAGAAGTAAAGGCTTAGTCGGAGCTATTTTGCGAATCCTTGCTACAACAAGTCTTAATCAAGAAGTCAAAGATTATTCGGAGTTGTTATAGCCAATTCTAAGTACAAAAGGCTCGAATCTAATCAATAAACCCGAGTTTCACAGAGTTCCGACTCGAATGCATGTAACATGGTCTTATGTCCTATTAACAAGACCTAATCGGAGCTATTATATCCAATACTTGCTACAACAAGACTTAATCAAGAGGTTAAAGATTAATCGGAGCTCTTATAAACAATTCTGAGTACAAAAGGCTCGAATCTAATTAATAAACTCGAGTTTTCATCGAGTTCCGACTCGAATGCATGTAACATGGTCTTATCTCCTATTAACGGGATGTAATCAAGAAGTAAATTCTTAATCGGAGCGATTATAGTGAATCCTTGCTACAACAAGACTTAATCAAGAAAGAAAATATTAATCAAAGCTGTTGTAGCCAATTCTGAGTACAAAAGGCTCTAATCTAATCAATAAACCCGAGTTTTTGTAGAGTTCGGACTCGAATGCATATAACATGGTTTTATCTCTTATTAACAAGACTTATCAAGAAGTAAAGGCTTATTCGGAGCTATTATGCGAATCTTTGCTACAACAAGAGTTAATCAAGAAGTAAAAGATTATTCGGAGTTATTATAGTTAATTATGAGTACAAAAGGCTCGAATCTAATCAATAAACCCGAGTTTCACAGAGTTCCGACTCGAATGCATGTAACATGGTCTTATGTCCTATTAACAATACCTAATTGGAGCTATTATATCCAATATTTGCTACAACAAGACTTAATCAAGAGGTAAAAGATTAATCGGAGCTCTTATAAACAATTCTGAGTACAAAAGGCTCGAATCTAATTAATAAACTCGAGTTTTCATCGAGTTCCGACTCGAATGCATGTAACATGGTCTTATCTCCTATTAACAGGATGTAATCAAAAAGTAAAGTCTTAATCGGAGCAATTATAGTGAATCCTTGCTACAACAAGACTTAATCAAGAATGAAAAGATTAATCAGAACTGTTGTAGCCAATTCTGAGTACAAAAGGCTCGAATCTAATCAATAAACCCGAGTTTTTGTAGAGTTCGGACTCGAATGCATGTAACATGGTTTTATCTCTTATTAACAAGCCTTATCAAGAAGTAAAGGCTTATTCGGAGCTATTATGTGAATCCTTGCTAAAACAAGACTTAATCAAGAAGTAAAAGATTATTCGGAGTTGTTATAGGTAATTATGAGTACAAAAGGCTCGAATCTAATCAATAAACCCGAGTTTCACAGAGCTACGAGTATAATGCATGTAACATGGTCTTATGTCCTAGTAACAAGACCTAATCGAAGCTATTATAATCCAATACTTGCTACAACAAGACTTAATCAAGAAGTAAAGGCTTAATCGGAGCTATTATATTGCATCCTTGCTACAACAAGATTTAATCAAGAAAGAAAAGATTAATCAGAGCTGTTGTAGCCAATTTTGAGTACAAAAGGCTCGAATCTAATCAATAAACCCGAGTTTTCATAGAGTTCAGACTGTAACGTGGTTTTATCTCCTATTAACAAGAGTTATCAAGAAGTAAAGGCTTAGTCGGAGCTATTTTGCGAATCCTTGCTACAACAAGACTTAATCAAGAAGTCAAAGATTATTCGGAGTTGTTATAGCCAATTCTAAGTACAAAAGGCTCGAATCTAATCAATAAACCCGAGTTTCACACAGTTCCGACTCGAATGCATGTAACATGGTCTTATGTCCTATTAACAATCGGAGCTATTATATCCAATACTTGCTACAACAAGACTTAATCAAGAGGTAAAAGATTAATCGGAGCTCTTATAAACAATTCTGAGTACAAAAGGCTCGAATCTAATTAATAAACTCGAGTTTTCATCGAGTTCCGACTAGAATGCATGTAACATGATCCTATCTCCTATTAACAGGATGTGATCAAGAAGTAAAGTCTTAATCGGAGCTATTATAGTGAATCCTTGCTACATCAAGACTTAATCAAGAAAGAAAAGATTAATCAGAGCTGTTGTAGCCAATTCTGAGTACAAAAGGCTCGAATCTAATCAATAAATTATAAACCCGGGTTTTTGTAGAGTTTGGACTCGAATGCATATAACGTGGTTTTATCTCTTATTAACAAGACTTATCAAGAAGTAAAGGCTTATTCGAAGCTATTATGCGAATCCTTGCTACAACAAGAGTTAATTAAGAAGTAAAAGATTATTCGGAGTTGTTATAGCTAATTATGAGTACAAAAGGCTCGAATCTAATCAATAAACCCGAGTTTCACAGAGTTCCGACTCGAATGCATGTAACATGGTCTTATGTCCTATTAACAAGACCTAATAGGAGCTATTATATCCAATATTTGCTACAACAAGACTTAATCAAGAGGTAAAGGATTAATCGGAGCTCTTATAAACAATTCTGAGTACAAAAGGCTCGAATGTAATTAATAAACTCGAGTTTTCATCGAGTTCCGACTCGAATGCATGTAACATGGTCTTATCTCCTATTAACAGGATGTAATCAAGAAGTAAAGTCTTAATCGGAGCTATTATAGTGAATCTTTGCTACAACAAGACTTAATCAAGAAAGAAAAGATTAATCAGAGCTATTGTAGCCAATTCTGAGTACAGAAGGCTCGAATCTAATCAATAAACCCGAGTTTTTGTTGAGTTTGGAATCGATTGCATGTAACGTGGTTTTATCTCTTATTAACAAGACTTATCAAGAAGTGAAGGCTTATTCGGAGCTATTATGCGAATCCTTGCTACAACAAGACTTAATCAAGAAGTAAAAGATTATTCGGAGTTGTTATAGCTATACAAAAGGCTCGAATCTAATCAATAAACTCGAGTTTCACAGAGTTACGAGTATAATGCATGTAACATGGTTTTATGTCCTATTAACAAGACCTAATCGAGCTATTATATCCAATACCTGCTACAACAAGACTTAATCAAGAAGTCAAAGATTAATCGGAGCTCTTATAAACAATTCTGAGTATAAAAGGCTCGAATATAATCAATAAACTCGAGCTTTCATAGAGTTCCGACATGAATGCATGTAACGTGGTCTTGTCTCCTATTAACAGGATGTAATCAAGAAGTAAAGGCTTAATCGGAGCTATTATATTGAATCCTTGCTACAACAAGACTTAATCAAGAAAGAAAAGATTACTCAGAGCTGTTGTAGCCAATTCTGAGTACAAAAGGCTCAAATCTAATCAATAAACCCGAGTTTTCGTAGAGTTCAGACTGTAACGTGGTTTTATCTCCTATTAACAAGACTTATCAAGAAGTAAATGCTTAGTCGGAGCTATTATGTGAATCCTTGCTACAACAAGACTTAATCAAGAAGTAAAAGATTATTCGGAGTTGTTATAGTCAATTCTAAGTACAAAAGGCTCGAATCTAATCAATAAACCCGAGTTTCACACAGTTCTGACTCGAATGCATGTAACATGGTCTTATGTCCTATTAACAAGACCTAATCAGAGCTATTATATCCAATACTTGCTACAACAAGACTTAATCAAGAGGTAAAAGATTAATCGGAGATCTTATAAACAATTCTGAGTACACAAGACTCGAATCTAATTAATAAACTCGAGTTTTCATCGAGTTCCGACTCGAATGCATGTAACATGGTCTTATCTCCTATTAATAGGATGTAATCAAGAAGTAAAGTCTTAATCGGAGCTATTATAGTGAATCCTTGCTACAACAAGACCTAATCAAGAAAGAAAAGATTAATCATAGCTAATTCGGAGTACAAAAGGATCGAATCTAATCAATAAACTCGAGTTTTTATAGAGTTCGGACTCGAATGCATATAACGTGGTTTTATCTCTTATTAACAAGACTTATCAAGAAGTAAAGGCTTATTCGGAGCTATTAAGCGAATCCTTGCTACAACAAGAGTTAATCAAGAAGTAAAAGATTATTCGGAGTTGTTATAGCTAATTATGAGTACAAAAGGCTCGAATCTAATCAATAAACCCGAGTTTTACAGAGTTCCGACTCGAATGCATGTAACATGGTCTTGTGTCCTATTAACAAGACCTAATCGGAGCTATTATATCCAATATTTGCTACAATAAGACTTAATCAAGATGTAAAAGATTAATCGGAGCTCTTATAAACAATTCTGAGTACAAAAGGCTCGAATCTAATTAAAAAACTCGAGTTTTCATCGAGTTCCGACTCGAATGCATGTAACATGGTCTTATCTTCTATTAACAGGATGTAATCAAGAAGTAAAGTCTTAATCGGGGCTATTATAGTGAATCCTTGCTACAACAAGACTTAATCAAGAAAGAAAAGATTAATCAGAGTTGTTGTAGCCAATTCTGAGTACAAAAGGCTCGAATCTAATCAATAAACTCGAGTTTTTGTAGAGTTCGGACTCGAATGCATATAACGTGGTTTTGTCTCTTATTAACAAGACTTATCAAGAAGTAAAGACTTATTCGGAGCTATTATGCGAATCCTTGCTACAACAAGAGTTAATCAAGAAGTAAAAGATTATTCGGAGTTGTTACAGCTAATTATGAGTGCAAAAGGCTCGAATCTAATCAATAAACCCGAGTTTCACAGAGTTCCGACTTGAATGCATGTAACATGGTCTTATGTCCTATTAACAAGACCCAATCTGAGCTATTATATCCAATATTTGCTACAACAAGACTTAATCAAGAGGTAAAAGATTAATCGGAGCTCTTATAAACAATTCTGAGTACAAAAGGCTCGAATCTAATTAATAAACTCGAGTTTTCATCGAGTTCCGACTCGAATACATGTAACATGGTCTTATCTCCTATTAACAGGATGTAATCAAGAAGTAAAGTCTTAATTGAATCTATTATAGTCAATTCTTGCTACAACAAGACTTAATCAAGAAAGAAAAGATTACTCAGAGCTGTTGTAGCCAATTATGAGTACAAAAGGCTCGAATCTAATCAATAAACCCGAGTTTTTGTAGAGTTCGGACTCGAATGCGTGTAACGTGGTTTTATCTCTTATTAACAAGACTTATCAAGAAGTAAAGGCTTATTTGGAGCTATTATGCGAATCCTTGCTACAATAAGACTTAATCAAGAAGTAAAAGATTATTCAGAGTTGTTATAGCTAATTATGAGTACAAAAGGCTCGAATCTAATCAATAAACCCGAGTTTCACAGTGTTACGAGTCTAATGCATATAACATGGTCTTATGTCCTATTAACAAGACCTAATCGGAGCTATTATTGTAACACCCCAAACTAGGCGGATATTACAGTGCCGTGAATCCCCGATTGGGACCCACCAAGCGAATGAAAATAATGAATTAAATAATATAATTGTAGTACCGAACCACATTATATTACCAAATACTCCGATGAGGAGTTTAAGTACAACACACCAGGACAATACCGAATACTAGTATATTTTATATGAAGATAAAATACACAACACTGAATGAAACGGAGTATCCAAATGAAAGTCTGCAACAGAAATTAAAGGACAACAACATGAATAACTGAAAGATCGGGGCCCCCTACTAGTATCAATGGGACTCCTCGCCGTCAACATGCTATTACCGTGCTTTTGCCTTTCCAGAAAAACAAAATCCCCAACCGGGATCAGTTACACAGAACAACAATCCTCAAGGGTTGTTAATACACAATCATGATATATCTGAAGTTATGAAATATCCTGTTGAAACATACGCAATCAAACATGCTATATGAATCAACTAACGGTATGGCTCAAAGGAATGGCGCCACACTACGTCCGGGATGGAAATGTGTCTGTGTACAAGCCACCAACAAGTATCGATCGAATACACGTGTGGTCTTGTACCTAATCAGTCTCACGAAGCCATCAACTCGTGTGCACAGTCCAATGTGAGGCCACCAGCCAACACACGACTTAAATGTGCCCGACATGAAAATCCTACACATACCAACCGGCACGTCAGTGCGACCCAGAATGCCACGATATAACAAAAGTGACATCAAAATCAATAATGACTCACCGAGATGAAATGACAGTGAAATGAATGATAGCTCAATGAAATAATTGGAACCGTCGTTCCTCATGACTGAAGTGATTAATTTACAATGACAAGTTTTGATACGGTTAATATAATGATGAATGAGTTATGATTATGAATGAACAACAACAAAAGGGATGAATATCCTTTTAACCGAGTAAGAATTAACTTACACAACACCGGTGACAATTATCCTTCCACGAACAACGTCCTAATTGATATATCGGTCGCTCGAACAACCTTGAATAAATATAATTACCAACAATCCGTTCAATACACGAATCAAACACGAATATAACGAACTCAAAACGTCGATACGATTAAACCAAGTTGATTGGGGCATTATATCGAACACTTAGTGGCCAACTTCGATTGATTACAACCAAACCTCAATAATACCAACACCAAAACCCCAAGAAGTGTTTCAAACCAACAAAACATCTTCAATACTGTAATACCCGGTTGTAATTCATTCATTTCCATTCAGTCATTATCATTCAGTAATTTCATTCGGTGATTGTCACTCAGTGGATTTTCACTCATTTATAATCATTCATCAATCATGTTCATTCACCCGTGTTCACCGTTCGGAAAAACTTCGAGTTGTGTATCGTTATTGTCCATTGTTTCAACTTTCCGCATATGAGTTCGAATTTATTAGATCACCATTAATTTTTGGTAACTCCAAAAATTCTGAATCTTTTCATTATTATAGAGCATCGAGTTAGCTTTTCAATGGTTCAAACGGTGAGTCAATCGGAGTCCGGACGAGAGAGTTATGGTCGTTTTAGCTCACCCGCTCATTGTTCAGTTATTGGCCGATCACTGCCGACCGAACTCGGCCGTGTCGTCCGACACGGCACTCATCCGGAAATGCCGAAGTCTCTGCCACAGGACTCGACCGTGTCGAACTCTTCCGGATAAGCCAGAACCGACTGCCCAGACGCCCGACCGTGTTCCAGGACACGGTCGAGTCAATGCCGAGTCGCTGTCGGACAGGTCACTATCGGAAGGCCCTTCGCGCCACGACCGTATCAAGCAGGACACGGTCGAGTCCCTGCCGGCCAGTTGCGCGCCGCGGCCATTCCGATCGGCACGGGCCGTGTCCGACAGGGCAGTCAACCCCTATAATTTCGTTTTTTGAGCATTTCAGCTCATTCCTTCCATTTCTTCCACCTTCATACGAGAGAGAGAGGCTTGAGGGAGAAAATTCTCTTCACCTATCACTTGAGTGTGGTTTTTAATCATTTTCATTCGGTTGTGAAGCTTGGATACTCGATTAAACTCGTGTTCTTCGGATCGAAGTGGTTGGATCTTCTAGAGGTAATTTCTTCAACACCTTGGACTTCGATTTTGTGTTGAGATATGATGTTTTGGACGTTATAATCATGTTATATGAAGGGATATGTATATGATTATGAGTTTGTATAAGGATTTATTGGATTATTGAGGGATTATTCAAGAACACCTTGAATATCGGGTTGAAATTGGTGGTTTTCGATTAATTGTCGTTATAATCACGTTTTCGGATATTCATTTTGGATTATTGATCATTTGGAAGATGTTTGTTGGTTTGAAACACTTCTTGGGGGATTTGATAGTGGCTCATTGATATTTGATTGTAAACA
Organism: Orobanche coerulescens; assembly: GCA_033398695.1. Taxonomy (NCBI): domain Eukaryota; kingdom Viridiplantae; phylum Streptophyta; class Magnoliopsida; order Lamiales; family Orobanchaceae; genus Orobanche; species Orobanche coerulescens. The sequence continues at coordinate 383,190 of JAWKAU010000124.1, read as the reverse complement.
ATCGGAGTTTGGCCACAACGTATTCGATATAATGCCCCAATGAACTTAGTTTAATCGTATCGACGTTTTGAGTTCGTTATATTCGTGTTTGATTCGTATATTGAACGGGTTGTTGGATATTGTATAATTCAAGGTTGTTCGAGCGACCGATATCTCAATTAGGATGTTGTTCGTGGAAGGATAATTGTCACCGGTATTGTGTAAGTTAATTCTTACTCGGTTAAAAGGATATTCATCCCTTTTATTGTTGTTCATTCATAATCATAACTCATTCATCATTGTATTAACCGTATCAAAACTTGTTATTGTCAATTAATCACTTCAGTCATAAGGAACGACGGTTCCAATCATTTCATTGAGCTATCATTTACTTCACTATCATTCCATCTCGGTGAGTCATTATTCATTTTCGATGTCACTTTTGTTATATCGTGGCATTCCGGGTCATACTGGCATGCCGGTTGGTATGTGTAGGATTTTCATGTCGGGCACATTTATGTCGTGTGTTGGTTGTTGGCCTCACATTGGACTGTGCACACGAGTCGATTGCTTCGTGAGACTGATTAGGCACAAGACCACGCGTGTATTCGATTGATACTCGTTGGTGGCTTGTGCACGGACACATTTCCATCCCGGGCGTAGTGTGGCGCCACCCTTTGAGCCGTACTGTTAGTTGATTCATATAGCATGTTTGATTGGGTATGTTTTCAACAAGATTGGGTTATAATCTAACCGTTTCATTTTGATCGAACTTGTGGTTTATACTACATATTATATGATTGTGTTTATTCAACTCTGGAGGATTGTTGTTCTGTTTAACTGACCCCGTTTGGTGATATTTTGTTTTCAGGTCATGGCAAGGCAAAAGCACAGGAATAGCATGTTGATGTCGAGGAGTCCCAGTGATACTAGTAGGGGCCCCCGATCTTTCAGTTATTCATGTTATTGTCCTTTATTTTCCGCTGCAGACTTTCATTTGGATACACCGTTTCATTCAGTGTTGTGTATTTTATCTTCATATAAAATACACTAGTATTCGGTATTGTCCTGGTGTGTTGTAACTAAACTCCTTATCGGAGTAATTATTGTTGTAATGTGGTTCGGTACTACATTTATCCCGTGTAATTCAGTCATTTTCATTTGCCTGGTGGGTCCCAGTTGGGGATCTACGGCACTGTAATATCCGCCTAGTTTGGGGTGTTACAGAGTTGGTATCGAAGCGCGTAGTTTTGAATACTACCCTCCAAGTCATGTCTTGATTGAAATCATCGTCATCGGACTAGTATCATTGGACTTTCGCGTCACGTGTGACCTGTGCAAATGCCGAGCCAATCTGACCGAAAGAACTGTAAGATTTCTAACACCATGGTATAATTTCTGGCAATAGTCATTCATTCATCATTCATCATTTAACAATCCTCAAACATCATCATTCATTGTAATCAGGACGATCATGTTAACTCATTAATCCCTCAATTCATTTCATTACTCAGTTGTCGATCTGAATGATCATATTATTAATCTTGTTAAGTTATTCAAAATAATCATTTCAAGAATTTCATCAGATAATCATGTCACTTCAGTAAATCATTCATATAATCACTAAGTTAGAACATGTATACTCATTTATCATCTCATGACATAATCATAACGTGATATTCATGCGGGAAATATAATCAGTATGCGACCTTCCTACTTCAGTATGGAGAGAGCTGACAGGGGATGCACGGGGAGAGGCCGCGGTGCGGGCCGAAACCCGGGAAATAATCACTCGCGATTGGGAAATCGTACCCAAGACTCGGCTCGATCAGAAGATGTTCGGGTTGATCCACTCACTTTTATGCAGGCCATGATGACCCATGTTCAGTTGCTCAATCATCATTGCGCCACTCTGACCGGATTAATCGAGAGAACTCTCCCGTATGAGCCAGCTGCTAAGGAAAGTGCTGAACAACAACCTTCATTTGTCAGCAAGAAATCAACGAAGCGTAATCAATCCGAAGGCGGTCAGTCAACCTTCAAGAAGCCTCGTGTGAGTCCTATCGTTTCTGAGCGACCTCCTACGGCGCATAATCGTGCAGGATCTCATTCCCGAGCGGCCAGTTCAGCCATCACCTGTTTCAATTGTGGAACGCCGGGTCATTTCAGCACTGAGTGTCTGAAACCGTCTATCACGTGCTATAATTGTGGGAATTTTGGGCATAAGGCCCGTTTTTGCCGAAAGGACTCCAAGTCGGCTCCGGCGGCATCTCAGGCCCCGAAGCAACCAGCGTTTCAGAATCAGACTGCTTTGTCATCGTCATTTAAGACAATGGAAGCAAATAGAGTTGGAGCTCGTATTTATCAGACGGGAGCGTCCGGTTCGGGGACCGGCAAGTCCCAGATTCATATGAAGAGGAGGATCGACGATCCGGTGGTCCGAATGATTTCAGGTATACTCGTAATTTTATTTTAACTTGTGTGTACCTTTTGATGCTGGTACACCGCATTCATTCATTTTCGAATCATGCTTGAATAGACTTATTTCGGGATAGTCCTATTGCTTGTGGACATCATACCATCGGTCTACCTGACGATGGAAGAATTTTCGGAATCATACCGAATTAAGCTTAATGACCGCGATTGGTTGATGGATCTAATCGTGGTGAATTTATCTTAGGACGATGTAATTTTCGGTATTAGTTGGTTTGATCATCTTGATACTATCCTCAGTGTTTGTTAGCGTTTGGTCGCTATCTTTCCGTCGTTGGTTGTCGAATGTGTGCTTCAGGGAAGTAATCCCCGTTGTTCCAGAAGAAGTATTATTATGACGAAAGCAGAGAAATTCCGCAATCGAACTATTCAATCATTCATTGTATCATTTTCATCGATTGGCCTTTCTAAGACAATCGAGTCATTCAATCATTCATTATATCATTTTCATCGATTGGCCTTTCTAAGGCAATCGAGTTATTCAAACATTCATTGTATCATCTTCATCGATTGGCCTTTCTAAGGCAATCGAGTTGTTCAATCATTATTGGTATCTCTTTTTATCGATTGACCATTCTAGGGCAATCGAAATGTTCAATCATTCGTGGTATCATTGTCATCGATTGACGATGTATTTCCAGACGAGTTATCTGGTTGCCTTCACATAGAGTAGGGGAATTCAGGAGTGAGTTGGAGCCGGTATGTCCCCTTTATCGAAGGCACCGTATCGGATGGCCCCGACCAGAATGCAGGAGTTGAAGATTCAACTTGAGGAGTAGTTCGAGAAAGGTTATCTCTGACCGATTGCGTCCCCGTGAGGAGCACCAGTGTGATCTGTCAAGGAGAAGGATGGCTCGTATCGTGTGTGTATTAATTACCAGGAGTTGAACAGGGTGATGATCAAGAGTAGTATCCTTTACCTCGTATTGATGATCTTTTAGATCAACTTCAGGGAGCTTCAGTACTTTCCAAGATCGACTTAAGATCTGGATATCACCAGTTGCGGATTCGAGAGTCAGATATCGCGAGGACAGCGTTTCGTACACGCTATGGTCATTATGAGTTCGTAGTTATGCCGTTCGGGATAACTATTGCACCTGCGGTATTCATGGAATTAATGAATTGGGTTTTCATCGACTTTTTGGATCAGTTTGTTGTTGTCTTTATCGACGACATTTTGATTTATTCTCGTAGCCGAGAGGAACACGAGGTTCATCTTCATCAGGTTCTCGACGTGTTGAGACGAGAGCAACTTTATGGAAAGTTTTCCAAATGTGAGTTCTGGAGGTCCGAAGTGACTTTCTCGGGCATGTAATTTTATCTGACAGAGTTCGTGTCGACCCTCAAAAGACGGAGACTATCCGAGATTGGCAACCTCCGAAAGATATTAAGTAAATCCGATGTTTCCTAGGATTAGCTGGTTAATTATCCAACCCACGACCTGGAGCTAGCAGCCGTGGTTTTCGCGTTGGGAATTTGGCGTCATTACCTTTATGGCGTCACCTGTCAGATCTTCACCAATTAAATATGCGACAGAGGCGGTGGTTGGAACTAATCAAAGATTTGTCATCGAGATCCTTTACCACTCGGGCAAGGCGAACGTTGTCGCCGACGCCTTGAGTCGTAAGTCCGTTCAAGAGCAGATGCTTGATCGTTTAACAGTTCAGAAGGAGCTTCAGCAGGAATTCCTTAGACCCGAGATCGAGGTCTGGCTTCAGCGAGTTCAGGGACAGCTTTGTATGTTAGAGATTTCATCGTCACTTGAGGAGGTAATCAGAGAGAATCAGAGTTCAGACCCTTCATTGTTGCGCATCCGTGAAGATGTGGCTCAGGGGAAAGCCCCTGGATTTGTGGTCCACAAGGATGGACTCTTGAGATTTAAGAATCGGTTGTGCGTCCCGGAGAATGATGAGTTGAAAAACTAGATCTTGAGAGAAGCTCATGCTACCCCTTATCCGGTTCATCCAGGGTCTAGCAAGATGTACAAGGACTTGAAACGAAATTTATGGTGGAGTAATATGAAGCGAGAAGTCGCGGAATTTGTTTCGAGATGTTTAGTCTATCAGCAAGTCAAGATGGAACATCAGCGACCGGCGAGTATGCTGATACCGCTCCCTATTCCAGAATGGAAGTGGGAAGACATTTCTATGGAATTCATCACGAGTTGCCGACGAGTCGTCGTGGCATGAATACGATCTGAGCGATCGCGGACTGCTTTACTAAATTAGCTCATTTCCTTGAAATCAAGGATATGTGGGGTCCCGAGAGACTGGCCCAGTTGTTCATCAAGGAGATAGTGAGACTTCACGGTACCCCTAAGAGTATCGTTTCTGATCGTGACGGACGATTCATGTCTCATGTTGGAAATCAGTTCATCGTGCTATGGGAACTCAGCCTAATCTCATTACATTTTTTTCATCCTCAGTCCGACGGACAATCAGAGAGGACTATTCAGACATCGGAGGACATGATGAGGGCATGCGTCCTCGATTTAGAAGACAATTGGGAAGCCCAACTACCATTGATCGAGTTCACGTATAATAATAGTTGGCATGCTTCCATTAAGATGGCACCTTACGAGGCCTTGTACGGTCGTCGTTGTCGATCTCCTTTGTGTTGAGATTACTTGTCAGAATCAATCGACACTGAGCCCGATATGCTTATAGCTGCCCGAGAGAAGGTAGCTTTGATTAAGAGTCGTATGTTGACAGCTCAGAGTCGACAGAAATCATATGCAGATAATCGTCGTCGACCACTAGAGTTTAAGACGGGTGACCACGTTTTGGTCAAGGTATTCCCGAGTCGAGGTATTTTCCGTTTCGGAAAATGGGGGAAGTTGAGTCCGAGATTCATTGGACCGTTTGAAATTTTGGATCGAGTAAGCGAGTTAGCTTATCGGTTGGCTTTACCTCCGGCATTGAGCCGAATTCATAATGTGTTTCACGTATCTCAGTTGCGGAAGTATGTTGCCGACCCGAGTCACGTACTTCAGTTTGATGAAATCGAGATCGCAGATGATCATTCATATGAGGAACGTCCTATACGAATTTTAGAGCGGCAAATCAAACGTTTGAGAAATAATTCGATTCCTTTGGTCAAGATTCAGTGGTCTAGACACGGAGTCGAAGAGGCTACTTGGGAAACCGAGGATAGTATGCGGGAGAGTTATCCCGAGTTGTTTGATCCTTAGTTTCGGGGGCAAAACTCTTTTTAAGGGGGGGAGTATGTAATACCCGGTTGTAATTCATTCATTTCCATTCAGTCATTATCATTCAGTAATTTCAGTCGGTGATTGTCACTCAGTGGATTTTCACTCATTTATAATCATTCATTAGCATGGAATGGGTAACTACGCTTTTCAATAAGATTTGGAGAAGCAATAAGATGCCATCAGCATGGAGGAAAAGTATTCTCGTCCCTTTGTATAAGAACAAAGGTGATGTTCAAGATTGTTCTAATTATCGCGGAATTAAACTAATGAGTCATACTATGAAGTTGTGGGAACGAGTGATTGAACAAAGGATCAGAAAATGTGTGAAGATAACAGAAAATCAGTTTGGGTTTATGCCTGGAAGATCGACCATGGAAGCAATTTATCTTATCCGGCAGTTGATGGAACATTATCGAGATAAAAAGAAAGATCTGCATATGGTTTTTATTGATTTAGAGAAGGCATATGATAAAGTACCAAGAGAAGTACTTTGGTGGGCCTTAGCAAAGAAGGGTGTATCGCGGAAATATATTGACATTATAAAGGACATGTATGAGGGAGCTAGTACAAGTGTACGTACTAATGTTGGGAGGACAGAAGAATTCCCTATTACGATTGGGGTGCATCAAGGATCTGCTCTTAGTCCTTTTCTCTTTGCCGTAGTCATGGATGAATTGACAAGAGAAATTCAAAATGACGTTCCGTGGTGTATGATGTTCGCAGATGATATTGTGTTGATTGATGAAACGAAGGTTGGAGTGCAACGAATTGGAACTTTGGAGGATACTTTGGAAGCTCGAGGCTTTAGGGTGAAAGGTATAAGACGAATATATGGAGTGTAGGTTTAGCGAAAAGTGATAGAGAGGCGGGGATGATCACATTTGATGGGAAAGTTGTTCATGGATCCACTTTCTTTCGGTATCTTGGATCTATTATCCAAAAGGATGGAGAGCTAGATGGCGATGTGGCTCACGAGAATAAAGGCGGTGGTTGAAGTGGAAGAGTGCCACGGGGTTTTATGTGATCTGGCATGCCTCATAGATTAAAGGGTAAATTTTACCGCACGGCAATTAGGCTGCTTGTTATATATGGCACCGAGTGTTGGGTCAAAAACAGTGTCACGTTCAAAAGATGAATGTGGCAGAGATGCGTATGCTACGATGGATGTGTGGTCATACAAAAAAGGATCGGCTCAGAAATGAGGTGATCAGAGAGAAGGTAAGAGTTGCGTCTACAGAAGACAAGATGATGGAGAATCGATTACGATGGTTTGGTCATGTGAGAAGAAGACCTATTGATGCCCCAGTGAGGAGGCTAGAAAGTTGGGGAACAAGTAATGTTGTGAAAGGTAGAGGAAGACCCAAGAAAACTTGGATAAGATGATTGAAAATGATATGCGGTTTCTTGGAATTGGAGAAAGTATGGCGATGGAGAGGCAAATGTGGCGGGAGAGAATACGGATGGTGGATGGAGTCTGATTTCCCTTTTTTTTTTTTTTTTCTATTTTCTTTTATTTCATGTTATCTTTTATTTTTTTTTAATTTTTTTTTTACATTATTCTCTTCTTTATTTGCTTTTTTCTCTACTTTTTTCCTCTTTTTTTCTTTTATGTTATTTATGTAACGATTATTGACGGTTTCAAAGTTTGATTCATGTTAGCCGACCCCAAATCATTTTGGGACTAAGGCATAGATGTTGTTATTGTTGTTGTTGTATAATCATTCATCAATCATGTTCATTCACCCGTGTTCACCGTTCGGAAAAACTTCGAGTTGTGTATCGTTATTGTCCATTGTTTCAACTTTCCGCATATGAGTTTGACTTTGTAAGATCACCATTAATTTTTGGTAACTCCAAAAATTCTAGATCATCGAGTTAGCTTTCCAATGGTTCAAATGGTGAGTCAATCGGAGTCCGAACGAGAGAGTTATGGTCGTTTTAGCTCACCCGCTCACTGTTCAGTTATTGGCCGATCACTGCCGACCGAACTCGGCCGTGTCGTCCGACACGGCCGTGCTGTACTCGTCCGGAAATGCCGAAGTCTCTACCATAGGACTCGACCGTGTCGTCTGGCACGGCCGAGTCGAACTCTTCCGGATAAGCCAGAACCGACTGCCCAGACGCCCGACCGTGTTCCAGGACACGGTCGAGTCAATGCCGAGTCGCTGTCGGACAGGTCACTATCGGAAGGCCCTTCGCGCTGCGACCGTGTCAAGAAGGACACGGTCGAGTCCCTACCGGACAGTTGCACGCCGCGGCCGTGCCGATCGGCACGGGCCATGTCCGACAGGGCAGTCAACCCCTACAATTTCGTTTTTTGAGCATTTCAGCTCATTTCTTCCATTTCTTCCACCTTCATACGAGAGAGAGAGGCTTGAGGGAGAAAATTCTCTTCACCTATCACTTGAATGTGGTTTTTAATCATTTTCATTCGGTTGTGAAGCTTGGATACTCGATTAAACTCGTGTTCTTCGGATCGAAGTGGTTGGATCTTCTAGAGGTAATTTCTTCAACACCTTGGACTTCGATTTTGTGTTGAGATATGATGTTTTGGACGTTATAATCATGTTATATGAAGGGATATGTATATGATTATGAGTTTGTATAAGGATTCATTGGATTATTGAGGGATTATTCAAGAACACCTTGAATATCGGGTTCAAATTGGGGGTTTTCGATTAATTGTCGTTATAATCACGTTTTCGGATATTCATTTTGGATTATTGATCATTTGGAAGATGTTTGTTGGTTTGAAACACTTCTTGGAGGATTTGATAGTGGCTCATTGAGATTTGATTGTAAACAATCGGAGTTTGGCCACAACGTATTCGATATAATGCCCCAATGAACTTAGTTTAATCGTATCGACGTTTTGAGTTCGTTATATTCGCGTTTGATTCGTATATTGAACGGGTTGTTGGATATTGTATAATTCAAGGTTGTTCGAGCGACCGATATCTCAATTAGGACGTTGTTCATGGAAGGATAATTGTCACCGGTATTGTGTATGTTAATTCTTACTCGGTTAAAAGGATATTCATCCCTTTTGTTGTTGTTCATTCATAATCATAACTCATTCATCATTGTATTAACCGTATCAAAACTTGTTATTGTCAATAATCACTTCAGTCATAAGGAACGACGGTTCCAATCATTTCATTGAGCTGTCATTTACTTCACTATCATTCCATCTCGGTGAGTCATTATTCATTTTCGATGTCACTTTTGTTATATCGTGGAATTCCGGGTCATACTGGCGTGCCGGTTGGTGTGTGTAGGATTTTCATGTCGGGCACATTTATGTCGTGTGTTGGTTGTTGGCCTCACATTGGACTGTGCACACGAGTCGATTGCTTCATGAGACTGATTAGGCATAAGACCACGCGTGTATTCGATTGATACTCGTTGGTGGCTTGTGCACGGACACATTTCCATCCCGGGCGTAGTGTGGCGCCACCCTTTGAGCCATACTGTTAGTTGATTCATATAGCATGTTTGATTGCGTATGTTTTCAACAAGATTGGGTTATAATCTAACCGTTTCATTTTGATCAAACTTGTGGTTTATACTACATATTATATGATTGTGTTTATTCAACTCTGGAGGATTGTTGTTCTGTTTAACTGACCCCGTTTGGGGATATTTTGTTTTCAGGTCATGGCAAGGCAAAAGCACAGGAATAGCATGTTGATGTCGAGGAGTCCCGGTGATACTAGTAGGGGGCCCCGATCTTTCAGTTATTCATGTTATTGTCCTTTATTTTCCGCTGCAGACTTTCATTTGGATACTCCGTTTCATTCAGTGTTGTGTATTTTATCTTCATATAAAATACACTAGTATTCGGTATTGTCCTGGTGTGTTGTAACTAAACTCCTCATCGGAGTAATTATTGTTGTAATGTGGTTCGGTACTACATTTATCCTGTGTAATTCATTCATTTTCATTTGCCTGGTGGGTCCCAGTTGGGGATCTACGGCACTGTAATATCCGCCTAGTTTGGGGTGTTACAAATACGATCAATAATCCGTTATGAATATCCAAATACGTGATTATAACAACAATTAATCGAAAACTCCCAAATCCAACTCGATATTCAAAGTGTTCTTGAATAATCCCTCAATAATCCAATGAATCCTTATACAAACTCATAATCATATACATTTCCCTTCATATAACATGATTATAACGTCCAAAACATCATGGAGAAATTCAAGATCGAAATTACCAACACAAAATCGAAATTCAAGATGTTGGAGAAATTACCTCTTGAAGATCCAACCACTTCGATCCGATGAACACGAGTTAATACGAGTATCCAAGCTTCCCAAATGAATGAAGATGATGAAAATTACACACTCAAATGATTGATGATGGCAAAATCTCTCCCTCAACCCTCTCTCTCGGATAAATGTTGGAGAAATGAAGAAATGAGAAAAAATGTCCCGGCCAAATCCTTATATACTGCCGGAAGTTACGACCGTAACTCGGCCCTCTTACGGCCGTAACATTCCAGGTCAACGGCCTTACGGACGTAACCGGCCAACTCGTACGGCCGTAACTCGGCTTCGTCCAAAATCCTGCCGACAGACTTACGGCCGTAACCGCTCCTGAGTTACGGGCGTAACTCGGATGATACGGCCGTATCCGGACAAACTTACGGGCGTAAGCTCCCTTCGTCGAAAATGACCAGGCACCTTGCCTGCAGCGTACAGCCGTATCCGGCCAAGCCTTACGGCCGTATCTCCCTCGACTTACGGCCGTATGCCGCAACCCTTACGGCCGTAACTCGCCTTCGGCCAAAAACGCCTGGGCACCCTGCTCGACACGTACGGCCGTAATCGGCCAAACCATACGGCCGTACCTGCTCAAATTACGGCCGTATTCCGAAACCTTACGGCCGTAAGTCCCGTTCGTCCAAAATGGCCCGACATCAACGAACCCTTGTTACGGCTGTAACACCCCAAACTAGGCGGATATTACAGTACCGTGAATCCCCGACTGGGACCCACCAGGCAATGAAAATGATGAATTAAATAATATAATTGTAGTACCGAACCATATTATATTACCAGGTACTCCGATGAGGAGTTTAAGTACATTATACCAGGATAAAACAGAATACTAGTATATTTTATATAGAGATAAAATACACCACCCTGAACAAATAAACATCTCAAACGGAATTTGCAGCGGAAAATACAAATGACGGAAATGACTGAAATGACCGAAACAAACGGAATGACTGGGGCCCCCTACTAGTATCACTGGGACTCGTCGCTGTCAACATGCTCTTCCCGTGCCTTTGCCTTGCCGTGACCTGAAAACAAAATCCCCCAACGGGGTCAGTTACACAGAACAACAATCCTCAAGAGTTGAAATTACACAATCATGAATTAACTGAAGTTATGAAATATTCTTAATTATGAATTACGCTGAAGAGGAGTATCATAGTACGCCCCTAATGTTCTGTGCAAGTGTACAAGACGAATGACCGGACACACCCGTCCTTGTACCTAATTAGTCTCACGGAGGTAAGCGTTACCGTGTGCACGGTCCCATGTATCGGTGAACCCAATACATGACCATCGTGTGCCCGACTAAAAATTCCACACAGCCACACCCGGCCACGCAATATGAACCCGTAAGGTCACATTAACGAGAATGACCATGATGAATATCAATGAATAATAATTAGACAAGGCCAAGATGACTCACCGATATGAATGTAATATTGACGTAATTGATAACCTAATGAAATGATTTGGAACCGTCGTTCCTTGTGAATGAAATGATTATTCGACAATTACAAGTCTCAAAATGATTAATATTATGATGAATGAATTATGATTATGAGCAATCAACAACAAAAGGAATGAGTATCCTTTTAACCGAGTAAGAATCAACTTACACAACAACGATGAAGAATGTCTGCCCACGAACAACGTCCTAACCAAGATACCGGTCGCTCGAACAACCTTGAATAACAATCATTACCAACAATCGTTCAATACACGTATCAAGCAAGAAAACACGACTAACCCAAAGGTCGAAACAACGATAATCAACTCATAGGGCATTCCAACGAATACATAACCAACCACACAACTTCGGAAATATCCAATCCCGAATATGTCGAAACCAACAACAAATTGAGTATTTCGAATTAACAAAACACTTCAATGATATCAATAATCCATTAGGAATCCATAATTCATGATTACAACAACATCAATCGGAAAATCCCCAATTAACCGAAGTCAACCCCAAGGGTTCTTGAAATAATTCCGAAAATAACCATTAAATCCGTAGGAATATATTTATCCAAGGTAGATAATCCATATCTAACATATTCCAATGATAATCCAAGCTTACACGAAGAAATCGGAAGGAAAAACCCAAAAATCCGAAATTCTAGATCCAAGAGATTAATACCTTTGATTCGATGTTTTGGAGATGATGAAGTGATGATTAATCCAACTCAAAGACTTGAAGATGATGATTGATGATTACACCTTGATGAATACTCTCTGAATCGCCCAAATCGCCAAGAACCGACGAGAGAATGAGAATTAGATGACAAATGACGAAGTCTGACTAAACTGTCCAATTTATAGTCAGTCCAGGTTAGTGTGCGCTAGCACTTATCAATAGCGTGCGCTAACGAGTAGTTTGGGTAGTCCAGTACCCACTGTCCGAACACGGTAGCGCGCGCTACGTACCTTTTTGTAGCGTGCGCTACGGCCATATCACTAGCGTGCGTTAATGCTCATAGTTAGCGTGCGCTAACGAATAATTTGATGCCCAGTACTGGAATCGAGAAACTGCCTGACCTCTGATCTGACCTCGATAGCATGCGCTACACCCATTGTTTAGCGTGCGCTATAACATCGATTGCGTACGCTAAAAACAACACATAGCGTGCGCTATGAATAAATCCAGTGCAGTCCAGTAGCCACCGGACTCAATCCTATCTGTCCTTAGCGCGCGCTACACCACAAATTAGCGTGCGCTACTACAACTCACTAGCGCGCGCTACTTACCATTCGTAGCGTGCACTACTTATAATTCACCTGCAGTCCAGTACCTTCTGGACTGTAGCCAGGGTAACCTTAGCGTGCGCTAAAGCTGAGTGGTAGCGTGCGCTACCTATACCCAATTAACGTACGCTAAAAGGAGTACGTAGCGTGCGCTACTCCTCACGCACAGCTCGCAACGAAAATGACAAAGATGATAAACACGGCACGAAACTCCAATCAATTAGTGATGAATGACGATTGATACACGATACAATTACTCTGAATGATGAATACCATGACTGAATATGAGTGACAAATGATCAATAATGAATGAAATTGCTGAGTATCAATTACTGAATGATGAATACTGAATGATAATTACTGAATTACAACCGGGTATTACATACACCCCCCCTTAAAAGAGTTTCGTCCCCGAAACTAAGGGTCAAACAACTCGGGATAACTCTCCCGCATACTATCCTCGGTTTCCCAAGTAGCCTCTTCGACTCCGTGTCTAGACCACTGAATTTTAACCAAAGGAATCGTCTTATTCCTCAACTGTTTGATTCGTCGTTCTAAAACTCGCATAGGACGCTCCTCATATGAATGATCGTCGGCGATCTCGATTTCGTCGAACTGAAGTACGTGACTCGGGTCGGCAACATACTTCCGCAGCTGAGAGACATGAAACACATTATGAATTCGGCTCAACGCCGGAGGTAAATCCAATCGATAAGCTAACTCACCTACTCGATCCAAAATCTCAAACAGTCCAATGAATCTCGGACTCAACTTTCCCCTCTTCCCAAAACGGAAGATACCACGACTCGGGGATACCTTGACCAACACATGGTCACCAGCCTCGAACTCTAATGGTCGACGACGGTTATCTGCATATGATTTCTGTCGACTCCGAGCTGTCAAAAAACGACTCCTGATCAAAGCTACCTTCTCACGGGCAGCTATAAGCATATCGGGCTCGGTGCCGAGTGATTCTGATAAGTTGTCCCAACACAACGGAGATCGACAACGACGACCATACAAGGCCTCGTAAGGTGCCATCTTGATCGAAGCATGCCAACTATTATTATACGTGAACTCGATCAGTGGTAGTTGGGCTTCCCAATCGTCTTTCCAATCGAGGACGCATGCCCTCAACATGTCCTCTAATGTCTGAATGGTCCTCTCTGATTGCCCGTCGGACTGAGGATGAAAAGCGGTACTGAGATTAAGCTGAGTTCCCATAGCACGATGAACTGATTTCCAAAAATGCGACATAAACCGTCCGTCACGATCGGAAACGATACTTTTAGGAGTACCGTGAAGTCTGACTATCTCTTTGATGAACAGTTGAGCAAGTCTCTCGGGACCCCACGTCTCCTTGATCTCAAGGAAATGAGCTGATTTAGTTAAGCGGTCCACGATCACCCAGATCGTATTCATGCCACGACGACTCGTCGGCAAACTCGTGATGAAATCCATAGAAATGTCTTCCCACTTCCATTCGGGAATAGGAAGAGGTTTTAGCATACCCGCCGGTCGCTGATGTTCAATCTTAACTTGTTGATAGGTTAAGCATATCGAAACAAATTATGCGACTTCTCGCTTCATATTACTCCACCAGTAATTTTGTTTCAACTCCTTGTACATCTTGCTAGACCCCGGGTGAACAGAATAAGGGGTAGCATGAGCTTCTTTCAAAATCGAGTTTTTCAACTCGTCATTCGCCGGTACGCACAACCGATTCTTAAACCTCAAAAGTCCATCCTCGTGGACCACAAATCCAGGGGCTTTCCCCTGAGCCACATCCTCTCGGATGCGCAACAATGATGGGTCCGAACCCTGATTCTCTCGAATTGCCTCCTCGAGTGACGATGAAATCTCTAACATACAAAGTGCCCTGAACTCGCTGGCCGGACCTTGATCTCGGGTCTAAGGAATTCCCTCAAGCTCCTTCGAGCCGTTAAACGGGCAAGCATGCTCTGAACGGACTTACGACTCAAGGCGTCGGCGACAACGTTCGCCTTGACCGGGTGGTAGAGGATCTCGATATCATAATCTTTGATTAATTCCAACCACCGTCTCTGACGCATATTTAACTCCTTCTGAGTAAATATATACTTTAAACTCTTATGATCGGTGAATATCTGACAGGTGACGCCATAAAGGTAATGACGCCAAATCTTCAAAGCGAACACCACGGCTGCTAGCTCCAGATCGTGGGTCGGATAATTAACCTCGTAAGGTCTCAATTGCCGTGAAGCATAGGCAATAACCTTCCCGTTCTGCATGAGCACACATCCGAGACCCTGTCCGAACGCATCACTATAGACCACAAATCCTTCCGTCCCCTGCGGCAAGGAAAGTACAGGTGCTGACATTAACCGGCTCTTGAGTTCCTCAAAACTCCGTTGACACGCGTTGGACCACGTGTATTTCTTATCCTTCCACAAAAGGTTCGTTAAGGGTTGAGCGATTCTAGAAAATCCCTCTACAAATCGCCGATAATAACCCGCTAATCCGAGGAAACTTCGGATTTCCTTAACGTTCTTCGGAGGTAGCCAATCTCGAATAGCCTCCGTCTTCTGAGGGTCGACACGAACTCCATCTGATGAAATTACATGTCCGAGAAAAGTCACTTCGGACATCCAGAACTCACATTTGGAAAACTTCCCATAAAGTTGTTCTCGTCTCAACACGTCGAGCACTTGATGAAGGTGAAACTCGTGTTCCTCCCGGTCACGAGAATAAATCAAAATGTCATCGATGAATACAACAACAAACCGATCCAAAAAGTCGATGAAAACCCGATTCACTAACTCCATGAATACCGCAGGTGCATTAGTCAATCCAAACGGCATAACCACAAATTCATAATGACCATAGCGTGTTCGAAACGCCGTCCTCGCGATGTCCGACTCTCGGATCCGCAACTGATGATATCCAGACCTTAAGTCGATCTTGGAAAATACTGAAGCTCCCTGAAGTTGATCTAAGAGATCATCAATACGGGGTAAGGGATACTTATTCTTGATCGTCACTCTGTTCAACTCCCGATAATCAATACATAAGCGGAATGAACCATCCTTCTTCTTGACAAACAACACTGGTGCTCCCCACGGGGATGCACTCGGTCGGATATAACCTTTCTCGAACAACTCTTCAAGTTGGTTCTTTAATTCCTGCATTTCGGTCGGGGCCATCCGGTACGGTGCCTTCGATATCGGGGACGTACCAGGCTCCAACTCAATCGTGAATTCCACACCCCTCTGTGGAGGCAGACCAGGTAACTCGTCTGGAAAAACATCGGCATATTCCTCACCACCGGAATATCCGTTAACATTATCGATGACTTCTCGGTTTTGGCCATATAGCACCAATAACCAACACACCCGATTGAGTAACCTTACCGCTTTCATCAAATTAATGACCTTACTGCAATGGGATTACCTCCCTGAAACACACATTCAACCCCATCGTCTGAAATGATAGTGACCATACGCTTACGGACACTAATGATGGCATCATAACGATCCATCCAATCAATACCCAAGTTGACGTCGTCCCTCGGCAAATTTATCACGATTAGGTCTGCTGGCCATACACGACCATGAAACTAAATCGGACAATCCTGAATCTCACGGTTACCGATAATTCGTCTACCATCAGGTAGGCCAATGACATAAGGCTCACAACTAGTAGCACTACCCAGACGTAGTCTACTCAAACATGACTCGGAAATGAATGAATGCGATGCACCAGTATCAAAAAGGGTACACACAGGTTGAGATAGAATATCGAGTGTACCTGAGATCATTCGGGCCTCTGGATCATCGGTCTTCTTCATCTCATAAATCCGGGGCTTGCTAGTCCCGGCACCGGACGCTCCCGTCTGATGGCTAAAAGCTCCACCTTTAGTCGCTCCTGTCGTTTTAAACGACGCTGATTGAGTGGCCTGATTCTGAACGGCTGACTGCTTAGGTGCCTGAGATGACGTCTGAGTAGGTTTGGAGTCCCTACGGCAAAAACGGGCCTTATGCCCAGCAATCCCACAATTATGACACGTGATAGTCTGTCGAGGACACTTGGTACTGAGGTGACCAAGCTCCCCACAGTTAAAACAGGTGATGGCCGAACTGGCCGCTCGAGACTGAGATTCCGCGGGTTTAGACGACACAGGAGGTCGCTCAGAAAAAGCAGAGCCCGCACGGGGTTTCTTGAAAGTTGTCTGACCGCCTTCAGACTGATTACGATTCTTCGATTTCTTGCTAGCAGACGAAGATTGCTGCTTAGCAATCTCTTTAGCAGTAAGCTCGTAGGTGAGAGCTTTCTCAATGAATTCGTCCAACGTGGCGCAATTATGATTAAGTAACTGAAGTCTCATACGGGGTTTCAGCCTCTTGCTGAAATACTTGATCTTATCCGCCTCTGAATGAATGATAGATGAGGCGAACGGAAGAAGTTTCTGAAATTTCTCGGCAATGGCGAGAACATCCTCGTCTGCTGAGGGGTCGGGGGTGAGCAGTTATGACAGCATGGCCTCTGTGAGTGGGGCCGGATAATACCTCTCCATCATGAGAGTCTTGAATTGATCCCAAGTACAAGATCCTTCGGTGGGCTTAAACGATAACCACCAAGAATGTGCGCTCTTACCTAGGTAGTAAGCCGCAACAGAAACTTTGTGTCCCTCGGGACACTCTACCATAGCAAACAGCTTCTCGAAATGCTCGAGCCAATGAATGATATCTGCCGGCTCAGATGAGCCCTCAAAAGTAGGTGGCCTCTGGCGAGAGATATCGCCGATGATATTACTCACATTCCTCTCTTGCCTCTGAGGTGGCGGCGGAGGAGCCTGCTGATTTTGATTGACGGAGTTATGCATCGTCTCCATCAACTGAGCCATCTGCGTCATTTGGGCCATCATGCCCTGCATAAAAGCGAGTGGGTCAACCCGGACACCCTCCGACCGAGCCGTGTCGGTACGACTCCCGATAGTGAATGATCGCGTCCAGGTGAATGAGTGGCAGCGTCGCTGCTCGATGAATTAGCATTATTCCTCGCGTTTGCACGTGTATTCACACGAGCTCTCGGGATTCGGCCCGCTCCACGGCCTCGTCCTCCACGTCCTCTGCCAGCCCTTTCCATACTGAAGTGGAAAGTCATGATGATTATATATCTCGCATGACTATCACATTATGATTATATTATGAAATGATGAAAATGAGCATACACGCTCAAATACAGCGATTACATGAATGATTAATTGACGTGACATGATTATCTGATGAAGTTACTGAAATGATTATCTTGAATGAGTTAACAAGATTAATGATTTGATCTTCCTGATCAACAACTGAATAATGAAATGAATTGAGTGATTAATGAGTTAATCTGACCGTCCTGGTCAAAGTGACAATGATGATTGAGGATTGTTAACTGATGAATTACGAATGAATGATTAATGCCAGAAATTATACCATGGCATTAGAAATCTTACAGTTCTTGGTCTGATTGGCTCGGCATTTGCACAGGTCACACGTGACGCGAAAGTCCAATGATACTAGTCCGATGACGATGATTTCAAACGAGACATGACTTGGAGGGTAGTATTCAAAACCACGCTCCGATACCAACTCTGTAACACCCTAAACTAGGCGGATATTACAGTGCCGTGAATCCCCGACTGGGACCCACCAGGCAATGAAAATGATGAATTAAGTAATATAATTGTAGTACCGAACCACATTATATTACCAGGTACTCCGATGAGGAGTTTAAGTACATTATACCAGGATAAAACAGAATACTAGTATATTTTATATGGAGATAAAATACACCACCCTGAACAAATAAACATCTCAAACGGAATTTGCAGCGGAAAATACAAATGACGGAAATGACTGAAATGACCGAAACAAACGGAATGACTGGGCCCCCCTACTAGTATCACTGGGACTCGTCGCCGTCAACATGCTCTTCCCGTGCCTTTGCCTTGCCGTGACCTGAAAACAAAATCCCCCAACGGGCCGATTCTACGTAACAACAATCCTCAAGAGTTGAAATTACACAATCATGAATTAACTGAAGTTATTAAATATTCTTAATTATGAATTACGCTGAAGAGGAGTATCATAGTACGGCCGTAATGTTCTGTGCAAGTGTACAAGACGAATGACCGGACACACCCGTCCTTGTACCTAATTAGTCTCACGGAGGTAAGCGTTACCGTGTGCACGGTCCGATGTATCGGTGAACCCAATACATGACCATCGTGTGCCCGACTAAAAATTCCACACAGCCACACCCGGCCACGCAATATGAACCCGAAAGGTCACATTAACGAGAATGACCATGATGAATATCAATGAATAATAATCAGACAAGGCCAAGATGACTCACCGATATGAAAGTAATATTGACGTGATTGATAACCCAATGAAATGATTTGGAACCGTCGTTCCTTGTGAATGAAATGATTATTCGACATTTACAAGTCTCAAAATGATTAATATTATGATGAATGAATTATGATTATGAGCAATCAACAACAAAAGGAATGAGTATCCTTTTAACCGAGTAAGAATCAACTTACACAACAACGATGAAGAATGTCCGCCCACGAACAACGTCCTAACCAAGATACCGGTCGCTCGAACAACCTTGAATAACAATCATTACCAACAATCGTTCAATACACGTATCAAGCAACCAAACATGACTAACCCAAAGGTCGAAACAACGATAATCAACTCATAGGGCATTCCAACGAATACATAACCAACCACACAACTTCGGAAATATACAATCCCGAATATGTCAAAACCAACACCAAATTGAGTATTTCGAATTAACAAAACACTTCAATGATATCAATAATCCATTAGGAATCCATAATTCATGATTACAACAACATCAATCAGAAAATCCCCAATTAATCGAAGTCAACCCCAAGGGTTCTTGAAATAATTCCGAAAATAACCATTAAATCCGTAGGAATATATTTATCCAAGGTAGATAATCCATATCTAACATATTCCAATGATAATCCAAGCTTACACGAAGAAATCGGAAGGAAAAACCCAAAAATCCAAAATTCTAGATCCAAGAGATTAATACCTTTGATTCGATGTTTTGGAGATGATGAAGTGATAATTAATCCAACTAAAAGACTTGAAGATGATGATTGATGATTACACCTTGATGAATACTCTCTAAATCGCCCAAATTGCCAAGAACCGACGAGAGAATGAGAATTAGATGACAAATGACGAAGTGTGACTAAACTGTCCAATTTATAGTCAGTCCAGGTTAGCATGCGCTAGCCCTTATGAATAGCATGCGCTAACGAGTAGTTTGGTAGTCCAGTACCCACTGTCCGAACACGGTAGCGCGCGCTACATACCTTTTTGTAGCGTGCGCTACGGCCATATCACTAGCGTGCGTTAATGCTCATAGTTAGCGTGCGCTAACGAATAATTTGATGCCCAATACTGGAATCCAGAAACTGCCTGACCTCTGATCTGACCTCGATAGCGTGCGCTACAACCATTGTTTAGCGTGCGCTATAACATCGATTGCGTACGCTAAAAACAACACATAGCGTGCGCTATGAATAAATCCAGTGCAGTCCAGTAGCCACTGGACTCAATACTATCTATCCTTAGCGCACGCTACACCACAAATTAGCGTGCGCTACTACAACTCACTAGCGCGCGCTACTTACCATTCGTAGCGTGCGCTACTTATATCTCACCTGCAGTCCAGTACCTTTTGGACTGTAGCCAGGGTAACCTTAGCGTGCGCTAAAGCTGAGTGGTAGCGTGCGCTACCTGTACCCAATTAACGTACGCTAAAAGGAGTACGTAGCGTGCGCTACTCCTCACGCACAGCTCGCAACGAAAATGACAAAGATGATAAACACGGCACGAAACTCCAATCAAATTAGTGATGAATGACGATTGATACACGATACAATTACTCTGAATGATGAATACCATGACTGAATATGAGTGACAAATGATCAATAATGAATGAAATTACTGTGTATCAATTACTGAATGATGAATACTGAATGATAATTACTGAATTACAACCGGGTATTACAACGGCCGTAACCTACAATCCTTACGGCCGTAACTCAATGCTGGACATGGTGAAAATTCGATAACTCCGATTCCTCACTACGACTGATGAATGATCCGACAAATCATACGAATGAGAAAGTGAACAGGTCCAACACATGCCAAAAATGATACTCCCAGTACAAGACTACCAATCCCGATGAAAATGATAATATTCCCGTCTCGATCTATAAACGGAGATGAAAAGACGATCGGTAACTGATATACGATTACAACATACCAACAGTGAACGAAATGAATGAATCATGAATGATGAGTGATTAATAATGAGTGAAGTTTACTGAATGATAATTACTGACTGATTAATATTGAATAAAAATGAATGAAATTCAACTGGGTATTACATACCCCCCCCCCCCCCTTAAAAGAGTTTCGTCCCTGAAACTAAGGGTCAAACAGCTCGGGATAATTCTCCCGCATATTCTCCTCGGTTTCCCAAGTGGCCTCTTCGACTCCGTGTCTAGACCACTGAATCTTGCCCAAAGGGATCGTCTTGTTCCTCAACTGTTTGATTCGTCGTCCTAAAACTCATACAGGACGTTCCTCGTATGAATGATCATCCGCGATCTCAATTTCGTCGAACTGAAGTATGTGACTCGGGTCGGCAACATACTTCCGCAACTGCGAGACGTGTAATACATTATGAATTTTGCTCAACGCCGGAGGTAAAGCCAATCGATAAGCTAACTCGCCTACTTGATCCAAAATCTCAAATGGTCCAATGAATCTCGGACTCAACTTCCCCCGTTTTCTGAAACGGAAGATACCTCGACTCGGGGATACCTTGACCAAAACATGGTCACCCATCTAGAACTCTAGTGGTCGACGATTATCTGCATAAAATTTCTGTCGACTCTGAGCAGTCAACAGACGACTCCTGATCAAAGCTACCTTCTCCCGGGCGGCTATAAGCATATCGGGCTCGGTGCCGATTGATTCTGATGGGTCGTCCCAACACAAGGTAGATCGACAACGACGACCGTACAAGGCCTCGTAAGGTGCTATCTTCATCGCATCATGCCAACTATAATTGTTCGTGAACTCAATCAACGGTAATTGGGCTTCCCAATCGTCTTCTAATCGAGGACGCATGCCCTCAACATGCCCTCCAATGTCTGAATAGTCCTCTATGATTGTCCGTCGGACTGAGGATGAAAAACGGTAATAAGATTAAGTCGAGTTCCCATAGCACGATGAACTGATTTCCAAAATGAGACGCGAATCGCCCGTCACGATCAGAAATGATACTCTTAGGAGTACCGTGCAATCTCACTATCTCTTTAATGAACAGCTGGGCAAGTCTCTCGGGACCCCACGTATCTTTAATCTCAAGGAAATGAGCTGACTTAATTAAGCGGTCCACGATCATCCAGATCGTATTCATGCCCCGACGACTCGTCGGCA
Source organism: Orobanche coerulescens (assembly GCA_033398695.1). NCBI lineage: Eukaryota > Viridiplantae > Streptophyta > Magnoliopsida > Lamiales > Orobanchaceae > Orobanche > Orobanche coerulescens. Next base: position 360,946 of record JAWKAU010000124.1, on the reverse strand, counting down.
CTCTCGTGAAGAAATCCATAGAAATGTATTCCCACTTCCATTTTGGAATAGGGAGCGGTTTCAGCATACCCGCCAGTCGCTGATGCCAGACCTCGATCTCGGGTCTAAGGAATTCCTGCTGAAGCTCGTTGTGAACTGATAACCGAGCAAGCATCTGCTCCTGAACGGACTTACGACTCAAGGCGTCGGCGACAATGTTCGCCTTGCCCGGGTGGTAAAGGATCTCAATATCAAAATCTTTGATTAGTTCCAACCACCGCCTCTGTCGCATATTTAACCCCTTCTGAGTAAATATATACTTTAAACTCTTGTGATCAGTGAATATCTGACAGGTGACGCCATAAAGGTGACGACGCCAAATTTCCAACGCGAAACCCACGGCTGCTAACTCCAAGTCATGGGTCGGATAATTAACCAGCTAATCCAAGGAAACTTCGGATTCCCTTAACATCTTTCGGAGGTTGCCAATCCCGGATAGCCACCGTCTTCTGAGGGTCGACACGAACTCTGTCTGATGAAATTACATGCCCGAGAAAGTCACTTCGGACATCCAGAACTCACATTAAGAAAACTTTCCATAAAGTTGCTCGCGTCTTAACGCGTCGAGAACCTGATGAAGACGTACCTCGCGTTCCTCTCGATCACGAGAATAAATCAAAATGTCATCGATGAAGACAACAACAAGTGATCCAAAAAGTCGATGAAAACCCGATTCATTAACTCCATGAATACCGCAGGTGCATTAGTTAGCCCGAACGGCATAACTACGAACTCATAATGACCATAAAGTGTACGAAACGCCGTCCTTACAATACCCGACTCTTGAATTCGCAACTGATGATATCCAGATCTTAAGTCGATCTGGGAAAATATTGAAGTTCCCTGAAGTTGATCTAAGAGATCATCAATACGGGGTGGAGGATACTAATATTGATCATCACCCTGTTCAACTCCTGATAATTAATACACACACGAGATGAGCTAACCTACTCCTTGATATATCACACTGGTGGTCCTCACGGGGACGCACTCGGTCGGAGATAACCTTTCTCGAACTATTCCTCAAGTTGAATTTCGGTCGGGTCCATCCGATAAGGTGCCTTCGATAACGGGGACATACCGGGCTCCAACTCACTCCTGAATTCCACTACTCTAAGTGAAGGCGACCAGATAACTCGTATGGAAATACATCGTTAACCGATGACAATGATACCACGAATGATTGAACATTTCGATTGCCCTAGAGTGGTCAATCGATAAAAAGTGGTACAATGAATGATTGAACATCTTGATTGCCTTAAAACAGCATATCGATGCAAATGATACAATGAATGATTGAATAACTTGATTGCCTTAGAAAGACCAATCGATGAAAATGATACAATGAATGATTGAATGACTCGATTGCCTTAGAAAGACCAATCGATGAAAATGATACAATGAATTATTGAATAACTCGATTGCCTTAGAAAGGCCAATCGATGAAAATGATACAATGAATGATTGAATGACTCGATTGCCTTAGAAAGACCAATCGATGAAAATGATACAATGAATAATTGAATAACTCGATTGCCTTAAAAAGGCCAATCGATGAAAATGCTACAATGAATGATTGAATAGCTCGATTGCCTTAGAAAGGCCAATCGATGAAAATGATGCAATGAATGATTGAATAACTCGACTGCCTTAGAAAGGCCAATCGATGAAAATGATGCAATGAATGATTGAATAACTCGATTGCCTTAGAAAGGCCAATCGACGAAAATGATCCAATGAATGATTGAATAACCCGATTGTAATATCCGCAATTTCGAATTTCGGTAATTTTCTTTTTTTTCGTAGGAAGTTCTTTTTGACAACTCTATCATGACCGTTTCGTCATTCCGAGAATGATTAATTCTGCAATTTTTGTCATCCGAGTTCGTTTCGGTGTCGTTTTGTTGAGTTCCGTGTCCTTAATCGACTTTTTCACGTGGGAGTTCGACTTTGTAAAGTCACCATTAATTTTTGGAAACTCCAAAGATTCTGAATCTTTGCATTATTATAGAACATCGAGTTAGCTTTCCAATGGTTCAAACGGTGAGTCAATCGGAGTCCAGACGAGAGAGTTATGGTCGTTTTAGCTCACCCGCTCATTTTTCAGTTATTGGCCGATCACTGCCGACCGAACTCGGCCGTGTCGTCCGACACGGCCCGTGCCGTACTCGTCCGGAAATGCCGAAGTCTCTGCCCATAGGACTCGACCGTGTCATTTGGCACGGCCGAGTCGAACTCTTCCGGATAAGCCAGAACCGACTGCCGACACGCCCGACCGTGTTCCAGGACACGGTCGAGTCATGCCAGTCGCCGCCGGAGTCACTATCGGAAGGCCCTCGCGCGCGCGACCGTGTCAAGCGGGACACGGTCGAGTCCTGTCGGCGGTGTGCGACACGGCCGTGCCCGATCGGCACAAGCCGTGTCGGCAGGCGATCAACCTATAAATTCATTTTTGAGCATTTCACTCATTTCTTTCCCTTTTCTTCACCTACAACCGAGATAGAGAGCTTGAGGGAGGGTTTTCCTTCACAAATCATTTGAGTGTTTGATTTTCTTCATCTCCTTTCGATCGTGAAGCCCGACAATCAATCCAACGCGTGTTCTACGGATCTTAGTACTTGAATCTCCGAAGGTAACATCTCTAGAACCCTACTTTCGAATAATTGGGGATTTTGGGGTTTTTGTCCGATTCTTTCCGTTTTGTTGATAGATTCTTGATGAATATGATTAATCTTGTTGCTATCAAAAATTTTCCTACGGATTCAGAGTATATTTTCATAGTTTTGCGGAATCGAGAGGGTTTGGTTGTGGTCCGCCCTCGTTATTATTTTGTGCGAATATACACGAATCGTAGGCGGGTTTTCGGGTGTATTCCATTTCCGTATTCGACTAGAGTTGGTTGTAATTATGTTCTTCGAATCGTTAGGTTTGGTTCCGTTGATTCCAAGTGTTCGTCGGTGATTATCCTTTCCGTTCGTTGCGTCATCAAAATATTCAAGGCAAGTAATTCTTGGAAACCTTTATGCTTAATGTGAAATGGTAATGTATATTGTGTGTGCTTTACTCACCTCGGGAAGGTCCGACGGGGCCTCGAGGGAATCTATGGTTTCGTCCTGGATTCATGAGTTTGATTCGCTAGCCGGCTCGGGAGGGTCCTTAGAGGCCTCAAGTGGGATTCGTGGCTTCGTCCCGGTCCTAGGTGACGTGTGGTGCTTGACTTGTTTTATGAATGTGGCCAGCTCGGGAGGGTCCTTAGAGGCCTCGAGTGGGATTTGTGGCTTCGTCCCGGTCCTAGGCAAATTAATTGTGACTGTTTGTTTCCGGAAAAGACATGTCTTGTTTTGGTTTTCGAAATGATATTGGTGCATGTACTATGAAATGTGTAAGCGATTGGTTTGCCTTGATTACTTGTACTAGCGTAATTGCTAACCCCTCTGGGGACCGTTGCCGGGGAAATTCTTGTTATGGATTTCAGGTTATGTTCAGCCAGATGAGCGGGCGCTTGGATGGTACGAGGATGTCGGCCAAGGTTGTTGACATGTGTAATTGAGTCTTGTTATTTCCTACTGTCTCTTTTGATGTGGATGTTTTCCAAATTGTAAACTTATAGATTGTACTCGCGAGTACTTAGGTTTTTCCTTTCGGATTGTGATTGGTATTCGTTGGAGTTACTGTATTTGTCGGTTGATGTTTATTATGCCGGTTGTACCGGACGTGTTGTTTTATGTTCTTATTGTTAACAATTGTTTCTTTGCTAACCGAAGCGGTTAGTCGAGTGGTGTTTTCTTGTGTTAGCCTGGTGGGTCCCATGTAGGGGTCCACGGCTACGTAATACACCTCGAATATCTTGGGGTGTTAAGAAAATGGTATTGGAGCTCTAGGTTTATGGATACCTGGGCTTGTCGGTTAATTTGGGTCTATTTGCGTTTTGTTTTGCACATTGTCACACCGCCGACATCTCGGTACATCCACGCTTGTATGTTTTCCTTACTCGATCCTCTTGTTTTCTCGTATTGTATTTCCACTTCTTGAATCGTGATTGTCTCTCTCGTACTTATCGTCGAGTTGTTTTTCGATCCATCCGGTTCGTGTACTTTTGATTCTAGTATTGCGCGATCCTTTATCTCTCTCGGAGTGTGTGCGCCGTTCGGGCTTGACCGCTTGTCGCTTTGCGAGCCTTCCGTCACCAAACTTCCTAATGTTGGTGGGATCATTGGTAATCGAAAGATCCGAGATTTGCTCCGTGGTATATTGTGAGAGGGCTTGACTCTCTAGTCTTTTGTTGTATGATGGAATCTGTGTTTGATAATTGCGATATACTAAATGTATGTTGAGCCGAACGTACTGATGGTTTGGACACCGAGGGGTGCAGTATGATGTGAATGTTTTGAACATTGATATGTTCCGGGAAAGGTGTCGATGGCAGAGTTTGTTGAGAAACTCACATCGATGGTTTCGACATGTGTTCGAATCGGTGTTCATCAGTTGTGCTGTTAAACTTGAAGAGATAAGTTTGACATATGCTTAGAATTAGTGTTTCCGAATTGCGCTTGTTGAACTGGTGATTTTTGAATGCCGTATATGCGTGTGTTCGGGAATTGTTAGTACTTGGCTAATTATTATTATTTACAACCAATGTGTTTCTATTAATAATAATACATGCGGCGTGCATGCTTGAAAATTTCTTAGACTTGATCGTATTGTGGGTTTTTGAAAAGTGACATGAATTTGGGCGAGCCAGCCTTGTATTTCCAAATAAAACCTTGTGTCGGTATTTAAAGGTCGTGTATAAAAGTGTTTAGGACATTTTATAAAATACTACCGCTGTAAAGCCCTTGTCGTGTTTGAAAGGGTCTTGAAAACGATTTTTAACTTATCGCTTTATTTTCGAATAACTAGAGTATACGATTTTAAAATCGATTAGCTGGGAAACCTAGTTGTCGAGTCAAATTGTGTTTGTTGAGTTTTGTCTCGCCGGATTTTGTCGACTTAGTCGCATCGCGACGCCGTCGCTTGAAATCATTGGTCGTGACTAGTATCGAGGCGGTCGTCACTTACGTGCGACTGTGATCGTAAGTCTCCCTTCTTTGTGTTGTGCCTCGTGTGACACGAGCTATTTGTATGATTATTTGTTAATTGATGGAATCCTCTTATGGATTTTTATTTCTTGAAATGTGGTTATTTGACCCTCATATTTCGTTCATATGAGGAGTAGCGTTGCTGGATTGTGCATGTTTGACTTTATTTCTTTTATCCATTGCGTGAGTTCTTTTGTAATGGCTTTCGGTATTTTACCGATCGAGTTTTATTTGAAAACCGATTCCTTTAACCGAGTTTTTGGCATTATGGCCTTGAACATTTTGGCGAAATTCTTATGACGGTATTTAGCATTTTGTAAATGGCTTTTGTGAGTTTTTGAAATATTACAGTCATCGTCTTTTTGGGCATTTTTGTAAATGGTTTTTAGCACAGTGGGTTCCGGCGCGAGACCCACGACGCTATAAAGTTTTGTGTAATTACAAGTTTTGGGCATTCTAGCCCATTGAATTATCTTTGAAAACCTTGAGTATCCTAGAAAATAAATTTCGAGACGTACTTTTAAAATGAATTATTTTCTCGTGATACATCCAAGGTGCCACAACACGTTTCAAAATTTTCTACCTCGAGATATTTTCAATGTTTTAGAAACACTTTTATTTAGACCCGAGGGTCGAATATTCTGAAAGTTTTCACTAAGAGAAAGTGTCCTCATTTTTATCAAATGCGAAATGGTTCTCCAAAGTCTCGATAACGATGTTTCACGTTCGTACTTTTTGAAAGGTGATACTCAAGATCAACCGGTGTTCTTCTAAATTATTTTCAAAATGAGGTTTTCGTTTTTAAAACCTATCCATTCCCGTTTGAGGGCTGGGTATATATGTATGATGTTCGCGTTGTCGTTATGATGTTTGCTCCCGAGTATGATCAGATTGGTGGCATGAACGTCGAGGCGTTGCCACGCATTTGTTATGAGAGGTGGGATGTTAGTGTCGAATGTTGCCGCCTCGTAGTGATTTCTACGTTGTCGCGCATGTGCGAGCTGTTAGAGCTTGGTTTGGTATGACCGTGTGCATCGGTGATCGTTCCGTTATGTGTCGGTTGTTTAATGTCTTGTTACCTTGCTCCTGTTTTTGTGAATTTCGTGGATGAGGTCGGGGGTAATACCCACACTATTTTGACTTCTGTATTTTCTCTTTCTCCAGTCTATCGATTCGCTCGTGTTCGTTGATACTGTCTGAACTTGTTTTGTATTTCGGGTTCATCATTCGAAAGAGCTGTGATCTTGTTTTGGGTCGATCTGGTTATCGCTGTGACTTTTCCGAGTTCGGTTCGATTCTTGTGAACCTTGTTTGGAAGTAACATCTTTTGGTTCTACTAGTTCTTTTATTCGAAGTGGATCGGATTTGGAACTTCTGTATTTTCGACTCTGTCGACTCGTTTATGTTCGTTGACATTTCTGAACTTTCCCTATCCCTTGCTTTTGTTGATCGAACGAGTGTGGTATTGTTTTGGAATAACTCGTTTGTCGCTGTGACTTTTCAATCGCTATTCCCTATCCTGTGGATCTTATGGGAATGCATTCCTTGTAGTTCTCACCAGATCATCCTGGGAGTTGTTGTTTGAGTTTTATTATCCTTCGTGTTTCGGACATGATTGTTCGATTTTTGTTGTCTCGATCGTTTGTTTGTTCGGTTTTTGTTCTCGTTTTGTGATTGTTGAACGTTCAGACTCCTTCGTAATTCCCTTAAGTTCGGGAAATTAATCTCGTTTTCGATCCTCCAACCCTTGGGCGGTGGAATTCCGTATTAGTACAGCGATTGGCTCGCGTTTCGATTGATGTACCGCTGGGTTGGTCAATCATACTGACTTTCGTTCATTGTGTTTTGTGATTTTCGGATAATTGACTTGGCTATATCATCCGTTTGATGACGCTTGTCATTTGTTGGTTTTATTGTATCCCTAACGGCGACGTTGTGTTGGTCGTCGTGGAGCGTGTTTTCACGCCGTATGTCTCTTTGCGTTTCTTGCAGCGTTTCGCCGTTGGGCGCGAGTTTTCTATTTCTGTGTATCTCGTCGACTTTTCCTGGCGGGTATATTGCTCCCCCTACTTGTTTTTAAGTTTCGGGACGAAACTTCTTTTAAGGAGGGTAGAATGTAATATCCGCAATTTCGAATTTCGGTAATTTTCTTTTTTTTTCGGAGGAAGTTCATTTTGACAACTCTATCATGACCGTTTCGTCATTCCGAGAATGATTAATTCTGCACTTTTTGTCATCCGAGTTCGTTTCGGTGTCGTTTTGTTGAGTTCCGTATCCTTAATCGACTTTTTCACGTGGGAGTTCGACTTTGTAAAGTCACCATTAATTCTTGGAAACTCCAAAGATTCTGAATATTTGCAATATTATAGAACATCGAGTTAGCTTTCCAATGGTTCAAACGGTGAGTCAATCGGAGTCCGGACGAGAGAGTTATGGTCGTTTTAGCTCACCCGCTCATTTTTCAGTTATTGGCCGATCACTGCCGACCGAACTCGGCCGTGTCGTCCGACACGGCCCGTGCCGTACTCGTCCGGAAATGCCGAAGTCTCTGCCCACAGGACTCGACCGTGTCGTTTGGCACGGCCGAGTCGAACTCTTCCGGATAAGCCAGAACCGACTGCCGACACGCCCGACCGTGTTCCAGGACACGGTCGAGTCATGCCGAGTCGCTGTCGGACGGGTCACTATCGGAAGGCCCTCCGCGCCGCGACCGTGTCAAGCAGGACACGGTCGAGTCCCTGTCGGCCAGCTATGCGACACGACCGTGCCGATCGGCATGGGCCGTGTCCGGCAGGGCAGTCAACCCCTATAAATTCATTTTTTGAGCATTTCAGCTCATTTCTTTCCCTTTTCTTCACCTACAACCGAGATAGAGAGCTTGAGGGAGGGTTTTTCCTTCACAAATCATTTGAGTGTTTGATTTTCTTCATCTCCTTTCGATCGTGAAGCCCGGACAATCAATCCAACGCGTGTTCTACGGATCTTAGTACTTGAATCTCCGAAGGTAACATCTCTAGAACCCTACTTTCGAATAATTGGGGATTTTGGGGTTTTTGTCCGATTCTTTCCGTTTTGTTGATAGATTCTTGATGAATATGATTAATCTTGTTGCTATCATAAATTTTCCTACGGATTCAGAGTATATTTTCATAGTTTTGCGGAATCGAGAGGGTTTGGTTGTGGTCCGCCCTCGTTATTATTTTGTGCGAATATACACGAATCGTAGGCGGGTTTTCGGGTGTATTACATTTCCGTATTCGACTAGAGTTGGTTGTAATTATGTTCTTCGAATCGTTAGGTTTGGTTCCGTTGATTCCTAGTGTTCGTCGGTGTTTATTCTTTCCGTTCGTTGCATCATCAAAATATTCAAGGCAAGTAATTCTTGGAAACCTTTATGCTTAATGTGAAATGGTAATGTATATTGTGTGTGCTTTACTCACCTCGGGAGGGTCCGACGGGGCCTCGAGGGAATCTATGGCTTCGTCCTGGATTCATGAGTTTGATTCGCTAGCCAGCTCGGGAGGGTCCTTAGAGGCCTCGAGTGGGATTCGTGGCTTCGTCCCGGTCCTTGGTGACGTGTGGTGCTTGACTTGTTTTATGAATGTGGCCAGCTCGGGAGGGTCCTTAGAGGCCTCGAGTGGGATTCGTGGCTTCGTCCCGGTCCTAGGCAAATTAATTGTATTTGTTTGTTTAGGAAAAGACATGTCTTGTTTTGGTTTTCAAATGATATTGGTGCATGTACTATGAAATGTGTAAGCGATTGGTTTGCCTTGATTACTTGTACTAGCGTAATTGCTAACCCCTCTGGGACCCGTTGTCGGGAAATTCTTGTTATGGATTTCGTGTTATGTTCAAATGCATTTGAGCGGACGCTGGGATGGTACGAGGCTGTCGGCCAAGGTTGTTGACATGTGTAATTGAGTCTTGTTATTTCCTACTGTCTCTTTTGATGTGGATGTTTTCCAAATTGTAAACTTATAGATTGTACTCGCGAGTACTTAGGTTTTTCCTTTCGGATTGTGATTGGTATTCGTTGGAGTTACTGTATTTGTCAGTTGATGTTTATTATGCCGGTTGTACCGGACGTGTTGTTTTATGTTCTTATTGTTAACAATTGTTTCTTTGCTAACCGAAGCGGTTAGTCGAGTGGTTTTTTCTTGTGTTAGCCTGGTGGGTCCCATGTATGGGTCCACGGCGCTGTAATACACCTCGAATATCTTGGGGGTGTTACATCGATTGCCTTAGAAAGGCCAATCGATGAAAATGATACGATGAATGATTGAATGACTTGATTGCGGAATTTATCTGCTCTCATCATAATAATAATTCTTTTGGAACAACGGGGATTATTTCCCTGAAGCACACATTCGACATCCAACGACGGAAAGATAGCGACCAAACGCTTACAAACACTGAGGATAGTATCAAGACGATCAATCCAACTAATACCCAAAATTACATCGTCCTAAGATAAATTTACCACGATTAGGTCCACCAACCAATCGCGGTCACTAAGCTTACTTCGGTATGATTTCCGAAAATTCTTCCATCGTCAGGTAGACCGATGGTATGAGGTCCACAAGCAATAGGGCTATCCCAAAATAAGTCTATTCAAACATGATTCGAAAAATGAATGAATGTGGTGTACCAGTATCAAAAGGTACACACAGGTTGAAATAAAATTACGAGTATACCTGAGATCATTTGGGCCATTGGATCGTCGATCCTCTTCATCACATGAATCCGGGACTTGCCGGCCCTCGAACCGGACGCTCCCGTCTGATAAATATGAGCTCCAACTTTATTTGCCTCCATTGTCTTAAACGAAGTTGACAGAGCAGTCTGATTCTGAATCGCTAATTGCTTCGGGGCCTGAGATGCCTCCGGAGCCTACTTGGAGTCCTTTCGGCAAAAACGGGCCTTATGCCCAAAATTCCCACAATTATAGCACGTGATAGACGGTCTCAGACACTTAGTGCTGTAATGACCCGGCGTTCCACAATTGAAACAGGTGATGGCCGAACTGGCCGCTCGGGACTGAGATCCCGCACGATTATGCACCGTAGGAGGTCGCTCAGAAACGATAGGACTCACACGAGGCTACTTGAAGGTTGGCTGGCCGCCTTCGGATTGATTACGCTTCGTTGATTTCTTGCTGACAGATGAAGGTTGTTGTTCAGCAATTTCCTTAGCAGCAGGCTCATACGGGAGAGTTCTCTCGATTAATCCGGCCAGAGTGGCGCAATGATGATTGAGCAATTGCACATGGGTCATCATGGCCTGCATAAAAGTGAGTGGATCAACCCGAACATCTTCTGATTGAGCCGAGTCCTGGGTACGATTTCCCGACAGCGAATGATTATACCCCGGATTTCGGCCTGCACCGCGGCCTCTCCCCGTGCATCCCCTGACAGCTCTCCCCATACTGAAGTAGGAAGGTCCATAATGATTATATTTCCCGAATGATTATCAAGTTATGATTATGTCATGAGATGATGAAAATGAGTATACATGCTCTAACCTAGTGATTATATGAATGATTTACTGAAGTGACATGATTATCTGATGAAATTCTTGAAATGATTATCCTAAACAGCTTAACAAGATTAATAATATGACCATCCCGATCGACAACTGAGTAATGAAATGAATTGAGTAATTAATGAGTTAACATGATCGTCCTGATCATTAACTGAGTAATGAAATGAATTAAGTGATTAATGAGTTAACATGATCGTCCTAATCACAATGAATGATGATGTTTGAGGATTGTTAATTGATGAATGATGAATGAATGACTATTGCCAGAAATTACACCATGGCGTTAGAAATCTTATAGTTCTTTCGATCTGATTGGCTCGGCATTTGCACAGGTCACACGTGATGCGAAAGTCCAGTGATACTAGTCTGATGACGATGATTTCAAATGAGACATGACACGGAAGGTAGTATTCAAAACCAAGCTCCGATACCAACTCTGTAACACCCCAAACTAGGCGGATATTAGAGTGCCGTGAATCCCCAACTGGGACACACCAAGCGAATGAAAATGATGAATTAAATAATATAATTGCAGTACCGAACCACATTATATTACCAAATACTCCGATGAGGAGTTTAAGTACAACACACCAGGACAATACCGAATACTAGTATATTTTATATGATGATAAAATACACAACACTGAATGAAACGGAGTATCCAAATAAAAGTCTGCAGCGGAAATTAATGGACAACAACATGAATAACTGAAAGATCGGGGCCCCCTACTAGTATCACTGGGACTCCTAACCGTCAACATGCTATTACCGTGCTTTTGCCTTGCCATGACCTGAAAAACAAAATCCCCAACCGGGGTCAGTTACACAGAACAACAATCCTCAAGGGTTGTTAATACACAATCATGATATATCTGAAGTTATGAAATATCGTGTCAAAACATACGCAATCAAACATGCTATATGAATCAACTAACAGTATGGCTCAAAGGAATGGCGCCACACTACGTCCGGGATGGAAATGTGTCCGTGTACAAGCCACCAACGAGTATCGATCGAATACACGTGTGGTCTTGTACCTAATCAGTCTCACGAAGCCATCAACTCGTGTGCACAGTCCAATGTGAGGCCACCAGCCAACACACGACTTAAATGTGCCCGACATGAAAATCCTACACATACCAACCGGCACGTCAGTGCGACCCGGAATGCCACGATATAACAAAAGTGACACCAAAATCAATAATGACTCACCGAGATGAAATGACAGTGAAATGAATGATAGCTCAATGAAATAATTGGAACCGTCGTTCCTCGTGACTGAAGTGATTAATTGACGATTACAAGTTTTGATACGGTTAATATAATGATGAATGAGTTATGGTTATGAATGAACAACAACAAAAGGGATGAATATCATTTTAACCGAGTAAGAATTAACTTACACAACACCGGTGACAATTATTCTTCCACGAACAACGTCCTAATTGATATGTCGGTCGCTCGAACAACCTTGAATAAATACAATTACTAACAATCGATTCAATACACGAATCAAACACGAATATAACGAACTCAAAACATCGATACGATTAAACCAAGTTCATTGGGGCATTATATCGAACACTTAGTGGCCAACTTCGATTGATTACAACCAAACCTCAATAATACCAACACCAAAACCCCAAGAAGTGTTTCAAACCAACAAAACATCTTCAATACGATCAATAATCCGTTATGAATATCCAAATACGTGATTATAACAACAATTAATCGAAAACTCCCAAATCTAACTCGATATTCAAAGTGTTCTTGAATAATCCCTCAATAATCCAATGAATCCTTATACAAACTCATAATCATATACATATCCCTTCATATAACATGATTATAATGTACAAAACATCATATCTCAACACAAAATCGAAATTCAAGATGTTGAAGAAATTACCTCTTGAAGATCCAACCACTTCGATCTGATGAACACGAGTTAAAACGAGTATCCATGCTTCCCAAATGAATGAAGATGATGAAAATTACACACTCAAATGATTGATGATGGCAAAATCTCTCCCTCAACCATCTCTCTCGGATAAAAGTTGGAGAAATAAAGAAATGAGGAAAAATGTCCCGGCCAAATCCTTATATACTGCCGGAAGTTACAGCCGTAACTCGGCCCTCTTACGGCCGTAACATTCCAGGTCAACGGCCTTACAGCCGTAACCGGCCAACTCGTACGGCCGTAACTCGGCTTCGTCTAAAATCCTGCCGACAGACTTACGACCGTAACCGCTCCTGAGTTACGGGCGTAACTCGGATGATACGGCCGTATCCGGCCAAACTTACGGGCGTAAGCCCCCTTTGTCGAAAATGACCAGGCACCTTGCCTGCAGCGTACGGCCGTATCCGGCCAAGCCTTACGACCGTATCTCCCTCGACTTACGGCCGTATGCCACAACCCTTACGGCCGCAACTCGCCTTCGGCCAAAAACGCCTGGGCACCCTGCTCGACACGTACGGCCGTAATCGGCCAAACCTTACGGCCGTACCTGCTCAACTTACGGCCGTATTCCGAAACCTTACGACCGTAAGTCCCGTTCATCCAAAATAGCCGGACATCAACGAACCCTTGTTACGGCCGTAACCTACAATCCTTACGGCTGTAACTCAATGCTGGACATGGTGAAAATCCGATAACTCCGATTCCTCACTACGACCGATGAATGATCCGACAAATCATACGAATGTGAAAGTGAACAGGTCCAACACATGCCAAAAATGATACTCCCAGTACAAGACTACCAATCCCGATGAAAATGATAATATTCCCGTCTCGATCTATAAACGGAGATGAAAAGACGATCGGTAACTGATATACGATTACAACATACCAATAGTGAACGAAATGAATGAATCATGAATGATGAGTGATTAATAATGAGTGAAGTTTACTGAATGATAATTACTGACTGATTAATATTGAATAAAAATGAATGAAATTCAACCAGGTATTACAATTATATCCAATACTTGCTACAACAAGACTTAATCAAGAAGTCAAAGCTTAATCGGAGCTCTTATAAATAATTCTGAGTACAAAAGGCTCGAATATAATCAATAAACTCAAGTTTTCATAGAGTTCCGACACGAATGCATGTAATGTGGTCTTGTCTCCTATTAACAGGATGTAATCAAGAAGTAAAGGCTTAATCGGAGCTATTATATTAAATCCTTGCTACAACAAGACTTCATCAAGAAAGAAAAGATTAATCAGAGCTGTTGTAGCCAATTTTGAGTGCAAAAGGCTCGAATCTAATCAATAAACTCGCGTTTTCGTAGAGTTCAGACTTGAATGCATGTAACGTGGTTTTATCTCCTATTAACAAGACTTATCAAGAAGTAAAGGCTTAGTCGGAGCTATTATGTGAATCCTTGCTACAACAAGACTTAATCAAGAAGTAAAAGATTATTCGGAGTTGTTATAGCCAATTCTAAGTACAAAAGGCTCGAATCTAATCAATAAACTCGAGTTTTCATAGAGTTCCGACTGGAATGCATGTAACGTGGTCTTGTCTCCTATTAACAGGATGTAATCAATGTAATACCCACCTGTAATTCAGTCATTATCATTCAGTATTTATCATTCAGTGTTTGTCACTCAGTAATTTTCACTCATTAATGATCATTTGTCACTGACACTCAATCATTGTATTCACCGTTCAGAGTAATTGTATCATGTATCAATCGTCATTCATCATCAATCTAGTTGGAGAATCGTGCGATCTTTATCATCGTTGTCATTTTCATGGTGTCCTATGTGTGAGGAGTAGCACACGCTACGTACTCTCTTTAGCATGCGCTAATTGAGTACGGGTAGCACACGCTACCTCTCAACACTAGCGCACGCTAGTATGTTTCAAACAGGCAGTCCAGAAGGCACTGGACTGTAGTTGGGTTGTAAGTAGCGCACGCTATGAATGGTAAGTAGCGCGCGCTAGTAGGCCGAAGTAGCGCGCGCTAGTAGGCCGAAGTAGCGCACGCTATACATTCGGTGTAGCGCGCGCTAAGCTCGGATCAGGTTGAGTCCAGTGGCTACTGGACTGGATGGGATTTATTCATAGCGCACGTTATGAGTGATTTTTAGCATACGCAAACGATATTGTAGCGCACGCTAATTATTGAATGTAGCAAACGCTACCGCGATCAGATCAGAGGACAGAAGGTTCTGGACTCCAGTACTGGGCATCAGATAATTCGTTAGTGCACGCTAACATTTCGGGGTTAACGCACGCTAAGTGTACAGACGTAGCGCACGCTACAAAAGGTACGTAGCGCACGCTACCGTTTTCGGACAGTGGGTACTAGACTACCCAAAACACCCATTAGCGCACGCTAAGAACTGGGGCTAGCGCACGCTAAACTGGGATTTCTATAAATAGGACAGTTCAGCCCTTACTTCGTCATTTTTCATATCTCTTCGTTTCTTCGGCGGTTCCGGGCGATTCTGGGCGATTTGGAGAGTGTTCTTCGAGCTAAAATCATCAATCATCAACTTCAAGTCTTTGAGTTGGATTAATCATCACTTCATCATCTCCAATACATAAAATCAAAGGTATTAATCTCTTGGATCTAGAATTTCGGATTTTTGGGTTTTTCCTTCCGATTTCTTCGTGTAAGCTTGGATTGTTGTTGGAATATGTTATATATGTATTATCTAACTTGGATAAATGTATTCCTACAGATTTAATGGCTATTTTGGGGATCATTGCAAGAACCCTTGGGGTTGACTTTGGTTAATTTGGGGATTTTCCGATTGATGTTGTCGTAATCTTAAATTGTGGATTCCTAGGGGATTATTGATGTCATTGATATTGTTTTGCTGGTTTGAATTAATCATTTGAAAGTTGGTTTCGATAATTTCTGTTTGGTTGTAACCAACGGGAAGGATATTTTCAACGTATTCGTTAAAGTGCATCTACGAGTTTGGATATTGTTGTATCGACGTTTGAGTTGGTTATAATCGTGTTTGATACGTGTATTGAACGGATTATTGGTAATTATGTTATTCAAGGTTGTTCGAGCGACCGACATTTTATTTAAGGCGTTGTTCATGGACAGACATTCTTCACCGGTTAAGTAAGTTAATTCTTACTCGGTTAAAAGGATATTAACTCCTTTCGTTGTTGTTCATTCATAATCATAATTCATTCATAAAGTACTAACCGTATTGAAACTTGTCATTGTCACTTAATTACTTCATTCACGAGGAACGTCGGTTCCAATCATTTCATTGAGCTGTTATTCATTTCACCATCATTTCATCTTGGTGAGTCATTATTTATTTTCGATGTCACTTTTGTTATATCGTGGCATTACGGGTCATACTGGCGTGCCGGTTGGTATGTGTAGGTGTAACACCCCCTAACCTAGCAGCTGAACCGCAAAGGGGTCCGTGCTACTAAGTTGGGGAGTATTACGCTTTTAAACATTGAAAACCAATAAGAAGTAGATTTGGTAATGCGAGTACTCAGGAAAATAATGCAAACCAGTATTATTTATTCAAAACATTACATAACCTTAGGTTTAATACATAACAAAACCATAACAGAGTGATCTTATTAAAAACAAAACATAGTCTTCCAGCATAGGGGCGAAATAGCTGGGAATGGCATATGGACAAGTCTCCGGCTATCAACACTGAAGAAGATAGTTAACTCCTAAACATGAGCATCATCACCTGTATCATAAGAAGCTAATGAGCTAATGGCTCAGTAAGATGAGACTTCTGTAATAGCAAAGTATCACGTAGCACATTTATCAATGAATAACTACTATATATATAGTCATGTTCTTGTAAAATCCTTTCTTCGGGTACCCTTGAAGTGTGATACTCGACTGATAGTGATAGGCCATGGTTTTCGGAACCTGTTCATATAATTGGCCAATAAAAGATGAATACGGGGGTTCCCATACTGGTTTTTCAACCAATGGTATTAGCCGTATTCAACCTTTTTCATTCAGTGTGGGTTTCCTTGACCGACTTTCAGCCGCAAGTATTTGCCACCATGTTTTGGGTGCGCCGGTCCCCCGCGTCCCGTGCCTACCTGCCATCAATCAAGTACCATACTTCCTGTTCTTAAACATTCTTTCACATACACATGTTATGCATGATCGTTCAATAACAGTCACATATGCAAATATCAATCAATATATGATCCTTATGATACAGCAAGGAACAACATCATCTTACCTCAAGTCATGTGCCTGTTGATGTGAAAAGATCAGTTTCTATAGATGGATGTGCTAAAATCCTTGAAGAAAATCTGAAACCTCTTTGGGGACTTTTATCAAACACCTTTGAAAAACTGTCAGATTTGAGCTATCTGTTTGATCGGGATTTTTGTGGCTTTTATAATTTTTGGAAGGAAAATATATTTCGGGCGTTTTAAAGTAGAGGTTCACAGCTTCAAAATGATATATGATATGTACAAAACCACGTCCGCGAACATGTATAAATAAGTACTCAAAGTCGGTTGAAAATCAACCTTACCGTGACAGCTGGAAACCTTATCCAGACAGCTGGCCGAGAAGCTTCTGTCGGTCGTGACCGACCTTATCCGGACAGCTGGACAGCCTTATCCGGATAGTGGTCGAGAAGCTTCTGTCGGTCGTGACTGACCTTATCCGGACAGCTGGACAGCCTTATCTGGATAGTGGCCTAGAAGCTTCTGTCGGTCATGACCGGCAGTTGTCAGTCGGCATGTCCGGCGGTGACCGGCAAATGTCCGTCAACTTGGCTCGGCCGGTTCGACCCCTTCCCGATGTCCAAATTCGATTTTCCGACCTGTTCCAGACTCGACTGAGTTAAATCTTCGATATGCTCGGAACCAATTTTCGATAATATTAAAATAATAATTTAATATTATTTTTGCAGTATAAGTGTTCTGTAATGAAATTTTATCGTATCAAAATCGTCGGAACTTTCGAAATTACTTTCATAAATTCTAAAATAATCCTTATAATTTATTTTGAAATCTTTTCTTTTTAAATCTTTCATTTTATGTTGGAAACATATCGATCCAAGTATTGGACAACTTGTAATTATTGAAATCCATGACCATTAGCAAAATAAATAGCACTTAATTAAGTCTTTGAATTTTCTAGGGCATTACAATTATTATTTTATAATCGTTTAGCACATCGATCTCCTTATTGAGAAACTGAGCTCCTCACTGCAACAAAACATCTCACAATGACCTTTATCATGTTAGAGGAGATAATTAACATGTCGTATAAAACGTAATGCAAATGGACATACCAGTTATTCATGCTCATGAATTGTCCACTTGTATGCCATGCTTTCATAATGCATATTATATAAATGCATTTAGGTATTAAATGGTTATTGGCTTGGATAACCGGGCATTACAGTCCTCCCATCCTTATAAAATTTCGTCCTCGAAATTGACATACCGAATAGTTCTGGATATTTGCTTTGCATTTCCTCCTCTCTTTCCCATGTAGCCTCTTCAACAGTATGATTCCTCCAAAAAATCTTTACCAAATGAATTTCCTTGTTCCTTAGTTTCTTTATTTTCTTATCAAGAACCTGTACCGGTTTCTCTTCATAGGACAAATCTGGGGATAATTCCAACGGCTCATAATTTAACACATGTGAGGGGTTGGAAATGTACTTCTTTAACATAGACACATGGAAGACGTTGTGTACACCCGATAGCGAAGGAGGTAAGGCTACTCTATAAGCTCTATCGCCAACTCTCTCAAGGATTTCAAATGGGCCAACATATCTCGGGCTAAGTTTTCCTTTCTTTCCAAATCTCATTATGCTTTTCATTGGGGATACCCTCAAGAAGACATAGTCTCCAACTGCGAATTCCAAATCTCTTCTTCGATTATCTGCATAACTCTTCTGTCTACTTTGTGCAATTTTCATTCGTTCTCTTATCTTTTCTACCGCCATAGCAGTCTTGTGTATCATTTCTAGGCCCAGTAGGCTTCTTTCTCCAACTTCATCCCAGTGTACGGGAGATCTACATTTTCTCCCATACAGTGCTTCATAAGGTGCCATCCCAATTGTAGATTGGTAACTGTTGTTGTAGGTGAACTCTACTAATGGAAGCTTTGTATCCCAATTGCCCTTGAAATCTAGTATGCATGCTCTCAACATATCTTCGAGTATTTGAATAACTCTTTCTGACTGCCCATCGCTTTGTGGATGAAATGTGGTGCTGAAAGCAAGCTTCGTACCCATTGCATTATGTAAACTTTTCCAAAATGCAGATATGAATTTAGGGTCCCTGTCAGATACTATAGATACTGGCACCCCATGTAGCCGGACTATCTCTTTAATATATTCCTGAGCATATCGATCCATATTATATGTGGATTTTACTGGAAGGAAATGAGCAGACTTGGTCAATCTGTCAACAATCACCCATATGGAATTATACCCACTTTGAGTCCTTGGTAGCCCAAGCACAAAATGCATTGTAATGTGTTCCCATTTCCATTCCGGAATTAGTAAAGGCTTCAATAATCCCGCTTGTCTCTGATGTTCAGTTTTGATCTGCTGACAAGTTAGACATTCTGCCACAAATTTTGCAATATCTTTCTTCATGTTAGGCCACCAATAATGTTGTTGCAAGTCTTTATACATTTTTGTGCTACCTGGATGTATTGAATAAGGACTGGAATGGGCTTCCTTCAGAATGTCCCTAATGATGGTTGTGTCAGCTGGCACACACAATCTCCCTTTATATCGTAATATTTTGTCACCACAGACTGAGAAGTTTGGCAATTTGCCTTCATCAACTTTTTCCCTCAATTTTCCAATGTATTGATCCGCCTTCTGGGTTTCTTTGATTATATCTTGCAGTGCAGGTTTCTATATGAGTGCTGATAATGAACAAGTCTTCCTTTTGGGCACAATTTCCAGTTCTAATTTTTGCAAGTCTAATAATAGTGGCTTCTGCATGACTAGCAAGGAAGACATAGACTTTCTACTTAGTGCATCTGCAACCACATTTGCCTTACCAGGATGATAGTTGATCTCGCAATCATAGTCTTTCACCAATTCCAACCACCCTCGCTACCGCATATGTAATACCCGGTTGTAATTCAGTAATTATCATTCAGTAATTATCATTCAGTATTTATCATTCGGTAATTGTCATTCAGTAATTTCACTCATTATTGATCTTTTGTCACTCATATTCAATCACTATATTCATCGTTCGGAGTAATTGTATCGTGTATCAATCGTCATCCATCATCAATCTAATTGGAGTTCCGTGCCGTGTTTATCATCATTGTCATTTCATTGTGGGCTGTGCGTGAAGAGTAGCGCACGCTACGTACTCTTTCTAGCGCGCGCTAATTGAGTACAGGTAGCGCACGCTACCACTCAGCATTAGCGCACGCTAATGTTACCCTGGCTTCAGTCCAGAAGGTACTGGACTGCAGGTGAGTTATTAGTAGCGCACGCTACGAGTGGTAAGTAGCGCGCGCTAGTGGGTTGTAGTAGCGCATGCTAATAATCGCTGTAGCGCGCGCTAAGGACGGATCAGGCTGAGTCTAGTGGCTACTGGACTCCACTAGATTAATTCATAGCGCACTCTATGAGTTGTTTTTAGCGTACGCAATCGATATTATAGCGCACGCTAAATATTGATTGTAGCGCACGCTACCAAGGTCAGATCAGAGGACAGACGGTTTCTAGATTCCAGTACTGGGCATCAAATAATTCGTTAGCGCACGCTAACCATGGGTATTAACGCACGCTAATGGTATGGTTGTAGCACACGCTACAAAAGGTACGTAGCGCGCGCTACCGTTTTCGGACAGTGGGTACTGGACTACCCAAATTACCCGTTAGCGCACGCTATGGACAAGGGCTAGCGCACGCTAACATGGAGTGACTATATATTGGACAGTTAGCCTGAGTTCGTCATTTATCATTCTTTCTCATTCCCTCATTGGTTTCGGGCGATTTCGGGCATTTTGGAGAGTTCTCTTCGAGCTGCTATCACCTATCATCATATTCAGGTCTTTGAGTTGGATTATCATCACTTTATCATCTCCTTAACATCAAATCAAAGGTATTAATCTCCTGGATCTAGAATTTCGGATTTTTAGGTTTTTCCTTCCGATTTCTTCGTGTAAAATTGGATAGTTATTGGAATATGTTAGATATGGATTATCTACCTTGGATAAATATATTCCAACGGATTTTAATGGCTATTTTCGGAATTATTTCAAGAACCCTTAGGGTTGACTTCGGTTAATTTGGGGACTTTCCAATTGTTGTTGTTGTAAACTTGAATTGTGGATTCCTATGGGATTATTGATATCATCGAAAGTGTTTTGATGGTTTGTGTAACACCCCAAACTAGGCGGATATTACAGTGCCGTGAATCCCCGACTGGGACCCACCAGGCAAATGAAAATGATGAATTAAATAATATAATTGTAGTACCGAACCACATTATATTACCAGACACTCCGATGAGGAGTTTAAGTACAACACACCAGACAATATCAATACTAGTGTATTTTATATGAAGATAAAATACACCACCGAATAAATAAACATTACAAACGGAATTTGCAATGGAAAATACAAATGATGTAAATAATCAAATGATCAAAATGGCCGAACAAACGGAATGACTGGGGCCCCTACTAGTATCATCGGGACTTGTCGCCGTCAACATGCTCTTCCGTACCTTTGCCTTGCCGTGACTGAAAACAAAATCCCCAACGGCCGGCCATACGTAACAACAATCCTCAAGAGTTGAAATTACACAATCATGAATTAATCAAGTGATGAAATATTCTTAATTATGAATTACGTGAAGAGGAGCATCATAGTACGCCCGTAGTGTTCTCGTGCAAGTGTACAAGACGGATGACCGGACACACCCGTCCTTGTACCTAATTAGTCTCACGGAGGTAATCGTTACGTGTGCACACCCAATGTATCACTCCCAATACATGGCCATCACGTGCCCGACTAAAAATTCCACACATCCGCACCCGCCACGCAATATGAACCTAAGGCCATATGAACAAGAATGACCATAATGAATATCAATGAATAATAATAATCCGACAAAGTCAAGAATGACTCACCGATACGAAAGTGATAATGAAGTGATTGATAGTTTTCAATGAAATTATTGGAACCGCTGCTCGCTAATGAAATGATTATCCGACAATTACAAGTCTCAAAATGATTAATACAATGATGAATGAGTTATGATTATGAATGATCAACAACAAAAGGAATGAATATCCTTTTAACCGAGTAAGAATCAACTTACTCAATACCGATGAAGAATGTCCGCCCACGAACAACGCCCTAAGTGAAATACCGGTCGCTCGAACAACCTTGAATAACAATAATTACCAACAACCGCTCAATACACGCATCAAACAACAAAACACGACTAACCCAAAGGTCGAAACAACGATAATCGAACTCATTGGGGCACTCTAACGAATACGTAACCAACCACACGACTTGAAAATACCCAATCCGAATATGTCGAAACCAACACTAAAATGAGTATTTCGAACTAACAAAACACTTCAATGATATCAATAATCCATTAGGAATCCATAAATCATGATTATGACGACATCAATCGGAAAATCCCCAATTAATCAAGTCAACCCCAAGGGTTCTTGAAAACAATTCGAAAATAACCATTAAATCCGTAGGAATATATTTATCCAAGTAGATAATCCATAACTTAACATATCCCAATGATAATCCAAGCTTACACGAAGAAATCGGAAGGAAAACCCAAAATCCGAAATTCTAGATCCAAGAGATTAATACCTTTGATTCGACGTTTAGAGATGATGAAGTGATGATAAATTCAACTCAAAGACTTGAAGATGATGATTGATGATTACATCTCGAAGAATCCTCTGGATCGCTTCTAATCGCCCAAAAATACCGAAGGAATGAAATGAGATGAAAAATGACGAACTCGACTAAACTGTCCAATTTATACTCACCGTGTTAGCGTGCGCTAGCCCTTGTGCATAGCGTGCGGCGCTAACGAGTAATTTGGGTAGTCCAGCACTCCACCTTGTCCGAACACGGTAGCGCGCTACGTACCTATTTGTAGCGTGCGCTACGGCCATACTACTAGCGTGCGCTAATATCCCTTGTTAGCGTGCGCTAGCGAAATATTTGACGCCTTGATCGGAGTCCGTAAAAACATCTCGCCTCCGATCTAACCTCGATAGCGTGCGCTACAACCATTACTTAGCGTGCGCTAATATGTCGGTTGCAGACGCTTAACAACAATGCATAGCGTGCGCTATGAATAAACCTTGGCACCCGTAGCCACCGGACTCAACTCGATCCGCCTAGCGCGCTACTCCACACACATAGCGTGCGCTACTACGACCGTTAGCGCGCGCTACTTACCACTCGTAGCGTGCGCTACAATATTCTCACCGCACCCAAGACCTTCCGGATCGCAGCCCAAGGTAGCCTTAGCGTGCGCTAAAGCCGAGCGGTAGCGTGCGCTACCTATACCCAATTAGCGTACGCTAAAAGGAGTATGTAGCGTGCGCTACTCCTCAAGCACAGCTTGCAACGAAAATGACAATGATGATAAACACGGCACGAAACTCCAATCAGATTAATGATGAATGACGATCGATACTCGATACAATTACTCAATGATGAATACCATGACTGAATATTAGTGACAAATGATAAATGATGAATTAAATTACTGAGTAATAATTACTTAATGATAATTACTGAGTGATAATTACTGAGTGATAATTACTGAATTACAACTTGGTATTACATACACCCCCCCTTAAAAGAGTTTCGTCCCCGAAACTAAGGGTCAAACAAATCGGGATAACTCTCCCGCATACTATCCTCGGTTTCCCAAGTAGCCTCTTCGACTCCGTGTCTAGACCATCAATTTTAACCAAAGGAATCGTCTTATTCCTCAATCGTTTGATTCGCGCTCTAAAACTCGCACAGACGCTCCTCATATGAATGATCTCGCAATCTCGATTTCATCGAATCAAGTATGTGACTCGGTCGGCAACATACTTCCGCAATCGAGAGACATGAAACACATTATGAATTCGGCTCAACACCGGAGGTAAAGCCAATCGATAAGCTAACTCGCCTACTCGATCCAAAATCTCAAACGGTCCAATGAATCTGGACTCAACTTTCCCTCTTCCCAAAACGGAA
Organism: Orobanche coerulescens; assembly: GCA_033398695.1. Taxonomy (NCBI): domain Eukaryota; kingdom Viridiplantae; phylum Streptophyta; class Magnoliopsida; order Lamiales; family Orobanchaceae; genus Orobanche; species Orobanche coerulescens. The sequence goes on along the minus strand of JAWKAU010000124.1, from coordinate 337,072 downwards.
GATACCACGACTGGGGATACCTTGACCAACACATGGTCACCACCTCGAACTCTAATGGTCGGCATTTACTACGGTTATCTCACGTATGATTTCCGACTCGAGCGGTCAACAAACGACTCGATCAAAGCTACCTTCTCACGGCTATAAGCATATCGGGCTCGGTGCCGATTGATTACGATAAGTCGTCCCAAAGACAACAGATCGACAACGACCATACAAGGCCTCGTAAGGTGCCATCTTGATCGAAGCATGCCAACTATTATTATACGTGAACTCGATCAATGGTAGTTGGGCTTCCTAATCGTCTTTCCAATCGAGGACGCATGCCCTCAACATGTCCTCTAATGTCTCAGTATAGTCCTCTCGATTGTCCGTCTGACCGAGGATGAAAGGCGATCGAGATTGAGCCGAGTTCCCATAGCACGGTGAATCGATTTCCAAAATGAGATACAAATCGTCCGTCACGATCGGAAACGATACTCTTAGGAGTACCGTGCGCCTTACTATCTCCTTGATGAATAATCGGGCGATCTCTGACCCCACGTATCCTTGATCTCAAGGAAATGAGATGATTTAGTTAAGCGGTCCACGATCACCCAGATCATATTCATGCCACGACGACTCATCGGCAAACTCGTGATGAAATCCATATAAATGTCTTCCCACTTCCATTCGGGAATAGGAAGAGGTTTCAAAGATACCCACGGCCGCCGATGTTCAACCTTAACTTGTTGAGTTAAGCATCTCGAAACAAATTCTCGCGACTTCTCGCTTCATATTACTCCACCAAGAATTTTGTTTCAAGTCCTTGTACATCTTGCTAGACCGGATGAACGGAATAAGGGGTAGCATGAGCTTCTTTCAAAATCGAGTTTTTCAACTCGTCATTCGCGGTACACACAACCGATTCTTAAACCTCAAAAGTCCATCCTCGTGGACCACAAATCAGGGCTTTCCGAGCCACATCCTCACAGATGCGTAACAATGATGGGTCCGAACCACGATTCTCCTGATTGCATCCTCAAGAGATGATGAAATCTCTAACATACAAAGTTGTCCCCGAACTCGCCGGCCGACTCGATCTCGGGTCTAAGGAGTTCCCCAAGCTCCTTCGAATCGTTAAATGGGCAAGCATCCGCTCCCGAACGGACTTACGACTCAAGGCGTCGCGACAACGTTCGCCTTGCCCGGTGATAGAGGATCTCGATATCATAATCTTTGATTAATTCCAACCACTGCCTCTCGACGCATATTTAACTCCTTCGAGTAAATATATACTTTAAACTCTTATGATCGGTGAATATCGACAGTGACGCCATAAAGGTAATGACGCCAAATCTTCAAAGCGAACACCACTACCGCTAGCTCTGTGTCGTGGGTCGGATAATTAACCTCGTAAGGTCTCAATTGCCGTGAAGCATAGGCAATAACTTTCCTGCTCGCATAAGTACACATCCGAGACCCCGTCCGACGCATCACTAAAAACCACAAATCCTTCCGTTCCTCGCGGCAAGGAAAGTACAGGTGCTGACATTAACCGGTTCTAGAGTTCCTCAAAACTCCCCAGAAAAGCGTCGGACCACGTGTATTTCTTATCCTTCCGCAATAAGTTCGTTAAGGGTTGAGCGATTCTAGAAAATCCTTCCACAAATCGCCGATAATAACCCGCTAATCCGAGGAAACTTCGGATTTCCTTAACGTTCTTCGGAGGTAGCCAATCTCGAATAGCCTCCGTCTTCTGAGGATCAACACGAACTCCGTCTGATGAAATTACGTGTCCGAGAAACGTCACTTCGGACATCCAGAACTCACATTTGGAGAACTTCCCATAAAGTTATTCTCGTCTCAACACGTCGAGCACTCGATGAAGGTGAGACTCGTGTTCCTCCCGGTCACGAGAATAAATCAAAATGTCATCGATGAAGACAACAACAAACCGATCCAAAAAGTCGATGAAAACCCGATTCATTAACTCCATGAATACCGCAGTTGCATTAGTCAATCCAAACGGCATAACCACAAACTCATAGTGACCATAGCGAGTTCGAAACGCCGTCCTCGCGATATCCGACTCTCGAATCCGCAACTGATGATATCCAGATCTTAAGTCGATCTTGGAAAATCAAGCTCCTGAAGTTGATCTTAGAGATCATCATTACTGGGTAAGGGATACTTATTCTTGTTCGTCACCTTGTTCTACTCCCGATATTCATTACATTAGCGGAATGAACCATCCTTCTTCTTGACAAATAACACCGGTGCTCCCCACGGGCGCACTCGGGCGAATATAACCCTTCTCGAACAACTCTTCAAGTTGGTTCTTTAATTCTGCATTTCGGTCGGGCCATCCAGACGGCGCCTTCGATATCGGGACGTACTGTGCTCCAACTCAATCGTGAATTCCACATCCTCTGTGGAGGCAAACTGTAACTCGTCTGGAAAACATCGGCATATTCCTCACCACCGGAATATCCGTTAACATTATCGATGACTTCTCGGTTTTGGCCATATAGCACCAATAACCGACACATCCCCGATTGAGTAATCTTACCGCTTTCATTGAATTAATGACCTTACTGAGCAAATGGGATTACCTCCCTTAAACACACATTCAACTCCATCGTCTAAATGATAGTGACCATACGCTACGGACATTAATGATGGCATCATGACGATCCATCCAATCAATACCCAAGATGACGCCGTCCCTCGGCAAATCTACCACGATTAGGTCCGCCGCCATACACGACCATGAAATCAATCGGACAATCAATCTCACGACACGATAATTCGTCTACCATCAGGTAGGCCAATGACATAAGGCTCACAACTAGTAGCACTACCCAGACGTAGTCTACTCAAACATGACTCGGAAATGAATGAATGCGATGCACCAGTATCGAAAAGAGTACACACAGGTTGAGATAGAATATCGAGTGTACCTGAGATCATTCGAGCCTCTGGATCATCGGTCTTCTTCATCTCATAAATCCGGGGCTTGCTAGTCCCGGCACCGGACGCTCCCGTCTGATGGCTAAAAGCTCCACCTTTAGTCGCTCCCGTCGTTTTAAACGACGCTGATTGAGTGGCCTGATTCTGAACGGCTGACTGCTTAGGTGCCTGAGATGACGTCTGAGTAGGTTTGGAGTCCCTACGGCAAAAACGGGCCTTATGTCCCACAATTCCAAAGTTATGACACGTGACAGACTGTCTCGGACACTTGGTGCTGACATGACCAAGATCCCCACAGTTGTAACAGGTGATGGCCGAACTGGCCGCTCGTGACTGAGATTCCGCGGGTTTAGACGACACAGGAGGTCGCTCAGAAAAAGCAGAGCCCGCACGGGGTTTCTTGAAGGTTGCTTGACTCCCGTCAGACTGATTACGATTCTTGGACTTCTTGCTAGCAGACGAAGGTTTCTGCTTAGCAATTTCCATAGCAGTAAGCTCGTAGGTGAGAGCTTTCTCAATGAATTCGGCCAACGTGGTGCAATTATGATTAAGTAACTGAAGTCTCATACGGGGTTTCAGCCTCTTGCTGAAATACTTGATTTTATCCACCTCTGAATGAATGATGGACGAGGCGAAAGGAAGAAGTTCCTGAAATTTCTCGGCAATAGCGAGAACATCCTCGTCTGTTGAGGGGTCAGGGGTGAGCAATTTCGACACTGGCCTCTCGAGTGGGGCCGGATAATACCTCTCCATCATGAGAGTCTTGAACTGATCCCAAGTACAAGATCCTTCGGTGGGCTTCAACGACAACCACCAAGAATGTGCGCTCTTACCAAGGTAGTAAGCCGCATCAGAAACTTTGTGCCCCTCGGGACACTCTACCATAGCAAACAGCTTCTCGAAATGCTCGAGCCAATGAATGATATCCGCCGCCTGCACGAGCCCTCGAAAGTAGGTGGCCTCGCGAGAGATATCGCCGATGATGTTACTCACATTCCTCTCTTGCCTCCGAGGTGGCGGCGGAGGAGCTCGCTGATTCTCGATTGACGGAGTTATGCATCGTCTCCATCAACCGAGCCATCTCGAGTCATTTGGGCCATCATGCCCGCATAAATGCGAGTGGATCAACCCGACACCCTCGACCGAGCCGTGTCCTGGTACGACTCCGATAATGAATGATCGCGTCCTGTGTGAATGAGTGGCGCTGCGCCGCCGATGAATTAGCATTATTCCTCGCGTTTGCACGTGTATTCACACGAGCTCTCGGATTCGGCCGCTCCACGGCCTCGTCCTCCACGCCCTTCCGCCCTTTCCATACTGAAGTGGAAAGTCATATGATGATTATATATCTCGCATGAGTATCACATTATGATTATATTATGAAATGACGAAAATGAGCATACGCGCTCAAATACAGCGATTACATGAATGATCAATTGGCGTGACATGATTATCTGATGAAGTTACTGAAATGATTATCGTGAATGAGTTAACAAGATTAATGATTCGATCTTCCTGACCAACAACTGAACAATGAAATGAATTGACTCATTAATGAGTTAACCTGACCGTCCTGGTCAACGTGACAATGATGATTGAGGATTGTTAACTGATGAATTATGAATGAATGATTAATGCCAGAAATTATACCATGGCATTAGAAATCTTACAGTTCTTGGTCTGATTGGCTCGGCATTTGCACAGGTCACACGTGACGCGAAAGTCCAATGATACTAGTCCGATGACGATGATTTCAAATGAGACATGACTTGGAGGGTAGTATTCAAAACCACGCTCCGATACCAACTCAGAACACCCCAAACTAGGCGGATATTACGGCTGCCGTGAATCCCGACTAGGACCCACTGTGCAAATGAAAATGATGAATTAAATAATATAATTGTAGTACCGAACCACATTATATTACGGACACTCCGATGAGGAGTTTAAGTACAACACACCAGGACAATATCGAATACTAGTGTATTTTATATGAAGATAAAATACACCACCCTGAATAAATAAACATTACAAACGGAATTTGCAGCGGAAAATACAAATGACAGAAATAACTGAAATGACTGAAAATGGCTGAACAAACGGAATGACTGGGGCCCCCTACTAGTATCACTGGGACTCATCGCCGTCAACATGCTCTTCCCGTACCTTTGCCTTGCCGTGACCTGAAAACAAAATCCCCCAACGGGGTCGATACGTAACAACAATCCTCAAGAGTTGAAATTACACAATCATGAATTAACTGAAGTGATGAAATATTCTTAATTATGAATTACGCTGAAGAGGAGCATCATAGTACGCCCGTAGTGTTCTGTGCAAGTGTACAAGACGGATGACCGGACACACCCGTCCTTGTACCTAATTAGTCTCACGGAGGTAATCGTTACCGTGTGCACAGTCCAATGTATCACTCCCAATACATGGCCATCACGTGCCCGACTAAAAATTCCACACATCCGCACCCGGCCACGCAATATGAACCCAGAAGGCCATATGAACAAGAATGACCATAATGAATATCAATGAATAATAATAATCCGACAAAGTCAAGAATGACTCACCGATACGAAAGTGATAATGAAGTGATTGATAGTTTTCAATGAAATGATTGGAACCGCCGTTCTCGCTAATGAAATGATTATCCGACAATTACAAGTCTCAAAATGATTAATACAATGATGAATGAGTTATGATTATGAATGATCAACAACAAAAGGAATGAATATCCTTTTAACCGAGTAAGAATCAACTTACTCAATACCGATGAAGAATGTCCGTCCACGAACAACGTCCTAAGTGAAATACCGTCGCTCGAACAACCTTGAATAACAATAATTACCAACAACCGTTCAATACACGCATCAAACAACAAAACACGACTAACCCAAAGGTCGAAACAACGATAATCGAACTCATTGGGGCACTCTAACGAATACGTAACCAACCACACGACTTCGAAAATACCCAATCCGAATATGTCGAAACCAACACTAAAATGAGTATTTCGAACTAACAAAACACTTCAATGATATCAATAATCCATTAGGAATCCATAAATCATGATTATGACGACATCAATCGGAAAAATCCCGATTAATCAAGTCAACCCCAAGGGTTCTTGAAAACAATTCGAAAATAACCATTAAATCCGTAGGAATATATTTATCCAAGTAGATAATCCATAACTTAACATATCCCAATGATAATCCAAGCTTACACGAAGAAATCGGAAGGAAAACCCAAAATCCGAAATTCTAGATCCAAGAGATTAATACCTTTGATTCGACGTTTCGGAGATGATGAAGTGATGATAAATTCAACTCAAAGACTTGAAGATGATGATTGATGATTACACCTCGAAGAATCCCCTCTGGATCGCTCGGAATCGCCCAAAAATACCGAAGGAATGAAATGAGATGAAAAATGACGAACTCTGACTAAACTGTCCAATTTATACTCAGTCCAGGTTAGCGTGCGCTAGCCCTTGTGCATAGTGTGCGCTAACGAGTAATTTGGGTAGTCGAGTACCCACTGTCCGAACACGGTAGCGCGCGCTACGTACCTATTTGTAGCGTGCGCTACGGCCATACTACTAGCGTGCGCTAATATCCCTTGTTAGCGTGCGCTAGCGAAATATTTGACGCCCAGTACTGGAGTCCAGAAAAACATCTGCCCTCTGATCTAACCTCGATAGCGTGCGCTACAACCATTACTTAGCGTGCGCTAATATGTCGGTTGCGTACGCTAACAACAATGCATAGCGTGCGCTATGAATAAACCCGGTGCAGTCCGGTAGCCACTGGACTCAACCTGATCCGCCCCTAGCGCGCGCTACTCCACACACATAGCGTGCGCTACTACGACCCGTTAGCGCGCGCTACTTACCACTCGTAGCGTGCGCTACAAATATTCTCACCTGCAGTCCAGTACCTTCTGGACTGCAGCCAAGGTAGCCTTAGCGTGCGCTAAAGCTGAGCGGTAGCGTGCGCTACCTATACCCAATTAGCGTACGCTAAAAGGAGTATGTAGCGTGTGCTACTCCTCAAGCACAGCTTGCAACGAAAATGACAATGATGATAAACACGGCACGAAACTCCAATCAGATTAATGATGAATGACGATCGATACTCGATACAATTACTCTGAATGATGAATACCATGACTGAATATGAGTGACAAATGATCAATGATGAATGAAATTACTGAGTAATAATGACTGAATGATAATTACTGAGTGATAATTACTGAGTGATAATTACTGAATTACAACTGGGTATTACAGTTTGAAATACTCATCTTGGAGTTGGTTTTGATATATTTGGGATTGGATATTTTCGAAGTTGTGTGGTTGGTTATGTATCTGTTAGAATGCCCCTATGAGTTTGATTATCGTTGTATCGACTTTTGGGTTAGTCGTGTTTTGTTGCTTGATACGTGTATTGAACGGTTGTTGGTAATTATTGTTATTCAAGGTTGTTCAAGCGACCGGTATCTCGATTAGGACGTTGTTCGTGGAAGGACATTGTCATCGGTATTGTGTAAGTTAATTCTTACTCAGTTAAAAGGATATTCATTCCTTTCGTTGTTGTTCATTCATAATCATAATTCATTCATAAAGTACTAACCGTATTGAAACTTGTAATTGTCACTTCATTACTTCATCCACGAGGAACGATGGTTCCAAATATTTCATTGAGCTATCATTCATTTCACTGTCATTTCATGTCGGTGAGTCATTATTGATTTTGATGTCACTTTTGTTATATAGTGGCATTCCAGGTCGCACTGGCGTGCCGGTTGGTATGTGTAGGATTTTCATGTCGGGCACATTTAAGTCGTGTGTTGGTTGGTGGCCTCACATTGGACTGTGCACACGAGTTGATGGCTTCGTGAGACTGATTAGTTACAAGACCACACGTGTATTAGATCGATACTCGTTGGTGGCTTGTACATGGACACATTTCCATCCCGGACGTAGTGTGGCGCCATTCCTTTTAGCCGTACCGTTAGTTGACTCATATAGCATGTTTGATTGTGTATGTTTCGACAGGATATTTCATAACTTCAGATATATCATGATTGTGTATTTTCAACCCTTGAGGATTGTTGTTCTGTGTAACTCACCCCGTTTGGGGATATTTGTTTTTCAGGTCATGGCAAGGAAAAGGCACAGGGAGAGCATGTTGACGGCGAGGAGTCTCAATGATACTAGAAGGGGGCCCCAGTCTTTTCAGTCATTTATTCAGTTATTTATGTTTCCTTCATTTATTCCGCTGCAGACATCCTGTTTCAATACTCATTTCGTTCAGTGTTGTGTATTTTATCTTCATATAAAATATACATGTATTCTGTATTATCCTGGGTGTGTTGTATGAAACTCCTCATCGGAGTAATTGATGTTGTAATGTGGTTCGGTACTACATTTACCATGTGTAATTCATCCTTTTTCATTCGCCTGGTGGGTCCCAGTCGGGGGTCCACGGCACTGTAATATCCGCTTAGTTTGGGGTGTTACAGAGTTGGTATCGGAGCGTGGTTTTGAATACTACCCTCCAAGTCATGTCTCGTTTGAAATCATCGTCATCGGACTAGTATCATTGGACTTTCGCGTCACGTGTGACCTGTGCAAATGCCGAGCCAATCAGACCATGAAATGTGAGATTTCTAATGCCAGTTAACAATCCTCAATCATCATTGTCATTTTGACCAGGACGGTCAGGTTAACTCATTAATCACTCAATTCATTTCATTACTCGGTTGTTGATCGGGAAGATCATATCATTAATATTGTTAACTCGTTCAAGATAATCATTTCAGTAATTTCATCAGATAATCATGTCATCTCAGTTAATCATTCACGTAATCACTGTGTTAGAGCGCGTATGCTCATTTTCATCATCTCATGTCATAATCATAACGTGATATTCATACGGGGAATATAATCATCATGTCACTTTCCTACTTCAGTATGGAGAGAGCAAGAAGATGGCGAGGAGGACGAGGCCGTGGTGCGGGCCGAATCCCGAGAGCTCGTGTGAATACACGTGCGAACGCAAGGAATAATGCTAATTCATCGAGCAGCGACGCTGCCACTCATTCACCTGGACGTGATCATTCACTATCGGGGAGTCGTACCCGGGACACCGCTCAGTCAGAAGGTGTTCGGGTTGACCCACTCGATTTTATGCAGGGCATGATGGCCCAAATGACCCAGATGGCACAGCTTATGGAGACGATGCACAACTCCGTCAATCAAAATCAACAGGCTCCTCTGCCGCCACCTCAGAGGCAAGAGAGGAATGTGAGCAGTATCATCGGCGACATTTCTCACCAGAGGCCACCTACTTTTGAGGGCTCGTCTGAGCCGGCGGATATTGTTCATTGGCTCGAACACTTCGAGAAGCTATTTGCGATGGTAGAGTGTCCCGAATGACACAAAGTTTCAGTTGCGGCTTACTATCTGGGTAAGAGCGCTCATTCTTGGTGGTTGTCGTTGAAGCCCACCGAAGGATCATGTACTTGGGAGCAGTTCAAGACTCTCATGATGGATAGGTATTATCCGGCCCCACTCAAAGAGGCCAAGCTGTCAGAATTACTCTCATCCGACGCCTCAGCAGACGAGGATGTTCTCACCATTGCCGAGAAATTTCAGGAACTTCTCCCTCTCGCCTCATCCATCATTCATTCAGAGGCGGATAAAATCAAGTATTTCAGCAAGAGGCTGAAACCCCGTATGAGACTACAATTGCTTAATCATAATTACACCACGTTGGCTGAATTCATTGAGAAAGCTCTTACCTATGAGCTTACTGCTAAGGAAATTGCTAAGCAGCAACCTTCGTCTGCTAGCAAGAAATCGAAGAATCGTAATCAGTCTGAGGGCGGTCAGACAACCTTCAAGAAACCACGTGCGGGCTCTGCTTTTTCTGAGCGACCTCCTATGGCGCCTAGACCCGCGGAATCTCAGTCACGAGCGGCCAGTTCGGCCATCACCTGTTTCAACTGTGAAGAACAGGGTCATTTCAGCACCAAGTGTCCGAAGCAGACTGTCACGTGCCACAACTGTGGGATCGCTGGGCATAGGGCCCATTTTTGCCATAAGGACTCTAAACCCACTCCGGCGTCATCTCCGGCCCCAAGACATTCAGCGGTGCAGAATCAGGCCACTCAGTCAGCGTCATTCAAGATGACAGGAGCTAAAGGCGGAGCCAAGAGCTATCAGACGGGAGCGTCCGGTTCAGGGGCCGGCATGCCCCGAATTTATGAGATGAAGAAGACCAATGATCCAGAGGCCCGGATAATATCAGGTACACTCGATATTCTATCTCAACCTGTGTGTACCCTTTTTGATACTGGTGCATCGCATTCATTCATTTCCGAGTCATGTTTGCGTAGACTACGTCTGGGTAGTGCTACTAGTTGTGAGCCTTATGTCATTGGTCTACCTGACGGTAGAAGAATTATCGGAAATCGTGAGATTCAGAATTGTCCGATTCAGCTTCATGGCCGTGTATGGCTAGCAGACCTAATCGTGGGAGATTTACCTGATCGTGAAAGGCTGTTGACCGCCCAGAGTCGCCAGAAATCTTACGCAGACGTACGCCGTCGCCCATTGGAGTTCAGTACTGGAGATCACGTACTTTTGAAGGTTTCTCCTACTCGGGGAATCTTTCGTTTCGGAAGGAAAGGAAAGCTGAGTCCGAGATATATCGGACCATTTGAGATCCTCGAGAGAGTTGGGGAGTTGGCATACAGATTGGCATTGCCGCCGTCGTTGTGCCATGTTCATAATGTGTTCCACGTATCCCAGTTACGGAGGTATATACCAGATCGCAGTCATATCATTGATTTCGGTGAGATCGAAGTCGCGCAGGATGGGACGTTTGAAGAAAGACCGGTCAAGATACTCGAGAGTCGAGTTAAGCAGCTGAGGAACAAACCAATCGTTTTGGTCAAAGTTCAATGGTCACATCATGGAATGGAAGAAGCCACCTGGGAAACGGAAGCTGATATGAAGTCTAGATATCCCGAATTATTTTCGTCTTGAGTTTCGAGACGAAACTCCTTTTTAGTAGGAGAGTATGTAATATCCGGATTTATTACGGTGTATTTCATCTGCATTCAAACCCTGTATTATTCGGATTGGCGGTTGTGATTATTGGAGTATGATATTTCTTGCATTGATATCATTGTACATAAGTATAGAAGCATGCAAAATTTCTCATGCAAACTCGTGATAGCGCACGCCAAGAATGTATCTTAACGCGCGCTATCGGGCTACTATTAGCGCACGCTATGCAGATAGGAGTTGCGTGCGCTAAGAACTCAATTATTGAGCGGGACAGCTAGCACATGCGCCAGCCGGGACATGGGTCCGGATAAGATTCCCGCGGACGAGCCCGGAAAATTCTGAAGTCAACCATTATTAGCGCACGCTAAGGAATGCTTAGTAGCGTGCGCTAACTTGTTAAAATGCAGAATATTATAAATGGGACAACAACCGTTTTGGCTTTCATTTCTTTCGCCCATTCTTCATCCTTGAGAGTTCAGAGAGCTGTAATAATACTTCTATACACTTAGAACACATCTTGTTGGTGTTTATATATTGGTTATCATTTGGGAATAATTATTGAAGTGGAATAGCACCTTGGAGTGGCATACAACCAACCGGAGTCGGATTCTACCTTACGGTTCAGTGATTTTCATCATATTAAGGTATGTTCAATCTATCTCCAGACTTAGAGTTGGATTCTAATGATTTGGATGATCATGTTAACAAGATATGGATTTTCATAGATGAATTATCCAAAGAATATCATGTTTGGAATATTGAGATGATTAAGCCTTAAGTACCTTGATTATGATCATCATGTTTCGAAATCTTATTACATTGAACAAAGTAAAGGAAGCTTCTATTATTGGAAATCCGAATCTAGTAGATGACTTCATAGCAATCTTGGACTTGACTTTAACATCATTATTGTTAGACAAATCTAAAGGATTGATCATGGAAAGATTTATCTAGTATAGATGGAATTTTAAACAACTTCAGCATGATAATATTGATTGATGTAAAGGTGTTGATATCAACTGTTAAGCTTTTCGAATTGTCGTATGAAGATTTGTAGTCGAAATGGAATATAATTTTATAATGGTATGCATATACTCGAATCCGAAGTTGTTGTTATCCGTAAGATCATTCATAAACGTATGTACATTATATTCATGAAGGTAACATGAATTATCACGGAAGATTTCATTGTTTCGATCATGGCGAGAACAGTTTAGTGCTCAGCAGTAAACTGCCATGCACAGATAGCGCACGCTAATCTTTATAGATTAACGTGCGCTATAGATCATGAGTTAGCGTACGCTACGTTTGGTACGTAACATATGCTAGGCCATCAGACGAGTCAGTCGACTGATCAGTGAAGTACTGACCATACATAGTTAGCGTACGCTAGGCTTTGTTGTTTGCGTGCGCTATCGGGCAGACTTAACGCACGCTACACAGAGTACTTAGCGTGCGCTAAGCAGTTCAGGCAGATTGCATTTTATGAACTTTTGGCCGTAAATCGAATTGTTAAACATTCGCATTTACGTGACATAAATCCTATATCATTTCTTTTGTTAAGGTTTGGTCTCGTTACGTGATTGATTGAGGAGGACGACCTTCGAGTGTTCATTTTCGTGGAAGTGTTGTTATTGTCTTCAAATCGAGGCAAGTACTTTATTTGTTTTATGTATTGTTGTTATACATATTGTCGTGCATGTATGTCGTTGTTGTATGTCCACCTCGTGTTGGTCCGACGGGATCATCGAGGGATCTATGCTAGCGTACCTGGATCATCGGATGTGTTTTCCACCACGGGTTGGTCTGACGGGATCATCGTGGGTTCTAGGCAGTGAACGCTGGATCGACGGAATTACCATGTGTATGTTATGATATCATGTTGTGATTATCAGTTGTGTATGTCATTTATGAGTTTCTTGTAGGAGAAGACTCGTTGGTATTTTTTCATTTACGTTATTATTCTTCGTGAGATATGAATAATATGTTGTGGTTCGTGTACTAGCATCGTTGTGCTAACCCCTTCGGGGGTGAACATTTTGTTTGTGTTCAGGATCCAGGAGAGCGGGGAAACAACCACTGGAACTATATGACGACGAGGGTGCAGAGTGATCATCTACGATAACATCAACATCCGAAACTGAGGAGAAGGATTAATCCACTTATCTCAAGAAAACGAACAACAAAATCCAAATCACAAGAATCATATTAATATCATCATACTCCGGTAATCCATCTCATAATCATCTTGTCAACTTGTTTATGTAATAATCATCAACTCAAGAACATCAACATTCAATCCAAAACGAAATCCAAAGATGAAGAGTAATTACCTCTTTGAAGGAATAGATTGAATCCCAAGGTTGAATTCATTTTCAATCACTTCCAAGTTTCAAATGTTGTTAGGAATGATCAACTCAAGTGTTTGGGACCTCAACTTCTCTCTAAGACCTCTCTCTATCGTTCACATGAATAAATGGACGGAAATGACGAATAATGGCCAACTGCACTTATATATATATTGTACATTACTAACGTACGCTAACATCTTCAGTTAACGTACGTTACACACGTAGCATGCGCTAACTGTCTTTGTTAGCGTGCGATATCGAAGTCCAAAGGCAACTGTCTTACCGCATGAAGTGATTTACGTACGCAATGCCCATGCAATAGCATACGTAAATGCCTCTATTTAGCGTACGCAATTGTCTTACCTTAGCGTGCGCTACTCATAGTTGACTCGTTTGTCTGTATGCTCCGAAGACTGGTCCACACGCCGAAAGTGCTGACGAGGATAAGATTCCTTTTTTGTTCGATATACAGTTAGCGTGCGCTAACCATCATTCATTAGCGTGCGCTAACACTACATTACAACATCCGTTGACTTACGAGAACGTGTGCCGAAAGTGGCCTGGTCCACACGTAGATTCCTTCTGATCTGACTACACTAGCGTGCGCTACAAGTGCAAAAATCACAATTTTGAACACATTCATGCAATCCTACGCTCGACAAGACCGCATCATGAAATACGGAGAATAATACTCAGATCAAAAAGCAACAATTACAATATCACAATGTTCAAATACACATCATAAATCTCGGGTATTACATTCTCTCTCCCTAAAAAGAAGTTTCGTCCCGAAATTTAAGATGAAAACAACTCTAGATACTTAGTCTTCATATTGTTCTCCGTTTCCCAAGTGGCCTCTTGGACTCCGTGTCGTGTGTAATACCCGGTTGTAATTCAGTTATTATCATTCAGTATTTATCATTCAGTAATTGTCGTTCAATAATTTCACTCATTAAGGATCATTTGTCACTCATATTCAATCATGGTATTCATCATTCAGAGTAATTGTATCGTGTATCGATCGTCATTCATCACTGATCTAATTGGAGTTTCGTGCCGTGTTTATCATCGTTGTCATTTTCGTTGTGGGCTGTGCGTGAGGAGTAGCGCACGCTACGTACTCTTTTTAGCGTATGCTAATTGAGTACAGGTAGCGCACGCTACCACTCAGCATTAGCGCACGCTAATGTTATTGATCGCATCCGTAAGGTACCGATCGCAGGTGAATTATTAGTAGCGCACGCTACGAGTGGTAAGTAGCGCACACTAGTGGGTTGTAGTAGCGCACGCTAAATATGTGGAGTAGCGCGCGCTAAGAACGGATCAGGTTGAGTCCAGTGGTTACTGGACTGCACTGGATTAATTCATAGCGCATGATATAAGTGATATTTAGCGTACGCAAGCGGTGTAGTAGCGTACGCTACTTGTTGGTTGTAGCGCACGCTACCGAAGTCAGATCAGAGGATGACAGCTTCGGATTCCGATCGGGCATCACATAATTCGTTAGCGCACGCTAACAATGGGTTTTAACGCACGCTAGTGGTATGGCCGTAGCGCACGCTACAAACAGGTACGTAGCGCGCTACCGTGTTCGGACAGTGGGTACTGGACTACCCAAATTACCCGTTAGCGCACGCTACGCACAAGGGCTAGCGCACGCTAACCTGGATTGGCTATATATTGGACAGTTAGCCTGAGTTCGTCATTTTATCATTCTTTCTCATTTCCTCATCGGTTTCGGGCGATTTCGGACATTTTGGAGAGTTCTCTTCGATCTTCTATCATCCATCATCATCTTCAAGCCTTTGAATTAGATTATCATCACTTCATCATCTCCTTAACATCGAATCAAAGGTATTAATCTCTTGGATCTAGAATTTTGGATTTTTGGGTTTTTCCTTCCGATTTCTTCGTGTAAGCTTGGATTATCATTGGAATATGTTAGATACGGATTATCTACCTTGGATAAATATATTCTTACAGATTTAATGGCTATTTTCGGAATTATTTTAAGAACCCTTGGGGTTGACTTCGGTTAATTGGGGATTTTCCGATTGATGTTGTTGTAATCTTGAATTATGGATTCCTTTTGGATTAATGATATCATTGGAAGTGTTTTGATGGTTTGAAATACTCATTTTGGTGTTGGTTTCGATATATTCGGGATAGGATATCTTCGAAGTTGTGTGGTTGGTTACGTACTCGTTAGAATGCCCCTATGAGTTTGATTATCGTTGTTTCGACCTTTGGGTTAGTCGTGTTTTGTTGCTTGATACGTGTATTGAACGGTTGTTGGTAATTATTGTTATTCAAGGTTGTTCGAGCGACCGGTATCTCGTTTAGGATGTTGTTCGTGGAAGGACTTTGTCATCGGTATTGAGTAAGTTAACTCTTACTCGGTTAAAAGGATACTCATTCCTTTTGTTGTTGATTGCTCATAATTATAATTCATTCATCATAATATTAATCATATTGAGACTTGTAATTGTCGAATAATCATTTCATTCACGAGGAACGATGGTTCCAAATCATTTCATTGGGTTATCAACCAAGTCACTATTATTTTCATCTCGGTGAGTCATCTTGGCCTTGTCGAATTATTATTCATTGGTATTCATTGTGGTCATTCTCGTTCATATGACCTTCTGGGTTCATATTGCGTGGCCGGGTGTGGCTGTGTGGAATTTTTAGTCGGGCACACGATGGTCATGTTTTGGGTTCACCGATACATTAGACCGTGCACACGGTAATGCTTACCTCCGTGAGACTAATTAGGTACAAGGACGGGTGTGTTCGGTCATTCGTCTTGTACACTTGCACAGAACATTACAGGCGTACTATGATACTCCTCTTCAGCGTAATTCATAACTAAGGATATTTCATAACTTCAGTTAGTTCATGATTGTGTAATTTCAACCCTTGAGGATTGTTGTTCTGTGTAACTGACCCCGTTGGGGGATTTTTGTTTTTAGGTCACGGCAAGGCAAAGGCACGGGAAGAGCATGTTGACGGCGACGAGTCTCAGTGATACTAGCAGGGGGCCCCAGTCATTTCGTTTGTTTCAGTCATTTCAGTCATTTCAGTTATTCCGTCATTTGTATTTTTTCCACTGCAAATTCCGTTTGAGATGCTTATTTGTTCAGGGTGGTGTATTTTATCTCCATATAAAATATACTAGTATTCTGTTTTGTCCTGGTGTAATGTACTTAAACTCCTCATCGGAGTACTTGGTAATATAATGTGGTTCGGTACTACAATTATATTATTTAATTCATCATTTTCATTTGCCTGGTGGGTCCCAGTCGGGGATTCACGGCACTGTAATATCCGCCTAGTTTGGGGTGTTATAGAGTTGGTATCGGAGCGTGGTTTTGAATACTACCCTCCAAGTCATGTCTCATTTGAAATCATTGTCATCGGACTAGTATCATTGGACTTTCGCGTCACGTGTGACCTGTGCAAATGCCGAGCCAATCAGACCAAGAACTGTAAGATTTCTAATGCCATGGTATAATTTCTGGCAATAAACGTTCATTCATAATTCATCAGTTAACAATCCTCAATCATCATTGTCATTTTGACCAGGACGGTCAAATTAACTCATTAATCACTTAATTCATTTCATTATTCGGTTATTGATCAGGAAGATCAAATCATTAATCTTGTTAACTCGTTCAAGATAATCATTTCAGTAATTTAATCAGATAATCATGTCACGTCAATTAATCATTCATGTAACCACTGTGTTAGAGCGCGTAAGCTCGTTTTCATCATCTCATGTCATAATCATAACGTGTTATTCATGCGGGAAATATAATCATCATGTGACTTTCCTACTTCAGTATGGAGAGGGCAGGAAGAGGACGTGGAGGACGAGGCCGTGTAGCAGGCCGAATCCCAAGAGCTCGTGTGAATACACGTGCAAACGCGAGAAATAATGCTAATTCATCGAGCAGCGACGCTGCCACTCATTCACCTGGACGCGATCATTCATTATCGGGGAGTCGTGCCCGGGATACGGCTCAGTCAGAAGGTGTCCGGGTTGACCCACTCGCTTTCATGCAGGGCATGATGGCCCAAATGACGCAGATGGCACATCTTATGGAGACGATGCATAACTCCGTCAATCAGAATCAACAGGCTTCTTCGCCGCCACCTCAGAGGCAAGAGAGGAATGTGAGCAATATCATCAGCGACATCTCTCGCCAGAGGCCACCTACTTTCGAGGGCTCGTCTGAGCCGGCGGATATCATTCATTGGCTCGAGCATTTCGAGAAGTTGTTTGCTATGGTAGAGTGTCCCGAAGGACACAAAGTTTCTGTTGCGGCTTACTACCTGGGTAAGAGCGCACATTCTTGGTGGTTGTCGTTAAAGCCCACCGAAGGATCATGTACTTGGGATCAGTTCAAGACTCTCATGATGGAGAGGTATTATCCGGCCCTGCTCAGAGAGGCCAAGCTGTCAGAATTACTCACCCCCGACCCCTCAATGGACGAGGATGTTCTCGCCATTGCCGAGAAGTTTCAGGAACTTCTTCCGTTCGCCTCATCTATCATTCATTCCGAGGCAGATAAGATTAAGTATTTCAGCAAGAGGCTGAAACCTCGTATGAGACTGCAGTTGCTTAATCATAATTGCACCACGTTGGCCGAATTCATCGATAAAGCTCTCACCTATGAGCTTACTGCTAAGGAGATTGCTAAGCAGCAACCTTCGTCGGCTAGCAAGAAATCGAAGAATCGAAATCAGTCTGAAGGTGGTCAGACAACCTTCAAGAAACCCCGTGCGGGCTCTGCTTTTTCTGAGCGACCTCCTGTGTCGTCTAAACCCGCGGAATCTCAGTCTCGAGCGGCCAATTCAGCCATCACCTGTTTTAACTGTGGGGATCTTGGTCATCTCAGTACCAAGTGCCCGAGACAGACTATCACATGTCATAATTGTGGGATTGCTGGGCATAAGGCCCGTTTTTGCCGTAGGGACTCCAAACCTACTCAGACGTCATCTCAGGCCCCTAAGCAGTCAGCCGTTCAGAATCAGGCCACTCAATCAACGTCGTTTAAAATGACAGGAGCAACTAAAGGTGGAGCCTATAGCCAGCAAACGGGAGCGTCCGGTGCCGGGACTAGCAAGCCCCGGATTTATGAGATGAAGAAGACCGATGATCCAAAGGCCCGAATGATCTCAGGTACACTCGATATTCTATCTCAACCTGTGTGTACCCTTTTTGATACTGGTGCATCGCATTCATTCATTTCCGAGTCATGTTTGAGTAGACTACGTCTGGGTAGTGCTACTAGTTGTGAGCCTTATGTCATTGGCCTACCTGATGGTAGACGAATTATCGGTAATCATGAGATTCAGAATTGTCCGATTCAGCTTCATGGTCGTGTATGGCCAGCGGACCTAATCGTAGTAGATTTGCCGAAGGACGACGTCATCTTGGGTATTGATTGGATGGATCGTCATGATGCCATCACTAGTGTCCGTAAGCGTATGATCACTATCATTTCAGATGATGGGGTTGAATGTGTGTTTCAGGGAGGTAATCCCAGCTATTCTGGTAAGGTCATTAATTTGATGAAAGCAGTGAAATTACTCAATCAGGGGTGTGTTGTTTATTGGTGCTATATGACCAAAACCGAGAAATTATCAGTAATGTTGACGGATATTCCGGTAGTGAGGGAATATGCCGATGTTTTTCCAGACGAGTTACCTGGTTTGCCTCCACAGAGGGATGTGGAATTCACGATTGAGTTGGAGCGTGGTACGTCCCCGATATCGAAGGCACCGTACCGGATGGCCCCGACCGAAATGCAGGAATTAAAGAACCAACTTGAGGAGTTGTTCGAGAAAGGTTATATCCGACCGAGTGCGTCCCCATGGGGAGCACCAGTGTTGTTTGTCAAGAAGAAGGATGGTTCATTTCGCTTGTGTATCGATTATCGGGAGTTGAACAGGGTGACAATCAAGAATAAGTATCCCTTACCCCATATCGATGATCTTTTGGATCAACTTCAGGGAGCTTAAGTATTTTCCAAGATCGACTTAAGATCTGGATATCATTAGTTGCGGATTCGAGAGTCGGATATCGCGAGGACGGCGTTTCGAACACGCTATGGTCATTATGAGTTTGTGGTTATGCCGTTGGACTAACTAATGCACCTGCGGTATTCATGGAGCTAATGAATCGGGTTTTCATCGACTTTTTGGATCAATTTGTTGTTGTCTTCATCGATGACATTTTGATTTATTCTCGTGACCGAGAGGAACACGAGTTTCACCTTCATCAAGTGCTCGACGTGTTGAGACGAGAACAACTTTATGGGAAGTTTTCCAAATGTGAGTTCTGGATGTCCGAAGTGACTTTTCTCGGACATGTAATTTCATCAGACGGAGTTCGTGTCGACCCTCAGAAGACGGAGGCTATCCGAGATTGGTTACCTCCGAAGAATGTTAAGGAAATTCGAAGCTTCCTCGGATTAGCGGGTTATCACCGGCGGTTTGTGGAAGGATTTTCTAAAATCGCTCAACCCTTGACGAGTCTTTTACAGAAGGATAAGAAATACACGTGGTCCGACGCGTGTCATCAGAGGTTTGAGGAACTCAAGAGCCGGTTAATGTCAGCACATGTACTTTCCTTGCCGCAGGGGACGGAAGGATTTGTGGTTTACAGTGATGCGTCCGGACAGGGTCTCGGATGTGTGCTCATGTAGAATGGAAAGGTTATTGCCTATGCTTCACGGCAATTGAGACCTTACGAGGTTAATTATCTGACGCACGACCTGGAGCTAGCAGCCGTGGTGTTCGCTTTGAAGATTTGGCGTCATTACCTTTATGGCGTTACCTGTCAGATATTCACCGATCATAAGAGTTTAAAGTATATATTTACTCAGAAGGAGTTAAATATGCGATAGAGACGGTGGTTGGAATTAATCAAAGATTATGATATTGAGATCCTTTACCACTCGGGCAAAGCGAACGTTGTCGCCGACGCCTTGAGTCGTAAGTCCGCTCGTGAGCACCGCTTGCTCGCTTAAGCCTGTCGAAGGAGCTTCAACAAGAATTCCTTAGACCCGAGATCGAGGTCTGGCTTCAGCGAGTTCAGGGACAACTTTGTATGTTAGAAATTTCATCGTCACTCGAGTAGGCAATCCGAGTGTAATACCCAGTTGTAATTCATTCATTTTCATTCAGTAATTATAAGTCTGTAATTGTCACTCAGTAATTCTCACTCATTAATAATCACTCATCATTCATGAATCACTCATTTGCGTTCAATGTTTGCATGTTGTAATCGTATATCAGTTACCGATCGTCATTTTATCTCCGTTTTTAGATCGAGACGGGAGTATTATCATTTTCATTGTGATTGATAGCCTTGTAGTGGGAGTATCATCTTTGGCTCGTGTTAGACTCGTTCACTTCCACATTCGTATGGTATGTCGGATCATTCATCAGTCGTAACGAGGAATCGGAATTATCGGATTTATTCACCTTGGCCAGCATCGACTTACGGCCGTAAGGTTCTGGGTTACGGCCGTAAGTTTAGCGGGTACGGCCGTAAGGCTGGCCGGTTACGGCCGTAAGTGGTCCAGCAGGCTGCCCAGGCATTTTGGCCGAAGGTGAGTTACGGCCGTAAGATGGGTTGGATACGGCCGTAAGTAGTGTTCGTAAATTTCAGGTGTTGTCGACCAAGGGTGACTTACGGCTGTAAGGGTTGCGGCATACGGCCGTAAGTCGAGGCAGGTACGGCCGTAAGGCTTGGCCGGATACGGCCGTACGCTGCAGGCAGGATGTCGACGGGTGTTTTTGATGAAGGCGGGTTACGCCCGTAAGGTTGGCCGGATACGGCCGTATCATCCGAGTTACGGCCGTAAGGTGTGCGGTACGGCCGTAAGGATGTCGACGGGTGTTTTTGACGAAGGCGGGTTACGCCCGTAACTGAGGAGCGGTTACGGCCGTAAGTCTGTCAAGCTTTCTGACGGCCGAGTTACGGCCGCATTTGAGTTGGCCGGTTACGGCCGTAAGGGCGTTGACTTGGAATGTTACGGCCGTAAGAGGACCGAGTTACGGCCATAACTTCCGGCAGTATTTAAGGACTTGGCCGGGTCATTTTTTCCTCACTTCTTCATTTTTCCATCTTCATCCGAGAGAGAGGGTTGAGGGAGAGATTTTGCAATCATCAATCACTTGAGTGTGTAATTTTCATCATCTTCATTCATTTGGGAAGCTTGGATACTCGTTTAAAGTCGTGTTCTTCGGATCGAAGTGATTGGATCTTCAAGAGGTAATTTCTTCAACACCTTGGATTTCGATTCTATGTTGAGATATGATGTTTTGGACATTATAATCATGTTATATGAAGGGATATGTATATGATTATGAGTTTGTATAAGGATTCATTGGATTATTGAAGGATTATTCAAGAACACTTTGATTATCGAGTTGAAATTGGGGGTTTTCGATTAATTGTCGTTATAATCACGTTTTCGGATATTCATTTTGGATTATTGATCATTCGGAAGATGTTTGTTGGTTTGAAACACTTCTTGGAGGAATTGATAGTGGCTTATTGAGATTTGATTGTAAACAACCGGAGTTTGGCCACAACGTAGTCGATATAATGCCCCAATGAACTTAGTTTAATCGTATCGACATTTGGAGTTCGTTATATTCGTGTTTGATTCATATATTGAACGAGTTGTTGGATATTGTATAATTCAAGGTTGTTCGAGCGACCGATATCTCAATTAGGACGTTGTTCGTGGAAGATTAATTGTCACCGGTATTGTGTAAGTTGATTCTTACTCAGTTATAAGGATATTCATTTCCTTTTGTTGTTGTTCATTCATAATCGTAACTCATTCATCATTGTGTTAACCGTATTAAAACTTGTCATTGTCAATTAATCACTTCAGTCACAAGGAACGACACTTCCAATCATTTTGTTGAGCTACCATTCATTTCACTATCATTTTATCTCGGTGAGTCATTATTCGTTTCCGATGTCACTTTTGTTAAATCGTGGCATTCCGGGTCATACTGGCGTGCCGGTTGGTATGTGTAGGATTTTCATGTCGGGCACATTTATGTCGTGTGTTGGTTGTTGGCCTCACATTGGACTGTGCACACAAGTCGATTGCTTCGTGAGACTGATAAGGTACAAGACCACGCGGGTATTCGATCGATACTCGTTGGTGGCTTGTGCACGGACACATTTCCATCCCGGGCGTAGTGTGGCGCCACCCTTTGAGCCGTACTGTTAGTTGATTCATACAGCATGTTTGATTGCATATGTTTTCAACAAGATTGGGTTATAATCTAACCGCTTCATTTTAATCGAACTTGTGGTTTATACTACATATTTATATGATTGCGTTTATTCAACTCTGGAGGATTGTTGTTCTGTATAACTGACCCCGTTTGGGGATATTTGTTTCTCAGGTCTTGGCAAGGCAAAGGCACAGGGAGAGCACGTTGACGGCGAGGAGTCCCAATGATACTAGAAGGGGACCCCAGTCTATTCAGCCATTTATTCAGTCATTTATGTTTCCTTTATTTATTCCGCTGCAGACATTCCGTTTGAATACTCATTTCGTTCAGTGTTGTGTATTTTATCGTCACATAAAATACACATGTATTCTATATTATCTTGGGTGTGTTGTATGAAACTCCTAATCGGAGTAATTGATGTTGTAATGTGGTTCGGTACTACATTTACCCGGTGTAATTCATCCGTCGGGGGTCCCAGTCGGGGGTCCACGGCACTGTAATATCCGCCTAGTTTTGGGGTGTTACAGAGTTGGTATCGGAGCGTGGTTTTGAATACTACCTTCTGAGTCATGTCTCATTTGAAATCATCGTCATCGGGCTAGTATCATTGGACTTTCGCGTCACGTGTGACCTGTGCAGATGCCGAGCCAATCAGACCGAAAGAACTGTAAGACTTATAACGCCATGGTATAATTTCTGGCAATTATCATTCATTCATAATTTATCAGTTAACAATCCTCAAACATCATTTTCATTTTGACCGGGACGGTCATTTTAACTCATTAATCACTCAATTCATTTCATTACTCGGTTGTTGATATGGAAGATCATATAATTAATCTTGTTAACTTGTTCAAGATAATCATTTCAATAATTTCATCAGAAATCTTGTCACCTCGGTTAATCGTTCATGTAATCACTGTGTTAGAGCGTATGCTCATTTTCATCACCTCGTGTCATAGTCATAATGTGATATTCATGCGAGAGATATAATCATCATGTAACTTTCCACTTCAGTATGGAAAGAGCTGGCAGATGACGAGGAGGACGAGGCCGTGGTGCGGGACGAATCCCGAGAGCTCGTGTGAATACACGTGCGAATGCGAGAAACAATGCCAATTCATCGAGCAGCGACGCTGCCACTCATTCACCTGGGCGTGATCATTCACTATCGGGGAGTCGTACCCGGGACACGGCTCAGTCAGAAGGTGTTCGGGTGGACCCACTTGCTTTTATGCAGGGCATGATGGCCCAAATGACGCAAATGGCACAACTTATGGAGACGATGCACAATTCAGTCAATCAAAATCACAGGCTCCTCCGCCGCCGCCTCAGAGGCAAGAGAGGGGTGTAAGCAATATCATTAGCGATATCTCTCGCCAGCGACCACCTACCTTTGAAGGCTCATCTGAGCCGACGGATATTGTTCATTGGCTCGAACACTTCGAGAAGTTATTTGCTATGGTGGATTGCCCAGAAGGGCATAAAGTTTCAGTTGCGGCTTACTATCTTGGTAAGAGCGCTCATTCATGGTGGTTATCGTTGAAGCCCACAGACGGATCATGTACTTAGGGTCAGTTCAAAACTCTCATGATGGAGAGGTACTATCCGGCCCCACTCAGAGAGGCCAAGCTGTCAGAGTTACTCACTCCCGATCCCTCATCAGACGCGGATGTTCTCGCCATTGCCGAGAAATTTCAGGAACTTCTTCCGTTCGCCTCATCTATCATTCACTCTGAGGCGGACAAGATCAAGTATTTCAGCAAGAGGCTGAAACCTCGTATGCGGCTACAACTGCTTAATCATAATTGCACCACGTTGGCCAAATTCATTGAGAAAGCTCTTACTTACGATCTTACTGCTAAGGAGATTGCTAAGCAACAACCTTCATCTGCTGGCAAGAAGTCTAAGAACCGTAATCAGTCTGACGGGAGTCAGGCCACTTTCAAGAAACCACATGCGGGCTCTAATTTTTCTGAGCGACCTCCCCTGGCGTCTAAACCCGCGGAATCTCAGTCACGAGCGGCCAGTTCGGCCATCACCTGTTTCAACTGTGAGGAACAGGGCCATTTCAGCACCAAATGTCCGAAGCAGTCTGTCACGTGCCACAACTGTGGGATTGCTGGGCATAGGGCCCGTTTTTGCCGAAGGGACTCTAAACCCACTCCGGCGTCATCTCAGGCCCCAGGACATTCAAAGATGCAGAATCAGGCCACTCAGTCAGCGTCGTTTAAGACGACAGGAGCTAGCAAGGGCGGAGCCAAGAGCTATCAGACGGGAGCGTCTGGTTCGGGGGCCGGCAAGCCCCGAATTTACGAGATGAAGAAGACCGATGATCCAGAGGCCCGAATGATCTCAGGTACACTCGATATTCTATCCCAGCCTGTGTGTACCCTTTTTGATACTGGTGCATCGCATTCATTCATTTCCGAGTCATGTTTGAGTAGACTACGTCTGGGTAGTGCTACTAGTTGTGAGCCTTATGTCATTGGCCTACCTGATGGTAGACGAATTATCGGTAATCGTGAGATTGGTAATTGTCCGATCTGTTTCATGGTCGTGTATGGCGGTGGACCTAATCGTAGTAGATTTGCCGAGGGACGACGTCATTTTGGGTATTGATTGGATGGATCGTCATGATGCCACCATTAGTGTCCGCAAGCGTATGATCACTATCATTGCAGACGATGGGGTTGAATGTGTGTTTCAGGGAGGTAATCCCGGCTGTTCTGGTAAGGTCATTAATTTGATGAAAGCAGTACGATTACTCATTCAGGGATGTGTTGTTTATTGGTGCTATATGACCAAAACTGAGAAATCATCAGTATTGTTGTCGGATATCCCGGTAGTATGGGAATATGCCGACGTTTTTCCAGACGAGTTACCTGGCTTGCCTCCACAGAGAGATGTGGAATTCACGATTGAGTTGGAGCCCGGTATGTCCCCGATATCGAAGGCACCGTACCGGATGGCCCCGACCGAAATGCAGGAATTAAAGAACCAACTTGAGGAGCTGTTCGAGAAAGGTTATATCCGACCGAGTGCGTCCCCGTGGGGAACACCAATGCTGTTTGTCAAGAAGAAGGATGGTTCGTTCCGGTTGTGTATTGATTACCGGGAATTGAACCGGGTGACGATCAAGAATAAGTATCCTTTACCCCGCATTGATGATCTCTTAGATCAACTTCAGGGAGCTTCAGTATTTTCCAAGATCGACTTAAGATCTGGATATCACCAGTTTCGGATTCGAGAGTCGGATATCGCGAGGACGGCGTTTCGAACACGCTATGGTCATTATGAGTTCGTAGTTATGCCGTTCGGGCTAACTAATGCACCTGTGGTATTCATGGAGTTAATGAATCGGGTTTTCATCGACTTTTTGGATCAGTTTGTTGTTGTCTTCATCGATGACATTTTGATTTATTCTCGTAACCGAGAGGAGCACGAGGTTCATCTTCATCAGGTTCTCGACGTGTTGAGACGAGAGCAACTTTATGAAAAGTTTTCCAAATGCGAGTTCTGGATGTCCGAAGTGACTTTTCTCGGACATGTAATTTCATCAGACGGAGTTCGTGTCGACCCTCAGAAGACGGAGGCTATCCGAGATTGGTTACCTCCGAAGAATGTCAAGGAAATACGAAGTTTTCTCGGATTAGCGGGCTATTATCGGCGGTTTGTGGAAGGATTTTCTAAAATCGCTCAACCCTTGACGAACCTTTTGCGAAAGGATAAGAAATACACGTGGTCCGACGTGTGTCAACGGAGTTTTGAGGAACTCAAGAGCCGGTTAATGTCAGCACCTGTACTTTCCTTGCCGTAGGGGACGGAGGGATTTGTGGTTTATAGTGATGCGTCCGGACAGGGTCTCGGATGTGTGCTCATGCAGAATGGAAAGGTTATTGCCTATGCTTCACGGCAATTGAGACCTTACGAGGTTAATTATCCGACTCACGATCTGGAGCTAGCAGCCGTGGTGTTCGCTTTGAAAATTTGGCGTCATTATCTTTATGGCGTTACCTGTCAGATATTCACCGATCATAAGAGTTCAAAGTATATATTCACTCAGAAGGAGTTAAATATGCGACAGAGGCGGTGGTTAGAACTAATCAAAGATTATGATATCGAGATCCTTTACCACCCGGGCAAGGCGAACGTTGTCGCCGACGCCTTGAGTCGTAAGTCCGTGCAGGAGCAGATGCTTGCTCGTTTAACAGTTCAGAAGGAGCTTCAGCAGGAATTCCTTAGACCCGAGATCGAGGTCTGGCTCCAGCGAGTTCAGGGACAGCTTTGTATGATGGAGATTTCATCGTCACTTGAGGAGATAATCAGAGAGAATTAGAGTTCAGACCCTTCATTGTTGCGCATCCGTGAGGATGTGGCTCAAGGGAAAGCCCCTGGATTCGTGGTCCACGAGGATGGACTTTTGAGATTTAAGAATCGGTTGTGCGTACCGGCAAATGACGAGTTGAAAAACTCGATTTTGAGAGAATCTCATGTTACCCCTTATTCTGTTCATCCGGGGTCCAGCAAGATGTACAAGGACTTGAAACAAAATTACTGGTGGAGTAATATGAAGCGAGAAGTCGCAGAATTTGTTTCGAGATGCTTAACCTGTCAACAAGTTAAGATTGAACATCAGCGACCGGCGGGTATGCTGAAACCTCTCCCTATTCCGGAGTGGAAGTGGGAAGACATTTCTATAGACTTAATCACGAGTTTGCCGACGAGTCGTCGTGGCATGAATAAGATCTGGGTGATTGTGGACCGCTTAACTAAATCATCTCATTTCCTTGAGATCAAGGATACGTGGGGTCCCGAGAGACTGGCTCAGTTGTTCATCAAGGAGATAGTGAGACTGCACGGTACTCCTAAGAGTATCGTTTCCGATCGTGACGGACGATTTGTGTCTCATTTTTGGAAATCAGTTCATCGTGCTATGGGAACTCAGCTCAATCTCAGTACCGCCTTTCATCCTCAGTCCGACGGACAATCAGAGAGGACTATTCAGACATTAGAGGACATGTTGAGGGCATGCATCCTCGATTGGAAGGACGATTGGGAAGCCCAACTACCATTGATCGAGTTCATGTATAATAATAGTTGGCATGCTTCCATTAAGATGGCACCTTACGAGGCCTTGTACGGTCGTCGTTGTCGCTCTCCTTTGTGTTGGGATGACTTGTCAGAATCAATCGGCACCGAGCCCGATATGCTTATAGCCGCCCGGGAGAAGGTAGATTTGATCAAGAGTCGTTTGTTGATAGCTCAGAGTCGACAGAAATCGTATGCGGATAATCGTCGTCGACCACTAGAGTTCGAGACGGGTGACCATGTTTTGGTCAAGGTATCCCTGAGTCGAGGTATTTTCCGTTTCGGAAAACGGGGGAAGTTGAGTCCGAGATTCATTGGACCGTTTGAAATTTTGGATCGAGTAGGCGAGTTAGCTTATCGATTGGCTTTACCTCCGGCTTTGAGCAGGATTCATAATGTGTTTCACGTCTCTCACTTGCGGAAGTATGTTGCCGACCCGAGTCACATACTTCAGTTCGACGAAATCGAGATCGCAGATGATCATTCGTACGAGGAGCGTCCTGTACGAGTGTTAGAGCGGCGAATCAAACAGTTGAGGAATAAGACGATCCCTTTGGTCAAGATTCAGTGGTCTAGACACAGAGTCGAAGAGGCCACTTGGGAAACCGAGGAGAATATGCGGGAGAGTTATCCCGAGTTGTTTGACCCTTAGTTTCGGGGACGAAACTCTTTTAAGGGGGGGAGTATGTAATACCCGGTTGTAATTCATTCATTTTCATTCAGTAATTATCAGTCTGTAATTGTCACTCAGTAATTCTCACTCATTAATAATCACTCATCATTCATGAATCACTCATTTGCGTTCAATGTTGGCATGTTGTAATCGTATATCAGTTACCGATCGTCATTTTATCTCCGTTTTTAGATCGAGACGGGAGTATTATTATTTTCATTGTGATTGATAACCTTGTACTGGGAGTATCATCTTTGGCTCGTGTTAGACTCACTTCCACATTCGTATGGTATGTCGGATCATTCATCAGTCGTAACGAGGAATCGGAATTATCGGATTTATTCACCTTGGCCAGCATCGAGTTACGGCCGTAAGGTTCTGGGTTACGGCCGTAAGTTCAGCGGGTACGGCCGTAAGGCTGGCCGGTTACGGCCGTAAGTGGTCCAGCAGGCTGCCCAGGCATTTTGGCCGAAGGTGAGTTACGGCCGTAAGATGGGTTGGATACGGCCGTAAGTAGTGTTCGTAAATTTCAGGTGTTGTCGACCAAGGGTGACTTACGGCCGTAAGGGTTGCAGCATACGGCCGTAAGTCGAGGCAGGTACGGCCGTAAGGCTTGGCCGGATACGGCCGTACGCTGCAGGCAGGATGTCGACGGGTGTTTTTGACGAAGGCGGGTTACGCCCGTAAGGTTGGCCGGATACGGCCGTATCATCCGAGTTACGGCCGTAAGGTGTGCGGTACGGCCGTAAGGATGTTGACGGGTGTTTTTGACGAAGGCGGGTTACGCCCGTAACTCAGGAGCGGTTACGGCCGTAAGTCTGTCGGCAGGCTTTCGGACGAAGCCGAGTTACGGCCGTACGAGTTGGCCGGTTACGGCCGTAAGGGCGTTGACTTGGAATGTTACAGCCGTAAGAGGACCGAGTTACGGCCGTAACTTCCGGCAGTATTTAAGGACTTGGCCGGGTCATTTTTTCCTCACTTCTTCATTTTTCCATCTTCATCCGAGAGAGAGGGTTGAGGGAGAGATTTTGCAATCATCAATCACTTGAGTGTGTAATTTTCATCATCTTCATTCATTTGGGAAGCTTGGATACTCATTTAAACTCGTGTTCTTCGGATCGAAGTGATTGGATCTTCAAGAGGTAATTTCTTCAACACCTTGGATTTCGATTCTATGTTGAGATATGATGTTTTGGACATTATAATCATGTTATATGAAGGGATATGTATATGATTATGAGTTTGTATAAGGATTCATTGGATTATTGAAGGATTATTCAAGAACACTTTGATTATCGAGTTGAAATTGGGGGTTTTCGATTAATTGTCGTTATAATCACGTTTTCGGATATTCATTTTGGATTATTGATCATTCGGAAGATGTTTGTTGGTTTGAAACACTTCTTGGAGGAATTGATAGTGGCTTATTAAGATTTGATTGTAAACAACCGGAGTTTGGCCACAACGTAGTCAATATAATGCCCCAATGAACTTAGTTTAATCGTATCGACGTTTTGAGTTCGTTATATTCATGTTTGATTCGTATATTGAACGAGCTGTTGGATATTGTATAATTCAAGGTTGTTCGAGCGACTGATATCCCAATTAGGACGTTGTTCGTGGAAGGATAATTGTCACCGGTATTGTGTAAGTTGATTCTTACTCAGTTATAAGGATATTCATTTCCTTTTGTTGTTGTTCATTCATAATCGTAACTCATTCATCATTGTGTTAACCGTATTAAAACTTGTCATTGTCAATTAATCACTTCAGTCACAAGGAACGACGGTTCCAATCATTTTGTTGAGCTATCATTCATTTCACTATCATTTTATCTCGGTGAGTCATTATTCGTTTCCGATGTCACTTTTGTTAAATCGTGGCATTCCGGGTCATACTGGCGTGCCGGTTGGTATGTGTAGGATTTTCATGTCGGGCACATTTATGTCGTTTGTTGGTTGTTGGCCTCACATTGGACTGTGCACACGAGTCGATTGCTTCGTGAGACTGATTAGGTACAAGACCACGCGGGTATTCGATCGATACTCGTTGGTGGCTTGTGCACGGACACATTTCCATCCCGGGCGTAGTGTGGCGCCACCCTTTGAGCCGTACTGTTAGTTGATTCATACAGCATGTTTGATTGCGTATGTTTTCAACAAGATTGGGTTATAATCTAACCGCTTCATTTTAATCGAACTTGTGGTTTATACTACATATTTATATGATTGCGTTTATTCAACTCTGGAGGATTGTTGTTCTGTATAACTGACCCCGTTTGGGGATATTTGTTTCTCCGGTCTTGGCAAGGCAAAGGCACAGGGAGAGCACGTTGACGGCGAGGAGTCCCAATGATACTAGAAGGGGGCCCCAGTATGTTCAGTCATTTATTCAGTCATTTATGTTTCCTTTATTTATTCCGCTGCAGACATTCCGTTTGAATACTCATTTCGTTCAGTGTTGTGTATTTTATCATCACATAAAATACACATGTATTCTATTTTATCCTGGGTGTGATGTATGAAACTCCTAATCGGAGTAATTGATGTTGTAATGTGGTTCGGTACTACATTTATCCGGTGTAATTCATCCGTTTTCATTCGCCTGGTGGGTCCCAGTCGTGGGTCCATGACACTGTAATATCCGCCTAGTTTGGGGTGTTACACCGAGAGAATCAGAGTTCAGACGCTTCATTGTTGCGCATCCGTGAGGATGTGACTCAGGGGAAAGCCCCTGGATTCATGGTCCACGAGGATGGACTTTTGAGATTTAAGAATCGGTTGTGCGTACCGGCGAATGACGAGTTGAAAAACTCTATTTTGAGAGAAGCTCATGCTACCCCTTATTCTGTTCATCCGGGGTCTAGCAAGATGTACAAGGACTTGAAACAAAATTACTGGTGGAGTAATATGAAGCGAGAAATCGCAGAATTTGTTTCGAGATGCTTAACCTGTCAACAAGTCAAGATCGAACATCAGCAGCCGGCAGGTATGCTGAAACCTCTTCCTATTCCCGAATGGAAGTGGGAAGACATTTCTATGGATTTCATCACGAGCTTACCGACGAGTCGTCGTGGCATGAATACGATTTGGGTGATCGTGGACCGCTTAACTAAATCAGCTCATTTCCTTGAGATCAAGGAGACATGGGGTCCCGAGAGACTTGCTCAACTGTTCATCAAAGAGATAGTCAGACTGCACGGTACTCCTAAAAGTATCGTTTCCGATCGTGACGGACGATTTGTGTCGCATTTTTGGAAATCAGTTCATCGTGCTATGGGAACCCAGCTTAATCTCAGTACCGCTTTTCATCCTCAGTCCGACGGACAATCAGAGAGAACCATTCAGACATTAGAGGACATGTTGAGGGCATGCGTCCTCGATTGGAAAGGCGATTGGGAAGCCCAACTACCATTGATCGAGTTCACATATAATAATAGTTGGCATGCTTCGATTAAGATGGCACCTTACGAGGCCTTGTATGGTCGTCGTTGTCGATCTCCATTGTGTTGGGACGACCTATCAGAATCAATCGGCACCGAGCCCGATATGCTTATAGCTGCCCGTGAGAAGGTAGCTTTGATCAGGAGTCGTTTGTTGACCGCTCAGAGTCGACAGAAATCTTATGCAGATAACCGTCGTCGACCATTAGAGTTCGAGGCTGGTGACCACGTGTTGGTCAAGGTATCCCCGAGTCGTGGTATCTTCCGTTTTGGGAAGAGGGGTAAGTTGAGTCCGAGATTTATTGGACCGTTTTAGATCTTGGATCGAGTAGGCGAGTTAGCTTACCGATTGGCTTTACCTCCGGCGTTGAGCCGAATTCATAATGTGTTTCATGTCTCTCAGTTGCGGAAGTATGTTGCCGACCCGAGTCACATACTTCAGTTCGATGAAATCGAGATCGCCGACGATCATTCATATGAGGAGCGTCCTATACGAGTTTTAGAGCGGCGAATCAAACAGTTGAGGAATAAGACGATTCCTTTGGTTAAAATTCAGTGGTCTAGACACGGAGTCGAAGAGGCTACTTGGGAAACCGAGGATAGAATGCGGGAGAGTTATCCTGAGTTGTTTGACCCTTAGTTTCGGGGACGAAACTCTTTTAAGGGGGGTGTATGTAATACCCGGTTGTAATTCAGTTATTATCATTCAGTATTTATCATTCAGTAATTGTCGTTCAGTAATTTCACTCATTAATGATCATTTGTCACTCATATTCAATCATGGTATTCATCATTCAGAGTAATTGTATCGTGTATCGATCGTCATTCATCACTAATCTAATTGGAGTTTCGTGCCGTGTTTATCATCGTTGTCATTTTCGTTGTGGTCTGTGCATGAGGAGTAGCGCACGCTACGTACTCTTTTTAGCGTACACTAATTGAGTACAGGTAGCGCACGCTACCACTCAGCATTAGTGCACTCTAATGTTACCCTGATTGCAGTCCATAAGGTACTGGACTGCAGGTGAGTTATTAGTAGCGCACGCTACGAGTGGTAAGTAGCGCGCGCTAGTGGGTTGTAGTAGCGCATGCTAAATATGTGGAGTAGCGCACGCTAAGGACGGATCAGGTTGAGTCCAGTGGTTACTGGACTGCACTGGATTAATTCATAGCGCACGCTATGAGTGATATTTAGCGTACGCAAGCGGTGTAGTAGCGTACGCTACTTGTTGGTTGTAGCGCACGCTACCGAAGTCAGATCAGAGGATGACAGCTCGGATTCGATCGGGCATCACATAATTCGTTAGCGCACGCTAACAATGGGTTTTAACGTACGCTAGTGGTATGGCCGTAGCGCCCGCTACAAACAGGTACGTCGCGCGCGCTACCGTGTTCGGACAGTGGGTACTGGACTACCCAAATTACCCGTTAGCGCACGCTAGCACAAGGGATAGCGCACACTAACCTGGATTGGCTATATATTGGACAGTTAGCCTGAGTTCGTCATTTTATCATTCTTTCTCATTCCCTCATCGGTTTCGGGCGATTTCAGACATTTTGGAGAGTTCTCTTCGAGCTTCTATCATCCATCATCATCTTCAAGCCTTTGAATTGGATTATCATCACTTCATCATCTCCTTAACATCGAATCAAAGGTATTAATCTCTTGGATCTAGAATTTCAGAATTTTGGGTTTTTCCTTCCGATTTCTTCGTGTAAGCTTGGATTATCATTGGAATATGTTAGATATGGATTATCTACCTTGGATAAATATATTCTTACGGATTTAATGGCTATTTTCGGAATTATTTCAAGAACCCTTGGGGTTGACTTCGGTTAATTGGGGATTTTCCGATTGATGTTGTTGTAATCTTGAATTATGGATTCCTTTTGGATTAATGATATCATTGGAAGTGTTTTGATGGTTTGAAATACTCATTTTGGTGTTGGTTTCGATATATTCGGGATTGGATACCTTCGAAGTTGTGTGGTTGGTTACGTACTCGTTAGAATGCCCCTATGAGTTTGATTATCGTTGTTTCGACCTTTGGGTTAGTCGTGTTTTGTTTCTTGATACGTGTATTGAACGGTTGTTGGTAATTATTGTTATTCAAGGTTGTTCGAGCGACCGGTATCTCGTTTAGGACGTTGTTCGTGGAAGGACTTTGTCATCGGTATTGAGTAAGTTAACTCTTACTCGGTTAAAAGGATACACATTCTTTTTGCTGTTGATTGCTCATAATTATAATTCATTCATCATAGTATTAATCATGTTGAGACTTGTAATTGTCGAATAATCATTTCATTCACGAGGAACGACGGTTCCAAATCATTTCATTGGGTTATCAACCAAGTCACTATTATTTTCATCTCGGTGAGTCATCTTAGCCTTGTCGAATTATTATTCATTGGTATTCATTGTGGTCATTCTCGTTCATATGACCTTCTGGGTTCATATTGCGTGGCCGGGTGTGGCTTTGTGGAATTTTTAGTCGGGCACACGATGGTCATGTTTTGGGTTCACCGATACATTGGACCGTGCACACGGTAACGCTTACCTCCGTGAGACTAATTAGGTACAAGGACGGGTGTGTCCGGTCATTCGTCTTGTACACTTGCACAGAACATTACGGGCGTACTATGATACTCCTCTTCAGCGTAATTCATAACTAAGGATATTTCATAACTTCATTTAGTTCATGATTGTGTAATTTCAACCCTTGAGGATTGTTGTTCTGTGTAACTGACCCCGTTGGGGGATTTTTGTTTTCAGGTCACGGCAAGGCAAAGGCACGGGAAGAGCATGTTGACGGCGACGAGTCCCAGTGATACTAGTAGGGGGGCCCAGTCATTTCGTTTGTTTCAGTCATTTCAGTCATTTCAGTTATTCCGTCATTTGTATTTTTTCCGCTGCAAATTCCGTTTGAGATGCTTATTTGTTCAGGGTGGTGTATTTTATCTCCATATAAATATACTAGTATTCTGTTTTGTCCTGGTGTAATGTACTTAAACTCCTCATCGGAATACTTGGTAATATAATGTGGTTCGGTACTACAATTATATTATTTAATTCATCATTTTCATTTGCCTGGTGGGTCCCAGTCGGGGATTCACGGCACTGTAATATCCGCCTAGTTTGGGGTGTTACATCTGTGGACCCCTACCGAGACCCCGTCGGATCTAACCCGTAGTGGTTAAAAGCAAGCTCGTCGATCCACGTCTCTTGTGGACCCCTACCGAGACCCCATCGGATCTAACCCGTAGTGAGCATACACACACACACGTTACTCATGCAATACTAACATGCTAAGAATGTAAGTTCATTAAGAATACTCACTAGAGATGGCCATTAACTCGAAACCATTATCAAACTCTTCAAAAACACCACAACAATGATTAAATACGGAATACACGATCCCATAACTTTAAACACAGGAGTATCATCATCAAAGACTTCAATGTTCAAATTAATCAAATCATAATCAATTCCCAAAACACAACGTTCACAAAACACACACGCGTTTTGAAAGAGAGCCTTTAACGAGGCCAAACCGAAATCTTTTGAAACTTCATTTCAAATAACCAAACAATCACATCAAGACGACCACCGATCATCATATCCATAAAACGAGAAAAGTATGGGCAAGGTACTTGCCTCGAATAACCACAATGCGGAGAATCGGCTGAAGTAGGTCGGCACGAACCGACTACGAACTCGCCGACTCCACCGAACGACAATCCACAACAATGAACTACGAACGAAAACAATAACAACGAAAATGAATTCCAAAGTATGACCCAAAGCCGCTGAATTCAAAGAACAAATGACGAAAGTTCAAGGATTTTCCCCAAAATGGCCAAGAACACGATTCGTCCCGTCAAAACCCGAAAACGGAATTCCAAGTTGAAATATGGATATACAATCCATAGAATATGTTTAACAACATCATTTAACCATAATCGATCCATCGAAAACGGATGAAAAACGAGATCGAGGACAAATCCCCCAAAAAGTCAATTCGAAGGAAATCAAGAAATATACTTCGATTCGACGAAGAACAATGGATTAAATGATGTTAAACACAAGAATACTACCAAGATTAATCATACCCATCGTGTATTAATCAACAACACGGAACGAATCAGACAAAAACGCAAAAACCCCAAATTTTCCCAAAATAGGTTCTAGGAAATCTCACCTTGATTCATTGGATCAAAGGAGGTTATGGAGGGATTAATCAATGATATGAACTCCCAATCTTCGTGGATTAGTTGCTTGAGAACATGTCTCTGCATCGCCAAGTCTCCAGCGGAGAGGAAAAGATGGAAATGAAAACGGGTGAAAATATGGCTACTCTGTCATATTTATACAGTACGGCCTAGCGTGCGCTACACCTTCCGGACTAGCGCGCGCTAACGGGCGCCTCGGCCGATAACCTCGGCCGGCCCGCAAGGCCCTGTGATCAAGACTTAATCGCCGGCCGGATCTCGCTGTCCGATCGCGAGAAGGCGCTGGCCGCGGACGCTAGCGTGGCGCTAGCCGATCTGGCCCGTAACCTCTCGGATTGAATCGCCGGCCGGGTAACGTACGCTAGCCGGCCGACAGCGTGCGCTATGCCTGCCGACTAGCGCGCGCTACGCTCGGCGTAGCGTGCGCTACCTGCCGATCCTTCCCGAGTCCAGAACCCCAGAATCCCCACTGTCCGGTCCGATAGCGTGCGTTGGTCGACCAAGCTAGCATGCGCTATACCTGCCGAGCTAGCGTGCGCAGACTTCCGGCTGTAGCGTACGCTACGCCGGTTCCTGCCGCGTCAGCCCGGCCAGTGCCCGCAACCGTCCGGCCAGGACCCGCCACCGTCTGGCCAGCTGCTCAGCCGACATGGCCCGACGACTCGATTTCCGAAAACGTACGGAACGAACACGACGAAAAGTTCGCGGACAACATCAACGACCCGAAATGAAAACATAATACCATAATTAGTCATACGCGACCAAGAAACGGGTCGAGACAACAATTACAGATACGGATACCCGTAACTTTCAGGAAATTACAAAATAGCCCAAAATGCCCGGAAATCATGATACGTGATCGAATAACCAAACAGAAGTTCACAACACGTCTAACAAAGTTAAACGGACTTACGGGAAACTCGAAACAGCAGTTTCGAACGAGATTCGCAAGAATCGAACTCAAGTGCGGAAAAGTCGCTAAAAGGCACAGAACTCAACAAAACAACACCGAAACGAACTCGGATGACAAAAGGTGTAGAATTAATCATTCTCAGGATGACGAAACGGTCATGAGCGAGTCGTCAAAACAGACTTCCGCCGAAAAAAAAGAAATTACCGGAAATCGAAATTTCGGGTATTACAATGGCAAGGTTGACGCCTATAAGGCCAGGCTTGTGGCAAAGGGTTATACCCAGAAGGAAGGGATCGATAACCACGATACCTTCTCGCCCGTAGCCATGATCAAGTCTATTCGCATGATGCTTGCTATAGCTGCCTACCACGATTATGAGATATGGCAAATGGACGTAAAGACGGCTTTCCTTAATGGATTCCTCGAGGAGGAAATCTATATGGAGCAGCCTAAAGGCTTTGTGTCCGAAGTCGATATTCAAAAAGTGTGCAAGCTTCA
Organism: Orobanche coerulescens; assembly: GCA_033398695.1. Taxonomy (NCBI): domain Eukaryota; kingdom Viridiplantae; phylum Streptophyta; class Magnoliopsida; order Lamiales; family Orobanchaceae; genus Orobanche; species Orobanche coerulescens. The sequence continues at coordinate 299,560 of JAWKAU010000124.1, read as the reverse complement.
GCATTCCATTTATGGACTGAAGCAAGCGTCGCGTAGTTGGAACCTTCGTTTTGACGAGGCGATCAAAGAGTTTGACTTCGTGCAAAATGAAGAGGAACCTTGTGTATACAAGAGGGTTAGTGGGAGCAAGATCGCATTCTTAGTACTATATGTAGATGACATTCTACTAATAGGAAATGATGTGGGAATGCTCGATTACGTGGAAAGCTTGGCTTTCGAGTAATTTCTCCATGAAAGACTTGGGAGAAGCTACCTATATTCTTGGTATTCGACTCTACCGGGATAGAGCGAAGAGAACAATAGGTCTTTCCCAAGCCCTCTATATAGATAAAATCTTAAAGCGATTTAAGATGGATGATTCTAAAAGAGGGTTCCTACCAATGCGACATGGAATAAAACTCACCTTGAAGATGTGTCCTCAAAATGAGGAACAACGAAAGGAAATGAGTAATATACCATATGCTTTGGCCGTGGGTAGCCTTATGTATGCTATGTTGTGTACAAGACCTGACATCGCGCATGCTGTAAGCGTGGTGAGTAGGTTTCAGGCAAACCGAGGTAGGGAACATTGGACTGCTGTAAAGAACGTTCTCAAGTACTTAAGAAGGACTAGAGATATGGTTCTTATGTATGGCGGTGGAGAATTGGATGTGGTGGGATTCACTGATTCGGACTTCCAAGGACTGAAGGACGACTCAATGTCCACTTCTGGCTACATATTTACTCTTAATGGTGGAGCATTATCTTGGCATAGTGCCAAGCAAAGCGCGCCTGCTGATTCCACCTGTCAGGCTGAGTATCAAGCAGCCTCGGAGGCTTCCAAGGAAGGGTTCTGGATTAAGAAGTTTCTGGGAGAACTTCAAGTGATACCATGTGCTGAGCTGCCTGTTCCGCTGTACTGCGACAACGACGGAGCTGTAGCGCAGGCCAAGGAGCCGAGGTTTCACAACAGCACCAAACATATTGAGAGGAAGTATCATCTCGTAAGAGAATTTGTTCGCAAGGGATACATTGTGCTGCACAGAGTAGACTCGGCCGACAATGTCGCCGATCCACTGACCAAGCCACTTTCTCAGACTAGCTTGGAGCGTCATCTGGAGAACATGGGTATTAGATACCATAGTGTGTGGCATTGAGTGCAAGTGGGAGATTGTTAGGAGTATGCCCTCGAATGCCACTCAGAGGTTGTTGAGTGAGGGCATTGTACTTGTAATTATGTAAACCATTTATATAAGGCAAATGAATGTTTCTTTACTTACTGGTAGTTACTGGCATTCCTAACTCGTAAATAAACATATAGAAACTAGTCTGTGTATTGAGAGCAAAACGTTCCACTCCTTATTGGATAAGGGGGTCGGCACTGGAAAGGTTATAGCTCAAATACTTAATAGTTCGCAAGTCGATGAAACTTGACTGGGCGTTAAGTTTATGTGAAGACTTGTGTGACGTGTTCTTTGACAAGGAGAGTGCCTGTCGAACACTAATTGTTAGTGGGAGCACATGTTATAGGTATGCTAATTGGATTAGTATACTCGAACTGACTCACCCTCGATTCGTCACACAGATTTCACTCTGGGACAGTCAATAACGGAATCGAAAGGTTGTGATAGGTATTCGTGAACCTTCGACTTGAGGATTTAGTAGGGATGTGCTTGTGATGTCCAGATTTTCATTAGAGTAGTTCGACCCTATAAACCGGAAGGCGGGGGTCAACCTCGACGTGCATCTTGACGGGAAAGTAGCAGGTCCTACTGAATACCAAGATAGAATTCTTTCTCCTGTTAGTGAACGGGTTATATGTCCTATGTGGTTATTGGCAGATGAGATCATAAGTCTTTGGCCAAAGCATTGGAGCTAGTTGTTTTAGATACACGACAGCTCGATGATCTCGATTTGTATTAACGCATGCATAGCGTCAAGTACAGATAGGGTTTGACTGACTGTGACTCTATAACTTGATCGGGACATTTGAAAGAAGGGTTTATACGTATACTGGTATTCACAACAGAATGGTTCTTGAATGATCCCAATCATTCGTTCTCAGTTGGGGTACAGTGTAGGCCGCCAGGCTAGCTAGGTGGTGCTACTACTCTTTGGTTCCTCCCATTGCTGACTAAGACGGACCTACCGAGTCGCGCATTAGGATTGACGACAGAATGAATTAAGCTAATTCGCTCATTATGAATATTAGATATTGGATATCTAATTTGGGACATTGGATGTCTACATCGATTTATTGGATAAATTGATTTACGGCCTAATGCATTAAATATTTCACTGGGTGATTAATTTAATTCATGAATATAATTGTTTCTTGGAGAAATTAATTATGTTATTTTGTATTTGATATGTTTAATTAATTGGATTAATTAAACGACACAAATAAATCGGAACGGAATCAGAGTTTATCTGTTTGGACTCGCGGGAGTCCGAAACGAACCGAACTTGTCCGATTTCTACATGGGCCGCCCCCCACATTTCCACCCACTTTCTTATGGACCATTGTTCCATTCTTTAATGTTTTGATCATTGAGGTGGTGGGGCTTTGATTCTCATAATAATGAGATGTAACATGTGAAGAGTTGAATAAATGAAGAAGAAGACATCTCTCACTCATTCATTCCAAGCCTTCCTACGTGAGAGTGTAAAGAGAGAGAGAGAAAAGACTTCTCCAAGTCTTCTTCATCTTTGTTCATCAACTTCTTCTTCATTTTTCTTGGAGAAAAATTGAGAGAAATTATTGAGAGATATATTATACACTTAGAGTGTAGTAATAAATAGCTTCATCACTTAGCTCTAGCCGTATCCTCGGATGATAGCAAGGTGATCGTAGTTCCGGTCGTTTCTCCAGCGTGTGGCTAGTAGAGACGCGGTGCTTTCGGCGTTGGATCGTTCAAGAGCTTGGGGAATAGCTCAAGAGAAGGTTATCCATCTAATCAACGGACTACAAGGTTGAGTTTCTATATCTCTTGTGAATTCGTTTTTGATATTCGTATATACGTAGCTCGATCGATCCTCGTAGGGATTTGGATCGAATTAATTTTCGTTTTACCGCTTCCGCTGGGCCTTCGTTTTAGGCACCGAATCCCAACAGCATCAGCTCAGCCAAATTCTCAAGAAGGTTATGGTTTGGATTTGGATCATCTCTTGCCTTTCTTATGGGTGCCATCACATCCGTTGTACTGCCCAATCTTACCCATTCATAAGCCAACAACGATCACATAACGATGATGATGACAACTAATATATTGTAATCTATTAAACACAATGCTTAATAGATAAAAGTTGACCATATCCTTCAGTCGAGAATGCCTATATGCCATCTTCTGTCTGCAGGAAAGATTTAAACCTTTGCTCCGATACCACAACTGTAACACCCCCTAACCTAGCAGCTGAACCGCAAAGGGGTCCGTGCTACTAAGTTGGGGAGTATTACGCTTTTAAACTTTGAAAACCAATAAGAAGTAGATTTGGTAATGCGAGTACTCAGGAAAATAATGCAAACCAGTATTATTTATTCAAAACATTACATAACCTTAGGTTTAATACATAACAAAACCATAACAGAGTGATCTTATTAAAAACAAAACATAGTCTTCCAGCATAGGGGCGAAATAGCTGGGAATGGCATATGGGCAAGTCTCCGGCTGTCAACACTGAAGAAGATAGTCAACTCCTAAACATAAGCATCATCACCTGTATCAAAAGAATCTAATGAGCTAATGGCTCAGTAAGATGAGACTTCTGTAATAGCAAAGTATCACGTAGCACATTTATCAATGAATAACTACTATATATATAGTCATGTTCTTGTAAAATCCTTTTTTCGGGTACCCTTGAAGTGTGATACTCGACTGATAGTGATAGGCCATGGTTTTCGGAACCTGTTCATATAATTGACCAATAAAAGATGTATATGGGGGTTCCCATACTGGTTTTTCAACCGATGGTATTAGCCGTATTCAACCTTTTTCATTCACTGTGGGTTTCCTTGACCGGCTTTCAGCCGCAAGTATTTGCCACCATGTGTTGGGTCTGCCGGTCCCCCGCGTCCCGTGCCTACCCGCCATCAATCAAGTACCATACTTCCTGTTCTTAAACATTCTTTCACATACACATGTTATGCATGATCGTTCAATAACAGTCACATATGCAAATATCAATCAATATATGATCCTTATGATACAGCAAGGAAAAGCATCATGTTACCTCAAGTCCTGTGCCTGTTGATGTGAAAAGATCAGTTTCTATAGATGGATGTGCTAAAATCCTTGAAGAAAATCTGAAACCTCTTTGGGCACTTTTATCAAACACCTTTGAAAAACTGTCAGATTTAAGCTATCTGTTTGATCGAGATTTTTGTGGCTTTTATAGTTTTTGGAAGGAAAATATATTTCGGGCGTTTTAAAGTAGAGGTTCACAGCTTCAAAATGATATATGATATGTACAAAACCACGTCCGGGAACATATATAAATAAGTGCTCAAAGTCGGTTGAAAATCAACCTTACCCGGACAGCTGGAAACCTTATCCGCATACCGCCGAGAAGCTTCGGTGGCCGTGATCGACCTTATCCTGGACAATGACCTTTATCCGGAGATTGGTCGAGAAGCTTCTGTCGGTCGTGACCGACCTTATCCCGACAGCTGGACAGCCTTATCCGGATAGTGGCCTAGAAGCTTCTGTCGGTCATGACCGGCAGTTGTCAGTCGGCGTTTCCGCCAGTGACCGGCAAATGTCCGTCAACTTGGCTTGGCCGGTTTGACCCCTTCCCGATGTCCAAATTCGATTTTCCAACCTGTTACAGACTCGTCTGAGTTAAATCTTCGATATGCTCAGAACCAATTTTCGAGAATATTAAAATAATAATTTAATATTATTTTTGCAGTATAAGTGTTCTGTAATGAAATTTTATCGTATCAAAATCGTCGGAACTTTCGAAATTACTTTCATAAATTCTAAAATAATCCTTATAATTTATTTTGAAATCTTTTCTTTTTAAATCTTTCATTTTATGTTGGAAACATATCGATCCAAGTATTGGACAACTTGTAATTATTGAAATCCATGACCATTAGCAAAATAAATAGCACTTAATTAAGTCATTGAATTTTCTAGGGTATTACAATTATTATTTTATAATCGTTTAGCACATCGATCTCCTTACTGAGAAACTGAGCTCCTCACTGCAACAAAACATCTCACAATGACCTTTATCATGTTAGAGGAGATAATTAACATGTCGTATAAAACGTAATGCAAATGGACATACCAGTTATTCATGCTCATGAATTGTCTACTTGTATGCCATGCTTTCATAATGCATATTATATAAATGCATTTAGGTATTAAATGGTTATTGGCTTAGGGGATAACCGGGCATTACAGTAGGATTTTCATGTCGGGCACATTTAAGTCGTGTGTTGGTTGTTGGCCTCACATTGGACTGTGCACACGAGTCGATTGCTTCGTGAGACTGATTAGGTACAAGACCACACGTGCATTAGATCGATACTCATTGGTGGCTTGTGCACGGACACATTTCCATCCCGGACATAGTGTGGCGCCATTCCTTTGAGCCGTACTGTTAGTTGATTCATATAGCATGTTTGATTGCGTATGTTTTCAACAGGATTGTGTGTATTCAACTCTTGAGGATTGTTGTTCTGTGTAACTGACCCCGTTGGGGGATATTGTTTTTCAGGTCATGGCAAGGCAAAAGCACGGGGAGAGCACGTTGATGGCGAGGAGTCCTAATGATACTAGTAGGGGGGGGCAGTCTTTTCAGTCATTTATGTTTCCTTCATTTTATTCCGCTGCAGACATTCCGTTTGAATACTCATTTTACTCAGTGTTGTATATTTTATCTCCATATAAAATATACATGTATTCTGTATTATCTTGGGTGTGTTATATGAAACTCCTCATCGGAGTAATTAATATTGTAATGTGGTTCGGTACTACATTTACCTTGTGTAATTCATTCATTTTCATTCGCCTGGTGGGTCCCAGTCGGGGGTCCACGGCACTGTAATATCCGCCTAATTTGGGGTGCTACAGAGTTGGTATCGGAGCGTGGTTTTGAATACTACCTCCCGAGTCATGTCTCATTTGAAATCATCGTCATCAGACTAGTATCATTGGACGTTCGCGTCACGTGTGACCTGTGCAAATGCGAGCCATCAGACCAAAAGAACTGTAAGACTTCTAACGCCATGGTATAATTTCTGGCAATAATCATTCATTCATAATTCACTAGTTAACAATCCTCAAACATCATTTTCATTTTAATCATATTGATCATGTTAACTCATTAATCACTCAATTCATTTTATTACTCAGTTGTTGATCTTGATGATCATATCATTAATCTTGCTAACATGTTCAAGATAATCATTTCAAGAATATCACCAGATAATCATGTCACCTCAGTTAATCATTCATGTAATCACTGTGTTAGAGCACGTATGCTCATTTTCATCATTTCATGACGTAAATCATAATGCGGTACTCATAGGAGATCTATGATTATCATGCGATCTTCCTACTTCTGTATGGAGAGAGCTATTAGGGGACGCACGGGGAGAGGCCGCGGTGCGGGCCGAAACCCGGGAAATAATCACTCGCTGTCGGGAAATCGTACCCAGGACTCGGTTCGATCAGAAGAGGTTCGGGTTGATCCACTCACTTTTATGCAGGTCATGATGACACATATGCAATTGCTCAATCATCATTGCACCACTCTGGCCGAATTAATCGAGAGAACTCTCCCGTATGAGCCTGCTGCTAAGGAAATTGCTGAGCAACAACCTTCATCTGTCAGCAAGAAATCAACGAAGCGTAATCAATCCGAAGGCGGTCAGTCAACCTTCAAGAAGCCTCATGTGGGCCCTAACGTTTCTGAACGACCTCCTTGTAATACCCGAGATTTTTGTTCCGGAATCATTGAGTTTTCTGGGTTTTATCGGATTGTCATTGTCCTCATCGTTGGAATTTCGTGCCATGTTTGGGTGTGTCTTGTTGGGACACGTGTTTGTAGGCGTTTCGGATCACTATGTGAGTTTTTGAGTTTTTGTGGTGTAGCGCACGCTAATGCTTGAGGCATAGCGCACGCTACTGCATGGTGTTTAGCGCACGCTACTGAATGTGTAGCGCACACTAACTGGCAGTCCAGAGGTAGTCCAGTAGCTACTGGACTGGGACTGGAGCTTTGTTAGCGCACTGTCACGCCCCACCTTAAGGCAGCAGGCATCGCACAGCATCCGACCGATGCCTGCCGGACGGGCGCGCAGCATGCTCGCGCACGTACATGGACCCGGCCAAGCTCACAAAGGACTACCCCCCTATAATAGGCTTAGACGGAAAAAGCCTTGTGACAGCAGTAGACATTGAAAAGCCGAGGAATCCACTCTTCAGAAAGAAGACCCTAGAAGCTTCAAGATGGAGACCAATCAACTCCAGAAGGTCAAAGAGGGTTCCAGAAGGTCAGAAATCGGGTCGGGTTGCTACGGGCCGAATCGAGCATTGGCCGGGCCGTGTCGGGCCGGACGTTCCAGAGGGGTCTGGGGACTCCAAGAAGATTTCTTAGAATTGTTTAGAATTGTATAGATCATTCTAGATGATGGCATTCTTGTAAATACTTGGAATAGTAATGTTTTGTTGGTAATTTGTTAGCCTAGGAGGATTAGTATAAATACCCCCTTGGGGCTCATTTGTAACTCACCTTGAGAAATCTGATTTGCTACAGTGCAATAAGAGAAAACCTTCCCCAAAGCATTTCTTACTTTCCTTCCTAGTAATCTTGTGTGTTGATAGGCTTACTACTTAGGCTTGAGACAACCTAAGATAGTGCCGCACGGAGAAGACTTAGCGAGGCGCAAGTAAGACCCCGTGACAGTTGGTATCGGAGCCAAGGTTGAGACAACCAAGGCGGATTTTCGAAGATTGCTAGCTGATCTTGCAAGGAGTAAGATGGCACAATCATCCGACATTACCCAACCCAACACTCAGGCCGAGAAGACCAAGAAGGGCAGAGACAAGTCTGTCGACCGGATTGCTGCCATGGACAGCCGAGTGACTCGACTGGAGGAGGTCTATGATGAGGTTGCGAGAAGGGTGGATGACTTAGAAGAAGCTGGTGAGGAGCTGCACAACCAGGTTCTCTGTACTATTAATGCTTGTGATGGGGACATGAAGAAGGAGTTGGCCGATTTTCGGGCCATGATCTTGGCCATGCAAGAGAGCATGGAGGTTCTCAAGACGGAGATGGCAACAGTGAAAAGGGCGATTGCCAATGGAGAAGGACATGTGGGTGCGACACCCGCACGAATTGACATCCCAAGGCCTGGGAAGTTCAACGGATCGAGAAACGCCAAGGAGATTGACAATTTCTTATGGAACCTGGAGCAATACTTTGGTGCCTCAAAGATTCGAGATGATGACACCAAGTTGCGGACGGCGCCCTTGTACTTAGCCGACACAGCCGTGCTGTGGTGGCGTACCAAGAAGGCTGACATTGAGAGTGGTGCGTGCAGGATGGCTTCCTGGGAAGACTTCAAGGCCGAATTAAAGTGGCAATTCTATCCCGAGAATGTGGAGTTCGAGGCTCGGGGCAGGCTGAAGAGACTCAGCCACACTCGTACTATCAAAGACTATGTCAAGGAGTTCCAAGAAATTGTGCTGGAGATACCAAGCTTGACGGCGAACGACAAGCTGTTTGCATTTATGGACGGACTCAAGCCTTTTGCGAGGCAAGAGTTGGAAAGGCGCAATGTTCACGATGTGGCGACCGCCATTGCTGTGGCCGAGGGCTTACGGGAGTTGAAGACCAGCGACAAGCCAAGGACATTCTGCACAGATAAAGGCAAAGGTGGGGGAGACCGCCCATTAAGGTTCAGGCCAAACAAATACTCGGGCAAGCAACCAGTGGACGAGAACGATAAGCCGAGAGGTTGTCACATTTGTCATAGTACCTCTCACATGAAGTACGATTGCCCACTTCGGAGGAAGAAGGTTGCAGCCATGCAAGAGACCACGGAGACCGAGGTTGCGGATGGTGCGCATATGGGCTCATTGAGTTTGCTCAATGTTGTCAAAGTCGTTGTGGAGCCGGCGAAGGGACCCAGAAAGGGGTCTATGTTCGTGGATACCTTGATCGGAGGCACACACATCAAAGCCTTAGTGGATACAGGAGCTACGCACAATTTCATGCGGGAAGGCGTAGCCAAAGCCTTACGACTTACCGTCACTCCAACTAATGGATCGATCAAGACAGTGAACACCCATGCTAAACCGGTGACCGGCGAAGCACGAGGAGTGAAAGCAAAGATAGGTGACTGGCAGGGAATGATCACCTTCACTGTAGTGACCATGGATGACTATGATTTGGTTCTTGGGTTACAATGGTTCGATCAGGTACGGGCTTGCATTCTTCCATTTTCAGATTCCTTAGTCATTTTGGACTCCGACAGACACAGCCATTCCGGCCAGGAGGGAAGCGAAGGGGACAGCACCCTTTCGCCATGAAACTTAGTCGAGGCCTTGAAGGTGAAGAGACCTTCGCTGCATTTTACGTTCCTGATGATGGAAACGATATTGAAGGCAAGGATGTACCAAAGGAAGTTCAAGCCGTTTTGGAGGAGTTCCAGGACGTGATGCCCGCGGAACTACCTAAGAAGTTGCCGCCCAGACGGGATGGGGACCACAAAATTGAACTTATTTCCAATGCGAAGCCACCTTTGAGGACACCCTATAGGATGTTACCACCGGAACTTAAGGAGCTGCAGAAACAATTGAAAAAGTTGTTGGATTCCAAAATGATCCAACCATCCAAATCTCCTTATGGATCCCCCGTTTTGTTCCAAAAGAAGCATGATGGATCCTTGCGTATGTGCGTGGACTATAGGGCACTCAACAAACTGATGGTTCGCAACAAGTATCCCATTCCACTCATTGGGGAGCTGTTTGACCAACTGGGAGGTGCTAAATACTTTTCAAAGATCGACCTAAGATCCGGATATTGGCAGGTCCGGATAGCCGAAGGAGACGAACCCAAGACAGCCATGGCGACCAGGTATGGTTTGTTAGATTTCCTTGTGATGCCGTTCGGGCTTACAAATGCCCCAGCGACCTTTTGTACACTGATGAACAAGGTATTTCAGCCATACATAGACAAGTTTGTTGTCGTTTATTTGGACGATATTGTCATTTACTCATCATCGATGGAGGAGCATGTAGAACACTTGCGACAGGTGTTCCAAGCATTGCGGGACAACGAACTTTATGCAAAGTTGGAAAAGTGCTCATTCGCCCAACAGGAAGTGACTTTTCTGGGGCACCGTATCAAAGATGACCGCATAATGATGGATGAGGCCAAAGTGAAAGCAGTTCGAGATTGGGAGCCGCCGACCAGCGTAACCCAACTCCGATCATTTCTGGAACTCGTGAACTACTACCGGAAGTTCATCGAGGGATACTCTCGGATAGCAGCACCATTAACGGACCTATTGAAGAAGGACCACAAATGGGAGTGGACGGATAAGTGCCGAGAGGCCTTTGAGCGACTCAAAGGCAAAGTGACGGAGCAGCCAGTTCTTGCCTTGCTAGACCATGCCAAGGCATATGAGGTTCAGACCGATGCATCTGATTATGCCATCGGAGGAGTTTTGATGCAGCTAGGGCATCCCGTTGCCTATGAGAGCAGAAAATTAAATGACACCGAGAGACGGTACTCGGTACATGAGAAGGAAATGACCGCCGTGGTTCATTGCCTTAGAGCCTGGAGGCATTATTTACTTGGGAGCAAGTTAGTGGTACGAACAGACAACGTAGCCACAAGTTATTTTCAAACCCAGAAGAAGCTCACGCCAAAGCAAGCAAGATGGCAGGAATTCCTAGCTCGGCCGATTATACCTGGAGTATAAGCCGGAGTACTTAACCGAGTAGCCGATGCATTAAGCCTAAGGCCGAGCTTGCAGCCTTGACCAAGGTCGAAGGAAGCATCAAGGACCGCATACGCGAGGGACTGAGGCAGGACCCTTTCGCAGAAAACATCATGCAACTTGCCAGGAGCGGCAAGACAAGACGGTTCTGGGAACGAGACGAGCTACTCTTTACCAAAGGCAATCGTTTGTACGTGCCCAAATGGGGGAACTTACGGAGGGACATCATGAAGGAATGCCACGACACACTATGGGTTGGACACCTGGTATGCACCGCATAAATGGCTTTAATTGACAATTCTTACTTTTGGCCCGGGATGCGTGAGGACGTTGAGGCATACGTCCGGACATGTCTTGTATGCCAACAAGACAAGGTGGAGCAACAACAACCTGGTGGACTACTTCAACCCTTGCCCATACCGGAACACCCTTTTGAAAGCGTTTCAATGGACTTTATTTCGGCTTTGCCTAAATCGGATGGGTACGGGTCGATCATAGTTATGGTGGAAAGGTTCTCAAAATACGCAACCTTTATTCCAGCACCGGCAGACGTAACGGCTCTGGAGACGGCCAAGTTGTTCTTAAAGCATATGGTAAAATATTAGGGCATTCCAAGGACAATCGTGAGTGACCGAGACCCACGTTTCACAGGAAAGTTTTGGTCGGGACTTTTCAAGCTATTGGGCTCGAACTTAGCATTCTCAACAAGTTTCCACGCACGTATGACGGCGAGAACGAGTTAACGCACTGCTTGAGTGCTACTTGCGGCACTATGTGAGTGCCAATCAGCGGGACTGGGCCAAACTCTTAGACACGGCCCAATTCTCATACAACTTGCAGAAGAGTGAATCAACGGGACGCAGCCCATTCGAGCTCGCTACAGAGAGACAACCGGAGACAACGAACAACATTGCCACCAGATACACGGGACAGAGTCCCGCAGCATATACCTTTGCTAAGTCACTACAGGAGGAATCAGACTTGGCTCGAGCATCTTTGGACAAGGCAGCCAAGAAGATGAAGAAATGGGCCGATCTCAAGCGACGAGCGGTCGAGTTCAACGAAGGCGACTTAGTTATGGTGAAACTTCTCCCGCAGCAATTTAAAGCATTTCGGGCTGTGCATAAGGGACTCATCCGAAGATACGAGGGACCCTACAAGATCGAGCGGCGTGTTGGGACAGTTTCCTATCGAGTGGAACTACCGCCGAAAATAAAGATACACCCGGTCTTTCATGTTAGCCAACTGAAGCCTTACCATCAGGACATGGAGGATCCGAGCCGAGCTCAGTCACATCGAGCACCTACTGCCGTGATTACTTCCTTCGACAAGGAAGTAGCCGAGATCATTTCACATCGGGACGTTCGACGAAGGGGCATGGCCCCATACACCGAGTACTTTGTGCATTGGAAGGGACTCCCAGACACTAAAAATATCTGGGAACATGAGGATCACCTATGGAAATTCGGGCAGAAGATTGAAGAATATCGGGACAACATCGTGCCGAGGACAGTCACGACTTTGGTGGGGGAGAATGTCACGCCCCACCTTAAGGCAACAGGCATCGCACAGTATCCGGCCGATGCCTGCCGGACGGGCGCGCAGCATGCTCGCGCGCGTACATGTACCCGGCCAAGCTCACAGAGGACTACCCCCCCTATAATAGGCTTAGACGGAAAAAGCCTTGTGACAGCAGTAGACATTGAAAAGCCGAGGAATCCACTCTTCATAAAGAAGACCCTAGAAGCTTCAAGATGGATACCAATCAACTCCATAAGGTCAAAGAGGGTTCCAGAAGGTCAAAAATCGGGTCGGGTTGCTACGGGCCGAATCGGGCCTTGGCCGGGCCGGGCCGGGACACTTCGGGCCGGGTCGGGCCGAACGTTCCAGAGGGGTCTGGGGACTCCAAGAAGATTTCTTAGAATTGTTTAGAATTATATAGATCATTCTAGATGATGGCATTCTTGTAAATACTTGGAATAGTAATGTTTTGTTGGTAATTTGTTAGCCTAGGAGGATTAGTATAAATACCCCCTTGGGGCTCATTTGTAACTCACCTTGAGAAATCTGATTTGCTACAGTGCAATAAGAGAAAACCTTCCCCAAAGCATTTCTTACTTTCATTCCTAGTAATCTTCTGTGTTGATAGGCTTACTACATAGGCTTGAGACAACCTAAGATAGTGCCGCACGGAGAAGACTTAGCGAGGCGCAAGTAAGACCCCGTGACAGCACGCTAAGGCCGATAGCTAGCGCACGCTATCGACTGCTTAGCGCACGCTCTCTCTTCTTTCTAGCACACGCTACCCGACAAAGTGTTCTGGCCCAGGCTACTGGATCGTTTTGTGACCGTTAGCGCAGTTACGGCTTGCTAGCGCACGCTAACCGTGTTATAGGCGGTTTCTCCGAGCGTTGACCCGTTAGCGCACGCTAATGCAGAGTGTTTAGCGCGCTAATAATCGCCCAAAGATAAATACCGACAAAGAAAGATTAAGTCGTCATTTTCCACTTTTCTTCATCCCTTCCGACGGGAGTGAGATCCAGAGGCAATTAGGACCGATCTTTCTCTTCTAGCTTCATCGCTGAGCGGATTTGTAGATGTTTAACAACATCTAATCGTCTTCTTGGTCCAAATCAAGGTAATCTCTTTTAGAACCCTATTTTCTTAAATTTGGGGTTTTTCCTTGAATTTGTGATTCTTAACCGATCTCATCCGATCGGTTGTGTATTTTTGGTTGTCTTCACCGTAATCTTCAGATTTTGTTAACCGTTCATCGATTTTTATCGCCCGGATCAACAATTCTTGATTTCTTTGAGAATACATAGATCCTTGTCGTTTTTAGAATCGTTTCGGATTCCGATTAGTGTTATTGATTCGTGATGATGCTATTTTCGTAGTATTCGTGGGCTGTCGAAGTCTTGATCGTTTTTGGAGGTTCGAAGGTTGCCAGATCGTGCCCGTTCGTCGTTTCGTCGCTCGTGATATCGAGGCAAGTATCTTGTCCATACGTTTCATGTTTCGTAGGCGTAATTATTGATAAATGATTATATACGAAACCCAATATTTAATGAACGTAAAAAGGGATCGGTATGTTCTCGATAAATGATGTCTTTCAACGATAATTCGTATACTTCGTGAATATATGTGTTCTCAGAATATGTGTGTTGGTTTTGTATGTTGAAAGATGCTATGATCACTTTGAGTAAGTTTAATAGACCACAATCCTTTGCCGGGGATTACGTAATGTCATGTGTACTTGTTCGGTAAGAACGTGTTGTGTATGATATTAGTTGTTACTCCTTTGAAAGGGGGTTGTGATGTTTAAGTGTTGCTTGGTTTGATGTTCTGCTCATTGTTATGTGATCGTTGAAAGTGATGTGCCTCCGGGTAGGATTGTAGAATCTCCGGGATCCATACTTGCTAGTATGGGTCGGGCGTGACCGTAGGGTTATCCAATCCGGGTATGTCTTGCGGGGACTCCGAGGTTCGGGGCTTGCTATCCCGATGCCGAGATAACTTGTGGGGTTATCATTGGGTATGTCTTGCGGGGACTCCGAGGTTCGTAGCTTGTTAGCCCGATGCCGGGATAACTTATGGTTGTGGTTTGGAATGGTTCTGTGACGGTTGTTACGAGGATATGTGATTTAGTATGGTTTCCTATTGGGTTATTCACTCGGGTATATTCTACTGGAGCATCTGAGGTTCGTGGCTTGTTAGCACGGGACACGAATAATCCTTAGGAACATGTGTTATGTGATATGGGTCGTGGACCTTGTGGCTTATGATTTGGGTCTTAGACCTCGTGTGTTGTGAATTGGATTGTGAATCTACGTTTTATTATTGGAATCGTATTTTGGAAAGATGATTTTGGGCTGTGTCCCCAAGTGTTTTCCAAAGACTTGAGAATTCCTTATTTCCAAATGTTTTCAAACTCCCGAGACCATAAAATATTTTGTATGAGATTCATGGTTCTATTCCTACCTTTTATAAATCAAACTGTTTTGATTAATTGAATTATCTCGGGAAATATATTCAAGATTGTTATATTCTTGAAGCACGTTGTGTATGGCTTGTACTTCTGTTTTATACTTGCACTAGCAAAACAAAGGAGTTTGCTAACCCCGAGTATTCGGGGGTGGATGTCTCAGACAAGGCCTGTACTTGCAGGTAGCTGGGGAGCGAATCACAGGATCGATACGAAGGATGATGGGAGACGAAGATACTAATCACGTGAAGACCAATTATAGAGTATTTGGTAGAGTCGTGTTGGTTATTCCTCCGATGTGTTATTTTCTCGAATTATGGAAGTGTTATTGTATTCTAGCCCCTGCGTGGGTATGTGTTCTGGGCAAGGATCTTGTATGTATTGTTGTATGTGTTGTGATATAAGACCAAATCGGTCTAATGGTCCTTTATGTAGCCATGTCGGCATGTGAAGTGATGCATTGTTGTGTATTTAGCCTGGTAGATCCTCGCGGAGAGGGTCTGCGGCGCTGTAATATTCCCGAGTGGTTTGGGGGTGTTACAAAATATGGTATCAGAGCTTAGGTTGAGAAAACCTAGGCTCTCGTGTTGAGTTGTGTGTTGTCGAATCTTGTCTTGTCAGATTTGGTCTGACTGAGTGGTGTCGCGACGCGTCGTCTGAGTTGTCGGTCGTGATTAGTATCGAGGTGCAACCATCATCTTCGTGCGATCTGTGGATGTAAGTCTCCCTATTTTGTTGTGTCTCGTGTTATACGAGTTTATGTGATTCTGTGTTATTATGTGGAGTTTAATTATGCCTCGTGAATACTTACTCCATACTTGTTTGATTCTCGTATTGTGTTGGAACAAAGAGTAGTACCGGTATGCATGTATATATGTATACATCTTTGTGTGAAATCCTTTTTTTTTTTACAGGGGTGATGTTTTGGATTGGTTACTCAATAAAAGTTTATCAATGTGGTATTTTAAATTTCAAATGTTTTGGGGAAGTCACGTAAATTCTATTTAAAAACATCCTTCGAGGAGGAAAAATGATTTGATTTTCGTATGATGACCTCGAGACCAAAGATTTTGAGAATTCAAACTACATATATTATATTTTCATCTTGCATTGAAAATTTTCAAAATTTGATTTTTAAATGCTTAAACGAGGTTTATCAATAGATTACTTGAGACGTGACTTTCGCCTTCAACTTTTCGACTAAACGATATGTTGTGAGAATATAAATTGTTGGTGTTGGGATTCGTATGTTGTTGTTTATTTGTAACCTTCGGCTTTTGGCATTATTTGGTATATGTTTATGAATGTGTTGCTGGATGAGAATAGCTAGCGCGCGCTAACGTGGCATGGCTAGCGCACTCTAAGTCTCTGTTAAATCATACCCTAATCGGTCTGAGCAGAAGCTCGGAAACTACATTCTGGCCGTAAGTCTAACTTTTGCGATTGTTAGGCTGACCATTTGTGTCCGTACTCTATGTGTTGTTCAGGAATAACAATTGTTGTGTGGTTATGTGTAATTTGAACTGAGTTTTTGTCCACTGCGTGTGTAAAGTCCAAAATGACTTTTTGGGTACTTTTACCAAATAGTGTGTGTTTCAAAATGACCTTTCGGGTTTGTAAATTTAAATTATTTCATTGACCCTTTTTCCTAACTCTTTTGTCGGGTGACTTAACATATATTTTGAAACTCTTGAGTTTCCGCGTCTACGCCTTGTAATTTCAAATGGTATTTGATGACGGTAGTTGGTATTTGGAAAATGACTTTTGGGGAGTATTTGGAAAGTATTTCCATCATCGGCCTTTTTGGCATTTTGGAACGTTTTTGAAAATGGTTTTCAACTTGGTGAGTTCCGGCGCGGAAACCGTACAGAAAATGATTTTGATATAATGGATGATTTCAATTTCATTGCATTTATAAATCGCATAACAACGACTTTATAAATGAAGATTTTTTGGTATAATAGTTTGTATATTGTGCTCTAACTAGAATTAAATGGTAATATGTATATGATTTAATGATGTTGGATTAAAGACAGAGATGTGAATATCTTGCTATGTGTTATGATCCTTCGTTGCCATAGGTTGTTGTTTGTTAGTATGCCGAGGGCGAGGTCGTGGTCGTAACTGCAGCCGATGGCCACGAGGATCAGATGCGGAATCGAGAGAATGTCGTTGAGAATGATTTTAGTTTGGGTGTTGCTACTATATTGCAACAAGTAGCGACTCAGATGACTCAGTTGACCCAGGTGGTTCAACGTAGCATTGACGCGAGTCAGAACGTCGGTGTAAATCAATGGCTTCGCGAGGTAGTTCGTATGAATCCCCCTCGATTCGCCGGTGCTGCGGATGCGTTGGGCTGGGGTGGTTGGATTTTCCAGTTGGGAAAGATTTTCAAGGTTGTCGGTTGTCCTGAAGAGCGGAAGGTACCTATCGCTCAGTACCTTCTTGACAAAGATGCCGCTAATTGGTGGGAAGCTGTTAAACCTCGTGATCGTGATGTCACGTGGGTGGAGGCATTTATGGAAGCTGAGTTCTGTCCGAAACCGATTAGAGAGCAGAGGATTCGCGAATTCTACTTGGCAGAACCGCAAGATATATCGGTATCGCAAGCTATCATTGATTATAGCAAACAACTCAGTTATGTGCGAGACCGGGTGAGAACCGAGGAAGAGAGGATCCTTCACTTTGACAGACGGATGAAATCGGATATTCGCGTGTATATGTCAGGATTCAATTGCACTTCATTGAGGGACTATCAAGATCGAGCATTAGCCCGTGAACTAGCTTCGTTATCGTCGGAGCGTGTGTCCGAGTCGAAGAAGCAGAGGAAGTCCGATGACTGTGTGGACGGTGCAGGAGTTGGTGTTTCTAGTTTTCAATGTCGTAGCCTTTCCGCTGTGAAGCTCCATCGCTCGATGCGTGGGACTGAGAGTTCCAAGTCGTCTGCTCTGACTCCTGGTAAATCCAGGAGATGTTTTAACTGTAATGTGGCAGGACATGTTCGTGCACATTGTCCTTCTCCACCAGTAACGTGTTACAGGTGCGGACTCGAGGGACACCGAGTTTAGTTTTGCAAGATGGTTACCGAGCCTTCCGGGGCACGGAATTGAGCACCGATATCTGGATCGACTCTGAGAATCCCCTGAGTGGATTAGCCTATCAGTTGTTTGTTATGTTATTTCCCTCGTTTTGTTGTTTCGATATTCCGGAGATTAACTTTTTTTATTTGAAGTGAATCGGATTTTGAACTCTGTACTTTCGACTCTTTCGAATCGTTTATGTTCGTTGATATTTTCTGAACTTGTCCTGTCTTGTGCTTTTGGTTGATCGAACAAGTTGTGGTATTGTTTCAGAATAACCCATTTGTCGTTATGACTTTCCAATTGCTATTCCCTTTCCCGTGGATCTTATGTGAATACACATCTTGTTGTCTTCACCGGATCGTATATTGTCTCGAGTCGAGATGTGAACTTTGGGGTTGTTGTTTGAGTATTATTGTTCGTCGTGATTCAAACATGATTGATCGACTGTTGTCGTCTCGATCGTTGTAACTCAATCATTTGATGGTTCAGTTTTTGTTGATCTCGTTTCGTGATTGTTGAGCGTTAGGACTCCTTCGTAATTTCCTTAAGTTCAGGGAATTTGTTTTGTGTTCGATCCTCCAACCCTTGGGCTGTGGAATTTCGTATTGGTTCAGCGTATAGCTCATGTTTTGGTTGATGTACTGTTGAATTGTTCGACCGTATTGATTTTCGTTCGTTGTGTTTTGTTATTTCGGCAATGGATATCGTGTGTTATCTGAGTTTGTTTTGCGTCGTTCGTTATATGTTTCAAGTTTCGGGGACGAAACTTCTTTTAAGAGGGGTAGAATGTAATACACGAGACTTTTGTTCCGGAATCATTGAGTTTTCTGGGTTTTATCGGATTGTCATTGTCCTCATCGTTAGAATTTCGTGCCATGTTTGGGTGTGTCTTGTTGGGACACGTGTTTGGAGGCGTTTCGGATCACTATGTGAGTTTTTGAGTTTTTGTGGTGTAGCGCACGCTAATGCTTGAGGCATAGCGCACGCTACTGCATGGTGTTTAGCGCACGCTACTGAATGTGTAGCGCACGCTAACTGGCAGTCCAGAGGTAGTCCAGTAGCTACTGGACTGGGACTGGAGCTTTGTTAGCGCACGCTAAGGCCGATAGCTAGCGCACGCTATCGAATGCTTAGCGCACGCTCTCTCTTCTTTCTAGTGCACGCTACCCGACAAGTGCGGTTCTGTCCAGGGGCTACTGGAATGGTTTTGTGACCCATTAGCGCACACTACGGCTTTTGGCTAGCGCATGCTAACTGTGTTATAGGCGGTTTCTCTGGAGCGTTGACCCCGTTGGAGCACGCTAATGCAGAGTGTTTAGCGCGCGCTAATAACTGTCCAGTATAAATACTGGACAGCAGCATTAAGTCGTCATTTTCCACTTTTCTTCATCCCTTCGGACGGGAGTGAGATCCAGAGGCGATTAGGACCGATCTTTCTCTTCTAGCTTCATCTCTGAGCGGATTTGTAGATGTTTAACAACATCTAATCGTCTTCTTGGTCCAAATCAAGGTAATCTCTTTTAGAAACCTATTTTCTTAAATTTGGGGTTTTTCCTTGGATTTGTGAATCTTAACCGATCTCATCCGATCGGTTGTGTATTTTTGGTTGTCTTCACCGTAATCTTCAGATTTTGTTAACCGTTCATCGATTTTTATCGCCCGGATCAATGATTCTTGATTTCTTTGAGAATACTTAGATCCTTGTCGTTTTTAGAATCGTTTCGGATTCCGATTAGTGTTATTGATTCGTGATGATGCTATTTTCGTAGTATTCGTGGGCTGTCGAAGTCTTGATCATTTTTGGAGGTTCGAAGGTTGCCCGATCGTGCCCGTTCGTCGTTTCGTCGCTCGTGATATCGAGGCAAGTATCTTGTCCATACGTTTCATGTTTTGTAGGCGTAATTATTGATAAATGATTATATACGAAACCTAATATTTAATGAACGTAAAAAGGCATCGGTATGTTCTCGATAAATGATGTCTTTCAACGATAATTCGTATACTTCGTGAATATATGTGTTCTCGGAATATGTGTGTTGGTTTTGTATGTTGAAAGATGCTATGATCACTTTGAGTAAGTTTAATAGACCACAATCCTTTGCCGGGGATTACGTAATGTCATGTGTACTTGTTCGGTAAGAACGTGTTGTGTATGATATTAGTTGTTACTCCTTTGAAAGGGGGTTGTGATGTTTAAGTGTTGCTTGGTTTGATGTTCTGCTCATTGTTATGTGATCGTTGAAAGTGATGTGCCTCCGGGTAGGATTGTAGAATCTCCGGGATCCATACTTGCTAGTATGGGTCGGGCGTGACCGTAGGGTTATCCAATCCGGGTATGTCTTGCGGGGACTCCGAGGTTCGGGTCTTGCTAGCCCGATGCCGAGATAACTTGTGGGGTTATCATCGGGTATGTCTTGCGGGGACTCCGAGGTTCGTGGCTTGTTAGCCCGATGCCGGGATAACTTATGGTTGTGGTTTGGAATGGTTCTGTGACGGTTGTTACGAGGATATGTGATTTAGTATGGTTTCCTATTGGGTTATTCACTCGGGTATGTTCTACTGGAGCATCTGAGGTTCGTGGCTTGTTAGCACAGGACACGAATAATCCTTAGGAACATGTGTTATGTGATATGGGTCGTGGACCTTGTGGCTTATGATTTGGGTCTTAGACCCCGTGTGTTGTGAATTGGATTGTGAATCTACGTTTTATTATTGGAATCGTATTTTGGAAAGATGATTTTGGGCTGTGTCCCCAAGTGTTTTCGAAAGACTTGAGAATTCCTTATTTCCAAATGTTTTCAAACTCCCGAGACCATAAAATATTTTGTATGAGATTCATGGTTCTATTCCTACCTTTTATAAATCAAACTGTTTTGATTAATTGAATTATCTCGGGAAATATATTCAAGATTGTTATATTCTTGAAGCACGTTGTGTATGGCTTGTACTTATGTTTTATACTTGCACTAGCAAAATAATGGAGTTTTGCTAACCCCCGAGTATTCGGGGGGTGGATGTCTGTATTGCGTCCAGGTACTTGCAGGTAGCTGGGGAGCGAATAACAGGATCGATACGAAGGATGATGGGAGACAAAGATACTAATCACGTGAAGACCAATTATAGAGTATTTGGTAGAGTCGTGTTGGTTATTCCTCCGATGTGTTATTTTCTCGAATTATGGAAGTGTTATTGTATTCTAGCCCCTGCGTGGGTATGTGTTCTGGGCAAGGATCTTGTATGTATTGTTGTGTGTGTTGTGATATAAGACCAAATAGGTCTAATGGTCCTTTATGTAGACATGTCGGCATGTGAAGTGATGCATTGTTGTGTATTTAGCCTGGTAGATCCTCGCGGAGAGGGTCTGCGGCGCTGTAATATTCCCGAGTGGTTTGGGGGTGTTACACTCCTACGGCGCCTAATCCTGCGGGATCTCAGTCCCGAGCGGCCAGTTTGGCCATCACCTGTTTCAACTGTGGAGCGCCGGGTCATTACAGCACTAAGTGTCTGAAACCATCTATCATGTGCCATAATTGTGGGATTGTTGGGCATATGTTCCGTTTTTGCCGAAAGGGACTCCAAGCCGACTCCGGTGGCATCTCAGGCCTCGAAGCAATCAGCGATTCAGAATCAGACTGCTCTGACAGCGTCGTTTAAGACGACGAAAGTGAATAAAGGCGGAGCTCATATTTATCAGACGGGAGCATCCGGTTCGGGGGACGGCAAATCCCGGATTCACGCGATGAAGAGGACCGACGATCCGGAGGCCCGAATGATCTCAGGTATACTCGTAATTTTATCTCAACATGTGTGTACCTTTTTGATACTGGTGCACCGCATTCATTCATTTTCGAATCATGTTTGAATAGACTTAACTTGGATAGTCCTATTAATTATGGGCCTTATATCATTGGTCTACCTGACGGTAGAAGAATATTCGAAAATCATGAGATTTAGAACTGACCGAATTAAGCTTAATGACCGCGATTGGTTGGTGGACCTAATCGTGGTGGATTTACCTAAGGACGATTTAATATTGGGTATTAGTTGGATGAATCGTCATGATACCATCCTCAGTGTTCGTAAGTGCATGGTCACTATTATTTCAGTCGTTGGAGCCGAGTGTGTATTTCAGGGAGGTAATCCCCGTTGTTCCAAAAGAATCATTAATATGATGGAAGCAGTGAAATTACTCAATCAGAGATGTTCAATCATTCATTGTATCATCATCATCATCGATTAGCCGTTCTAAGGCAATCGAGGTGTTCAATCATTCATTGTATCATTGTCATCGATTGGCCGTTATAACGCAATCGAGGTGTTCAACCATTCGTGATATCATTGTTATCAATTGATGATGTATTCCAAGACAAGCTACCCATTTTACCTCCACCGAGGGATGTGGAATTCACGATAGAGTTGGAGCCTGGTATGTCCCCATTATCGAAGGCACCATATCGGATGGCCCCGACCGAAATGCATGAGTTGAAGAATCAACTCGAGGAATTGTTCGAGAAAGGTTATATCCGACCGAGTGCGTCCCCGTGGAGAGCACCAGTGTTATTTGTCAAGAAGAAGGATGGTTCGTTTCGTGTGTGTATTAATTATCGGGAGTTGAGCAGGGTGACGATCAAGATTAAGTATCCTCTACCCCGTATGGATGATCTCTTAGATCAACTTCAGGGAGCTTCGGTATTTTCCAAGATCGATTTAAGATCAGGGTATCATCAGTTGCGGATTCGAGAGTCGGATATTGCTAGAACGGCATTTCGAACGCTATGGACATTACGAGCTTATAGTGATGCCGTTTGGTTTAACTAATGCGCCTCCTGTATTCATGGAGTTGATGAATCGGGTTTTCATCGACTATTTAGATCGGTTCGTGGTTGTCTTCGTTGATGACATTTTAATTTATTCTCGTGACCGGGAGGAGCACGAGTTTCACCTTCATCAGGTGCTCGACGTGTTGAGACGAGAGCAACTTTATGGGAAGTTTTCCAAATGTGAATTCTGAATGTCTGAAGTGACGTTTCTCGGACATGTAATTTCATCAGATGGGATTCGTGTCGACCCTCAAAAGACGGAGGCTATTCGAGATTGGCTACCTCCGAAGAATGTTATGGAAATTCGAAGTTTCCTCGGATTAGCGGGTTATTATCAGCGATTTGTGGAGGGATTTTCTAAAATCGCTCAACCCATGACGAACTTGTTATGGAAGGATAAGAAATACACGTGATCCGACATGTGTCAACAGAGTTTTGAGGAACTCAAGAGCCGGTTAACTTCAGCACCTGTCCTTTCTTTACCGCAAGGGGCGGAAGGATTTGTGGTTGATAGTGATGCATCCGGGCAGGGTCTCGGATGTGTACTAATGTAGAACGGTAGAGTTATTGCTTATGCCTCACGGCAATTGAGACCTTACGAGGTTAATTATCCGACCCATGACCTGGAGTTAGCAGCCCTGGTATTTGCATTGAAGATTTGGCGTCACTATCTTTATGGCGTTACCTGTCAGATATTCACCGATCATAAGAGTTTAAAGTATATATTTACTCAGAAGGAGTTAAATATGCGACAGAGATGGTGGTTGGAACTAATCAAAGATTATGATATCGAGATCCTTTACCACCCGCGCAAGGCGAACATTGTCGCCGACGCCTTGAGTCGTAAGTCCGTTCAGGAGCAGATGCTTGCTCGATTAACAGTTCAGAAGGAACTTCAGCAGGAATTCCCAAGAACCGAGATCGAGGTCTGGTTATAGCGAGTACAAGGGCAACTTTGTGCGTTGGAGATTTCATCGCCACTTGAGGAGGCGATCAGAGAGAATCAGGGTTCGGACCCATTTCTGTTACGCATTCGTGAGAATGTAACTCAGGGGAAAGCCCCCGGATTTATGGTCCGCGAGGATGGACTTTTGCATTTTCAGAATCGGTTGTGCGTACCGGCAAATGACGAGTTGAAAAACTCGATTTTGAGAGAAGCTCACGCTACCCCTTATTCCGTTCATCCGGGGTCTAGCAAGATGTATAAAGACTTGAAACAAAATTATTGGTGGAGTAATATGAAGCGAGAAGTCGCGGAATTTGTTTCGAGATGCTTGACCTGTCAGCAAGTCAAGATTGAACATCAGCGACCGGAGGGTATGCTGAAACCGCTCCCTATTCCAGAATGGAAGTGGGAAGATATTTCTATGGACTTCATCACGAGTTTGCCGACGAGTCGTTGTGGCATGAATACAATCTGGGTAATTGTGGACCGCTTAACTAAATCAGCTCATTTCCTTGAAATTAAGGATACGTGGGGTCCCGAGAGACTTGCCCAGTTGTTTATCAAGGAGATAGTGAGACTGCACGGTACTCCCAAAAGTATCGTTTCCGATGGTGACGGACGATTCGTGTCTCATTTTTGGAAATCAGTTCATCATGCTATGGGAACTCAGCTTAATCTCAGTATAGCTTTTCATCCTTAGTCCGACGGACAATCAGAGAGGACTATTCAGGCTTTGGGGGACATGTTGAGGGCATATGTCCTCGTTTGGAAAGATGATTGGGAAGCCCAACTACTGTTTATCGAATTCACGTAAAACAATAGTTGGCATTCTTCGATTAGATGGCACCTTACGAGGCCTTGTACGGTCATCGTTGTCGATCTCCTTTGTGTTGGGATGACTTATCAGAATCAATCGGCACCGAGCCCGATATGCTTATAGCCGCCCTGAGAAGGTAGCTTTGATCAGGAGTCATTTGTTGACCGCTCAGAGTCAACAGAAATCTTATACAAATAATCTTCGTCGACCATTAGAGTTCGAGACAGGTGAACATGTTTTGGTCAAGGTATCCCCGAGTCGTGGTATCTTCCGTTTTGGGAATAGGGGGAAGTTGAGTCCGAGATTCATTGGACCGTTTGAGATTTTGGATCGAGTAGGCGAGTTAGCTTATCTACTGGCCCTACCTCCGGCGTTGAGCCGAATTCATAATGTGTTTCACGTCTCTCATATACGGAAGTATGTTGCCGACCCGAGTCACATACTTCAGTTCGACGAAATCGAGATCGCCGATGATAATTCATTTGAGGAGCGTCCTATACGAGTTTTAGAGCGGCGAATCAAACAGTTGAGGAACAAGACGATTCTTTTGGTTCAAATTCAGTGGTCTAGACACGGAGTCGAAGAGGCTACTTGGGAAACCGAGGATAGTATGCGAGAGAGTTATCCCAAATTGTTTAAACCTTAGTTTCGGGGACGAAACTCTTTTAAGGGAGGTGTATGTAATACCCATCTGTAATTCAGTCATTATCATTCAGTATTTATCATTCAGTATTTGTCACTCAGTAATTTTCACTCATTAATGATCATTTGTCACTCATACTCAATCATTGTATTCACCATTCAGAGTAATTGTATCGTGCATCAATCATCATTCATCATCAATCTAGCTGGAGAATCGTGCGATGTTTATCATCGTTGTCATTTTAATGGTGTGCTGTGTGTGAGGAGTAGCGCACGCTACGTACTCTCTTTAGCGTGCGCTAATTGAGTACGGGTAGCGCACGCTACCTCTCAACACTAGCGCACGCTAGTATGTTTCAAGCAGGCAGTCCAGAAGGCACTGGACTGCAGTTGGGTTGTAAGTAGCGCACGCTACGAATGGTAAGTAGCGCGCGCTAGTAGGCCGAAGTAGCGCACGCTATACAGTCGGTGTAGCGCGCGCTAAGGTCGGATCAGGTTGAGTCAAGTGGCTACTGGACTGGATGGGATTTATTCATAGCGCATGTTATGAGTGATTTTTAGCGTACGCAAACGATATTGTAGCGCACGCTAATTATTGAATGTAGCGCACGCTACCACGATCAGATCAGAGAACAGAAGGTTCTGGACTCCAGTACTGGGCGTCTGATAATTTGTTAGTGCACGATAACATTTCGGGGTTAACGCACGCTAAGTGTACAGCCGTAGCGCACGCTACAAAAGGTACGTAGCGCATGCTACCGTTTTCGGACAGTGGGTACTGGACTACCCAAAACACCCGTTAGCGCACGCTAAGAACTGGGGCTAGCGCACGCTAAACTGGGATTTCTATAAATAGGACAGTTCAGCCCTTACTTCGTCATTTTTCATATCTCTTCGTTTCTTCGGCGGTTCCGGGCGATTCCAGGCGATTTGGAGAGTGTTCTTCGAGATACAATCATCAATCATCATCTTCAAGTCTTTGAGTTGGATTAATCATCACTTCATCATCTCCAATAGATCAAATCAAAGGTATTAATCTCTTGGATCTAGAATTTCGGATTTTTGGGTTTTTCCTTCCGATTTCTTCGTGTAAGCTTGGATTTTTGTTGGAATATGTTATATATGGATTATCTAACTTGGATAAATGTATTCCTACGGATTTAATGGCTATTTTGGGGATCATTGCAAGAACCATTGGGGTTGACTTTGGTTAATTTGGGGATTTTCCGATTGATGTTGTCGTAATCTTGAATTGTGGATTCTTAGGGAATTATTGATGTCATTGATATTGTTTTTATGGTTTGAATCAATCATTTGAAAGTTGGTTTCGATAATTTGGGTTTGGTTGTAACCAACGGGAAGGACATTTTCAACGTATTCGTTAAAGTGCATCTACGAGTTTGGATATTGTTGTATCGACGTTTGAGTTGGTTATAATCGTGTTTGATACGTGTATTGAACGGATTATTGGTAATTGTGTTATTCAAGGTTGTTCGAGCGACCGACATTTCATTTAGGATGTTGTTCGTGGACGGACATTCTTCACCGGTTGAGTAAGTTAATTCTTACTCGATTAAAAAGACATTCACTCCTTTCGTTGTTGATCATTCATACTCATAATTCATTCATAAAGTACTAACCGTATTGAAACTTGTAATTGTGACTTAATTACTTCATTCATGAGGAACAACGGTTCCAATCATTTCATTGAGCTGTCATTCATTTCACCATCATTTCATCTTGGTGAGTCATTATTTATTTTCGATATCACTTTTGTTATATCATGTCATTCTGGGTCATACTGGCATGCCGGTTGGTATGTGTAGGATTTTCATGTCGGGCATATTTAAGTGGTGTGTTGGTTGTTGGCCTCACATTGGACTGTGCACACGAGTTGATTGCTTCGTGAGACTGATTAGGTACAAGACCACACGTGTATTCGATCGATACTCGTTGGTGGCTTGTGCACGGACACATTTCCATCCCGGACGTAGTGTGGCGCCATTCCTTTGAGCCGTACTGTTAGTTGATTCATATCGCATGTTTGATTGCGTATGTTTTCAACAGGATTGTGTGTATTCAACTCTTGAGGATTGTTGTTCTGTGTAATTGACCCCGTTGGGGGATATTGTTTTTCAGGTCATGGCAAGGAAAAAGCACGGGGAGAGCACGTTGACGGCGTGGAGTCCCAATGATACTAGTAGGGGCCCCCATTCTTTTCAGTCATTTATGTTTCCTTCATTTTATTCCGCTGCAGACATTCCGTTTGAATACTCATTTTACTCAGTATTGTATATTTTATCTCCATATAAAATATACATGTATTCTGTATTATCTTGGGTGTGTTGTATGAAACTCCTCATCGGAGTAATTAATGTTGTAATGTGGTTCGGTACTACATTTACCTTGTGTAATTCATTCATTTTCATTCGCCTGGTGGGTCCCAGTCGGGGGTCCACGGCACTGTAATATCCGCCTAGTTTGGGGTGTTACAATCAAGAAGTAAAGGCTTAATCAGAGCTATTATATTGAATCCTTGCTACAACAAGACTTAATCAAGAAAGAAAAGATTAATTAGAGCTGCTGTAGCCAATTCTGTGTACAAAAGGCTCAAATCTAATCAATTAACCCGAGTTTTCGTAGAGTTCATACTTGAATGCATGTAACGTGGTTTTATCTCCTATTAACAAGACTTATCAAGAAGTAAAGGCTTAGTCGGAGCTATTATGCGAATCCTTGCTACAACAAGACTTAATCAAGAAGTAAAAGATTATTCGGAGTTGTTATAGCCAATTCTAAGTACAAAAGCTCGAATCTAATCAATAAACTCGAGTTTTCATAGAGTTCCAACTCGAATGCATGTAACGTGGTCTTGTCTCATATTAACAGGATGTAATCAAGAAGTAAAGGCTTAATCAGAGCTATTATATTGAATCCTTTCTACAACAAGACTTAATCAAGAAACAAAAAATTTATCATAGCTGTTGTAGCCAATTCTATGTACAAAAGGCTCGAATCTAATAAATAAACCCGAGTTTTCGTAGAGTTCAGACTTCAATGCATGTAACGTGGTTTTATCTCCTATTAACAGTACTTATCAAGAAGTGATGGCTTAGTCGGAGCTATTATGCGAATCCTTGCTACAACAAGACTTAATCAAGAAGTAAAAGATTATTCGGAGTTGTTATAGCCAATTCTAAGTACAAAAGTCTCGAATCTAATCAATAAACCCGAGTTTCACAGAGTTCCGACTCGAATGCATGTAACATGGTCTTATGTCCTATTAACAAGACCTAATCGGAGCTTTTATATCCAATACTTGCTACAACAAGAGTTAATCAAGAAGTAAAAGATTAATTGGAGCTCTTATAAACAATTCTGAGTACAAAAGGCTCGAATCTAATCAATAAACTCGAGTTTTCATAGAGTTCCGACTCGAATGTATGTAACGTGGTCTTATCTCCTATTAACAGGATGTAATCAAGAAGTAAAGGCTTAATCGGAGCTATTTTAGTAAATCCTTGCTACAACAAGACTTAATCAAGAAAGAAAAGATTAATCAGAGCACTTATAGCCAATTCTGAGTACAAAAGGCTCGAATATAATCAATAAACTCATGTATTCAAAGAGTTCCGACTCGAATGCATGTAAAGTGGTCTTATCTCCTGTTAACAGGATGTAATCAAGAAGTAAAGGCTTAATCAGAGCTTTTATAGCGAATCCTTGCCACAAAAAGACTTATCAAGAAGTAAAAGATTATCCAGAGCTCTTATAGCCAATTATGAGTACAAAAGTCTCGAATCTAACCAATAAACCCAAGTTTTCACAGAGTTCCGACTCGAATGCGTGTAACATGGTCTTATGTCATATTAACAAGATTTAATCGGAGCTATTATATCCAATACTTGCTACAACAACACTTAATCAAGAAGTAAAAGATTAATCGGAGCTCTTATAGCCAATTGTGAGTATAAAAGGCTCGAATCTAATCAATAAACCCGAGTTTCACAGAGTTCCGACTCGAATGCATGTAACATGGTCTTATGTCCTATTAACAAGACTTAATCGGAGCTATTATATCCAATACTTGCTACAACAAGACTTAATCAAGTAGTAAAAGATAAATCAGAGCTCTTATAAACAATTCTGAGTACAAAAGGCTCGAATCTAATTAATAAACTCGAGTTTTCATAGAGTTCCAACTCGAATGCATGTAACATGGTCTTATCTCCTATTACCAGGATGTAATGAAGAAGTAAAGGCTTAATTGGAGCTATTATATTGAATCCTTGCTACAACAACACTTAATCAAGAAAGAAAAGATTATTCGGAGTTGTTATAGCCAATTCTAAGTACAAAAGGCTCGAATCTAATCAATAAACTCGAGTTTTCATAGAGTTCCGACTCGAATTCATGTAACGTGGTCTTTTCTCCTATTAACAGGATGTATCAAGAAGCAAAGGCTTAATCAGAGATATTATATTGAATCCTTGCTACAACAAGACTTAATCAAGAAAGAAAAGATTGATCAGAGTTGTTGTAGCCAATTCTGTGTACAAAAGGCTCGAATCTAATCAATAAACCCGAGTTTTCATAGAGTTCTGATTTGAATGCATGTAACGTGGTTTTATCTCCTACTAACAAGACTTATCAAGAAGTAAAGGCTTAGTCGGAGCTATTATGCGAATCCTTGCTACAACAAGACTTCATCAAGAAGTATAAGATTATTCGGAGTTGTAGCCAATTCTAAGTACAAAAGGCTCGAATCTAATCAAGAAACTCGAGTTTTCATAGAATTCCGACTCGAATGCATGTAATGTGGTCTTGTCTCCTATTAACAAGATGTAATCAAGAAGTAAAGGCTTAATCAGAGCTATTATATTGAATCCTTGCTACAACAAGACTTAATCAAGAAAGAAAAGATTAATCATAGCTGTTGTAGCCAATTATGTGTACAAAATGCTCGAATCTAATCAATAAACCCGAGTTTTCGTAAAGTTCGGACTTGAATGCATGTAACGTGGTTTTATCTCCTATTAACAAGACTTATCAAGAAGTAAAGGCTTTGTCGGAGCTATTATGCAAATCCGTGCTACAACAAGACTTAAACAAGAAGTAAAAGATTATTCGGAGTTGTTATAGCCAATTCTAAGTATAAAAGGCTCGAATATAATCAATAAACTCGAGTTTTCATAGAGTTCCGACTCGAATGCATGTAACGTGGTCTTTTCTCCTATTAACAGAATGTAATCAAGAAGTAAAGGCTTAATCGTGTTGTTGCCCAAAATATTTATCCGAAGATTAATACTGCTGGAAGACGGACAACAAACAACAATTACGGGAGCACTTCCGATAGAAGATAAATAATACAAGATTTGCCGGGTTTGTTAGGCCCGGGCTTGAATGCTCTCGCGAGATGTTATTAATACAAATATTCGTGGATACAAGTATTAATGTGATAAATCTAGATACAATGAGTGTAAAAAGACTCTGTTAATCCGGCTCTTGAGCGAAGCTCGGGGTTCTTCGTCCCTGCCGATCGTCTGCTTGTATGAGAGAGGCCGGGAGAAGAAGTACCGGAAGATAGCCGTTGCCAAGAGTTGAAGATTGCCAAGTGCTGTGTATTGATTTTGTAATGTATACTGAAATCGCGATAATGCAGAGAGTTGGCCGAGTGCAGGGTGCCTTGTATATATAGGGGCAACCGGGTCTTGTCTTCTAGAGGGCGATCGCCTTCCGGCCATTATAATAATGGGGCGATCGTCTGCCGGCCAATATTATAATGGGGCGATCTACCGGGCTGTCGGGCTAAAGTCCAAGGTAGATCTTTGGCGATGCCTAAAGTCCAAATCTACTGGGGATGCAGTGGCGGTCCAATGAAGAGCCAGCACGCGTCCAGAGTCAGTCACATGCGGCCCTACCTTCAACTTTCGGTGGGCCTGTCGGCTGGTGGACGGATGCTGACAGGCTGTGGTCAATGATCCGAGATTCGTGGATCTTGTCTCGGCTCTTGCACGTGGTGCCAGTCTTGAGGCTCGTCCTTTGCCGACTGGATGGCCATCGGCCCTGATCGACATGAGGCGGTCGTCTCTAGCCGGTCATCAGAGGTTGCCATCGGCCAGTTGCTGAGGGTCGGCATTGGTCGGTCACCAAGGATCGGTCGGCAGGTGCCGAGAGAGGATCGTCTCCAGCCGGTCGCCAGGAGTCGGTCGCCGAGTACCGAGAGACGATCGTATTGATGTCGATCGCTCGGCATCGGGATTCATCCTGGGACCTTCGGTCGGCCGATTTAGCTTGTCCGCTGGGTAAAGGCTCGGCCGCCTGGTCGCTGGTCGGCAGTTCTGCCTTGGCTGCTCGGCAGTGGGTAGGTCGCCCGATCTCCGAGGTGATCGCCGGTCGGAGAGTGTAATTCTTGACACAACAATTGCCCCCCAGCTTGCTCCTATGTTGAAGACATGGGGCAAGGTGGTTCTTGATGGCGATCGTGTAAGATGAGGACGGGCGATCTTGCTGAGCTGACTTAGGATTCGGACTTGGGCTATCATGGTCGATTGGTTAGCTATCTTTCGGTCTTGTAACTGCAAAAAACAACATTGGCCGATCCCCCTTGGAACCTTGATGGTTTCGTTTATTTGAGGAATCGTGCACAGTCGCGGAATTCGATGGACCGACTCCATGACCGTGTCTTGGTGCGCGAAGACATTGAGTGTCTCGTGACTCACTTTATTATGAGGGTCCTCTGTTAGGCTGCGCCTCGCCTCGTATTTAAACGAAGGGCGTGCGGTCTCGGTCTAGAGGAGTCCTTGCGCGGGGCAGCGTCGGATGAATCGACTCCACGCCCGCGGCTTGTTTAGCTCTGCTTCCACCTCGGCCCGCCATGGAGATGACGAACCTCGACGGTGTACGTTGAGACGGGGGTAATGGCACGTGTCCACTGATTAATTTTGGAGAGCCCTCATACTACGCCGGCCTCGTATTTAAATGAAGGGCGGGCGATCTCGGCCGAAAGGGACCTTGCATGGCCGAAGCAGCCGGTTCCATCGACTGCCAGGACCATGGCTTTATGATTTGTGGTGGAGGCGATCGCGAGCCTTAGTCCCTCATGTTAAATGGTGGACTGTAGGTGGTGAGCGAGTCCTCCGGCTCTGCTGGATAGTAGCAATCGGGCTGGAAGACTGGAGGTCGTCGCTCGGGCACCGATCGCTCTACTCCTAGGCCAAGAAGAAGCCTTTGCCTGGCCAGGAATTCTGCGGCTTTGGCTCGGAAGACCGCGTAGGTCGTGGGTGGGTCCTTCGTAAGATGCCTGAACATAGGCGAAAGACCATGGAATCCGGCTAAGACCACGTGGAGGGCGATCTCATCGCTTACGGGCTCGCCGTTGAGGATGATCTCGTCTACCCGGTCAATGTAGTCCGAGTCGGATTCTTCTTTCCCTTGCTTGACTCACAGCATGCGATGGGGACCTTCCGGTTGAGCGACCTTGGCGGCGAAGTACCTTGTGAAGACGTTCGCTAGCTCGTTAAAGGAGCCAATGGACCGGGGTGGCAACGAGGTGTACCACCGGTGGGCGAGGTCGTCCAGCGTCATAGGGAACATTCGGCACCTGGTCGCGTCAGATGCCCCACACCCGGTCATGTAGATGTTGAACTTGCTCAGGTGCATTTCGGGGTCTGATCGCCCCTCGTACAAGGGTGTTTGCGGGGGAGCGATCTTGTGCTACATGGGGGCGAGCTCGATGTCGATCGCGAGCGGCTCGCTTGGCTCGGCGATCGTCTTCATGGCGCCTGCCCTGGATTCCAGGAGCGCCTTCATGTCATCGATCTGACGTTGCATTGCAGCCATCGCCGTGGCTCAGTCGCTTGCTGATCGGCTTTGGGAGCGGGAGCCGAGGCGATCGTGTACCGATCTCTGGACTCCGCTGCTGCCAACCTCGGCAATTTGGCGAGGGGGAGCTAGACGGCTGGGCTGCCTTCTGGGATCCGGGTAGGCCGAGCTCCTGGTGACGGACTCAAACTCCATCGTCTCGTAGCTGGGGCCGGACTGCCCCGGTCGCCAGGTCGGGTCACTGCCCAGGCGATCGAAGACAGAGGTGCCCCGGATGCCGAGCGCCTCCTCTTGCGGACAAGAGCCTCCTGGCGATCGCTCGACTAGTAACGCCTTGAGCTTCCGCTTGGACTTCCGGCAGGCGGCCGAGGGGGTGATAGCAGGAGGCGCGTCGAGAGCACTCCGTCGCTCCTGTAGGACGGCCATGACCTCATCGATCTATTCCTTGGTTCGGAGCTGATCGAGCGAGAGGCTTGGGCCGCCGTCCAGGGATGGGATCGAGCGTCTCTGACCGCAGCGGCTGCCTTCCACCATCGGCTGCGGCTCGGACTGGGACGGAACGGGGGGTCTGGCCGGCTGGTCAGTGGCTTTCTTCGACGCGGAGGCGGAAGACATGATTTCTGAAAGGTTTCTTTGAAGTGCAGTGAGTGTCACTTCTAGTATTTGCCCCGAGAACAGTGAGTGTTCTTCGGGACGGTAGGTATAAAAATTTGAGGGTTAGATGCCCCTTCTTCTAGCGCCAATTGTTGTTTGTTGTCCGTCTTCCAGCTGTATTAATCTTCGGATAAATATTTTGGGCAACAACAAATCGGAGCTATTATATTGAATCCTTGCTACAACAAGACTTAATCAAGAAAGAAAAGATTAATCAGAGCCGTTGTAGCCAATCCTGAGTACAAAAGGCTCGAATCTAATCAATAAACCCGAGTTTTCGTAGAGTTCAGACTTGAATGCATGTAATGTGGTTTTATCTCCTATTAACAAGACATATCAAGAAGTAAAGGCTTAGTCGGAGCTATTATGCGAATCCTTGCTACAAGAAGACTTAATCAAGAAGTAAAAGATTATTCGGAGTTGTTATAGCCAATTCTAAGTACAGAAGGCTCGAATCTAATCAATAAACCCGAGTTTCACAGAGTTCCGACTCGAATGCATGTAACATGGTCTTATGTCCTAATAACAAGACCTAATCGGAGCTATTATATCCAATACTTGCTACAACAAGACTTAATCAAGAAGTAAAAGATTAATCGGAGCTCTTATAAATAATTCTGAGTACAAAAGGCTCGAATATAATCAATAAACTCGACTTTTCATAGAGTTCCGACTCGAATGCATGTAATGTGGTCTTATCTCCTATTAACAAGATGTAATTAATAAGTAAAGGCTTAATCGGAGCTATTATAGTGAATCCTTGCTACAACAAGACTTAATTAAGAAAGAAAAGATTAATCAGAGATCTTATAGCCAATTCTGAGTACAAAAGGCTCGAATATAATCAATAAACTCAAGTTTTCACAGAGTTCCAACTCAAATGCATGTAACGTGGTCTTATCTCCTATTAACAGGATGTCATCAAGAAGTAAAGGCTTAATCGGAGCTATTATAGTGAATCCTTGCCACAAAAAGACTTAATCAAGAAGTAAAAGATTATTCGGAGTTGTTATAGCTAATTCTGAGTACAAAAGGCTCGAATCTAATCAATAAACCCGAGTTTCACAGAGTTACGACTCGAATGCATGTAACATGGTCTTATGTCCTATTAACAAGACCTAATCGGAGCTATTATATCCAATACATGCTACAAGACTTAATCAAGAAGTAAAAGATTGATCGGAGCTCTTATAAATAATTATGAGTACAAAAGGCTCGAATCTAATCAATAAACTCGAGTTTTCATAGAGTTCCGACTCGAATGCATGTAACGTGGTCTTATCTCCTATTAACAGGATGTAATCAAGAAGTAAAGGCTTAATCGGAGCTATTATAGCGAATCCTTGCCACAAAAAGTCTTAATCAAGAAGTAAAATATTATTCGGAGCTATTATAGCCAATTATGAGTACAAAAGACTCGAATCTAATTAAGAAACTAGAGTTTTCATAGAGTTCCAACTCGAATGCATGTAACATGGTCTTATCTCCTATTAACAGAATGTAATCAAGAAGTAAAGACGTAATCAGAGCTATTATATTGAATCCTTGCTACAACAAGACTTAATCAAGAAAGAAAAGATTAATCAGAGCTGTTGTAGCCAATTCTGAGTGAAAAAGACTAGAATCCAATCAATAATCCCGAGTTTTCATAGATTTCAGACTTGAATGCATGTAACGTGGTTTTATCTCCTATTAACAAGACTTATCAAGAAGTAAAGGCTTAGCCGGAGCTATTATGCGAATCCTTGCTACAACAAGACTTAATCAAGAAGTAAAAGATTATTCGGAGTTGTTATAGCCAATTCTAAGTACAAAAGGCACGAATCTAATCAATAAACCCGAGTTTCACAGAGTTCCGACTCGAATGCATGTAACATGGTCTTATGTCCTATTAACAAGACCTAATCAGAGCTATTATATCCAATACTTGCTACAACAAGACTTAATCAAGAAGTAAAAGATTAATCGGAGCTCTTATAAATAATTTTGAGTACAAAAGGCTCGAATCTAATCAATAAACTCGAGTTTTCATAGAGTTCCAACTCGAATGCATGTAATGTGGTCTTATCTCCTATTAACAAGATGTAATTAATAAGTAAGGGCTTAATCGGACCTATTATAGTGAATCCTTGCTACAACAAGACTTAATCAAGAAAGTAAAGATTAATCAGAGCTCTTATAGCCAATTCTGAGTACAAAAGGCTCGAATATAATCAATAAACTCAAGTTTTCACAGAGTTCCAACTCAAATGCATGTAACGTGGTCTTATCTCCTATTAACAGGATGTCATCAAGAAGTAAAGGCTTAATCGGAGCTATTATAGTGAATCCTTGCCACAAAAAGACTTAATCAAGAAGTAAAAGATTATTCGGAGCTATTATAGCCAATTATGAGTACAAAAGGCTCGAATTTAATCAATAAACCCTAGCTTTCATAGAGTTCCAGCTCGAATGCATGTAACATGGTCTTATCTCCTATTAACAGGATGTAATCAAGAAGTAATAAAGGCTTAATCGGAGCTATTATATTGAATCCTTGCTACAACAAGAATTAATCAAGAAAGAAAAGATTAGTCAGCGCTGTTGTAGCCAATTCTGAGTGCAAAAGGCTCGAATCTAATCAATAAACCCGAGTTTTCGTAGAGTTCAGACTTGAATGCATGTAACGTGGTTTTATCTCCTATTAACAAGACTTATCAAGAAGTAAAGGCTTAGTCGGAGCTATTATGCGAATCCTTGCTACAACAAGACTTAATCAAGAAGTTAAAGATTATTCGGAGTTGTTATAACCAATTCTAAGTACAAAAGGCTCGAATCTAATCAGTAAACTCGATTTTTCATAGAGTTCCGACTCGAATGCATGTAACGTGGTCTTGTCTCCTATAAACAGGATGTAAGCAAGAAGTAAAGGCTTAATCGGAGCTATTATATTGAATCCTTGCTACATCAAGACTTAATCAAGAAAGAAAAGATTAATCAGAGCTGTTGTAGCCAATTCTGAGTACAAAAGGCTCGAATCTAATCAATAAACCCGAGTTTTCGTAGAGTTCATACTTGAATGCATGTAATGTGGTTTTATCTCCTATTAACAGGATGCAATCAAGTAGTAAAGGCTTAATCGGAGCTATTATAGCGAATCCTTGCCACAAAAAAGACTCAATCAAGAAGTAAAAGATTATTCGGAGTTATTATAGCTAATTATGAGTGTAACACCCCAAACTAGGCGGATATTACAGTGCCGTGGACCCCCGAATGGACCCATCAGGCGAATGAAAATGAATGAATTACACAAGGTAAATGTTGTAATACCCGGTTGTAATTCAGTAATTATCATTCAGTAATTATCATTCAGTATTTATCATTCAGTAATTTCACTCGTTAATGCTCATTTGTCACTCATATTCAATCATGGTATTCATCGTTCAGAGTAATTGTATCGTGTATCAATCGTCGACCATCACTAATCTAATTAGAGTTTCGTGCCGTGTTTATCATCATTGTCATTTTCATTGTGGGCTGTGCGTGAGGAGTAGCGCACGCTACGTACTCTTTTTTAGCGCGCGCTAATTGAGTACAGGTAGCGCACGCTACCACTCAGCATTTGCGCACGCTAATGTTACCCTGGCTGTAGTCCAGAAGGTACTGGACTGCAGGTGAGTTATAAGTAGCGCACGCTACGAGTGGTAAGTAGCGCGCGCTAGTGGGTTGTAGTAGCGCACGATAATATTTGGTGTAGCACGCGCTAAGGACGGATCAGGTTGAGTCCAGTGGCTACTGGACTGCACTGGATTAATTCATCGCGCACGCTATGAGTGGTTTTTAGCATACGCAAACGGTGTAGTAGCGCATGCTAATTGTTGGTTGTAGTGCACGCTACCGAGATCAGATCAGAGGACAGAAGGTTCTGGACTTTAGTACTGGACATCAGATATTTAGCTAGCGCACGCTAACAATTGGAGTTAATGCACGCTATTGGGATGGAGTTAGCGCACGCTACCAGGTTGTAGCGTACGCTAACGGGTCAGCCAGAGTTCACTGGAATGTTTGTAAAACTCGTTAGCGCACGCTAAATAGCAGGTCATAGCGTGTGCTAATCTGGAGCAGTATAAATTGGACAGTTAGCCTGAGTTTCGTCATTTTCTCACTTCTCTTCGTTTTTTGAGCGACGTCGGGTGATTTCGGGCGACTTGGAGTGTTCTCTTCGAGTTGCTATCATCTATCATCATCTTCAAGTCTTTGAGTTGGATTAATCATCATTTCATCATCTTCATCTCATCAAATCAAAGGTATTAATCTCTTAGATCTAGAATTTCGGATTTTTGGATTTTTCCTCCCGATTTCTTCGTGTAAGCTTGGATTGTTGTTGGAATATATTAGATATGGATTATCTACCTTGGATAAATGTATTCCTACGGATTTAATGGCTATTTTGGGGATTTATATCAAGAACCCTTGGGGTTGACTTCGGATAATTTGGGGATTTCCGTTTGACGTTGTTGTAATCTCAAAATTGTGGATTCCTATGAGATTATTGATATCATTGAAAGTGTTTTGATGGTTTGAAATACTCATCTTGGAGTTGGTTTCGATATTCGAGTTTGGATATTGTTGTATCGACGTTTGAGTCGGTTATGATCGTATTTGATTCGTGTAATGATCGAATTATTGGTTAATTGTGTTATTTAAGGTTGTTCGAGCGACCGACATTTCATTTAGGACGTTGTTCGTGGACGGACATTCTTCATCGGTGTTGTGTAAGTTAATTCTTACTCGGTTAAAAGGATATTCATTCCTTTTGGTTGTTGTTCATTCATAATCATACTCATCCATCATTGTATTAACCGTATTGAGACTTGTAATTGTCGAACAATCACTTCATTCATGAGGAACGACGGTTCCAATCATTTCATTGAGTTATCAATCACGTCACTATTATTTTCATCTCGGTGAGTCATGCTTGACCTTGTCGAATTATTATTCATTGAAATTCATTGTGGTCATTCTCGCTCATATGACCGTCTGGGTTCATATTGCGTGGTCGGGTGTGGCTGTGGCATTTTTAGTCGGGAACACGATGGTCATCTATTGGGTTCACCGATACATTGGACCGTGCACACGGTGACGCTTACCTCCGTGAGACTAAATAGGTACAAGGACGGGTGTGTCCGGTCATTCGTCTTGTACACTTGCACAGAACATTACGGGCATACTATGATACTCCTCTTCAGCGTAATTCATAATTAAGGATATTTCATAACTTCAGTTATATCATGATTGTGTATTTTCAACCCTTGAGGATTGTTGTTCTATGTAACTGACCCCGTTGGGGGATTTTGTTTTCAGGTCACGACAAGGCAAAGGCACGGGAAGAGCATGTTGATGGCGAGGAGTCCCAGTGATACTAGTAGGGGCCCCCAGTCATTTCGCTTAATTCATTCATTTCAGTCATTCTTATTTCTCTTTATTTGTATTTCTGCTGCAAATTCCGTTTGAGACGTTTATTTATTCAGGGTGGTGTATTTTATCTCCATATAAAATATACTAGTATTCTGTTTTGTCCTGGTGAATGTACTTAAGCTCCTCATCGGAGTATTTAGTAATATAATGTGGTTCGGTACTACAATTATATTATTTAATTCATAAGTTTTCATTCGCCTAGTGGGTCCCAGTCGGGGGTCCACGGCACTATAATATCCGCCTAGTTTGGGGTGTTACAGAGTTGGTATCGGAGCGTGGTTTGAATACTACCTTTCGAGTCATGTCTCATTTGAAATCATCGTCATCGGACTAGTATCATTGGACTTTCGCGTCACGTGTGACCTGGGCAAATGCCGAGCCAATAAGACCAAGAACTGTAAGATTTCTAATGCCATGGTATAATTTCTGGCAATAATCATTCATTCATAATTCATTTGTTAACAATCCTCAATCATCCTTTTCATTTTGACCAGGACGGTCATGTTAACTCATTAATCACTCAAGTCATTTCATTACTCGGTTGTTGATCTGGAAGATCATATCATTAATCTTGTTAACTTGTTCAAGATAATCATTTCAATAATTTCATGAGATAATAATGTCACCTCAGTTAATCATTCATGTAATCACTGTGTTAGAGCGTGTATGCTCATTTTCATCATCACATGTCATAATCATAACGTGATATTCATGCGGGGAATATAATCATCATGTGACTTTCCTACTTCAGTATGGAGAGAGCAAGAAGAGGACGAGGAGGACGAGGCCGTGGTGCGGGCTGAATCCCAAGAGCTCGTGTGAATACACGTGCGAATGCGAGAAATAATGCTAATTCATTGAGCAGCGACGCTGCCACTCTTTCACCTGGACGCGATCATTCACTATCGGGGAGTCGTACCCAGGACACGGCTCAGTCAGAAGGTGTTCGGGTTGACCCACTTGCTTTTATGCAGGGCATGATGGCCCAAATGACCCAGATGCCACAGCTAATGGAGACGATGCATAACTCAGTCAATAAAAATCAACAGGCTCCTCCGCCGCCACCTCAGAGGCAAGAGAGGAATGTGAGCAGTATCATCGGCGACATCTCTCGCCAAAGGCCACCTACTTTTCAGGGCTCGTATGAGCCGGCGGATATTGTTCATTGGCTCGAACACTTCGAGAAGCTATTTGCGATGGTAGAGTGTCCCGAAGGACACAAAGTTTTAGTTGCAGCTTACTATTTGGGTAAGAGCGCTCATTCTTGGTGGTTGTCGTTGAAGCCCACCGAAGGATCATGTACTTGGGATCAGTTCAAGACTCTCATGATGGAGAGGTGTTATCCGGCCCCACTCAGAGAGGCCAAGCTGTCAGAATTACTCACTCCCGACCCCTCAACAGATGAGGATGTTCTCGCCATTGCCGAGAAATTTCAGGAACTTCTCCCTTTCGCCTCATCCATCATTCACTCAGAGGCGGATAAAATCAAGTATTTCAGCGAGAGGTTGAAACCCCGTATGAGACTTCAGTTGCTTAATCATAATTGCACCACGTTGGCCGAATTCATTGAGAAAGCTCTCACTTATGAGCTTACTGCTAAGCAAATTGCTAAGCAGCAACCTTCGTCTGCTAGCAAGAAATCGAAGAATCGTAATCAGTCTGAAGGCGGTCAGACAACCTTCAAGAAACCTTGTGCGGGCTCTGCTTTTTCTGAGCGACCTCCTGTGACGTCTAAACCCACGGAATCTCAGTCTCGAGTGGCCAGTTCAGCCATCACCTGTTTTAATTGTGGGGATCTTGGTCATGTCAGCACCAAGTGTCCGAGACAGTCTGTCACGTGCCATAATTGCGGAATTGTTGGGCATAAGGCCCGTTTTTGCTGAAGAGACTCCAAAAATACTCTGGCGGCATCTCAAGCCCCGAAGCAGTCAGCCGTTCAGAATCAATCTACTCAGTCTGCGTCGTTCAAAATGACGGGAGCGAATAAAGGTGGAGCCTATATCCAGCAGACGGGAGCGTCCGGTGCCGGGACTAGCAAGCCCCGGATTTATGAGATGAAGAAGACCGACAATCCAGAGGCCCGAATGATCTCAGGTACACTTGATATTCTATCTCAACCTGTGTGTACCCTTTTTGATATTGGTGCATCGC
This sequence comes from Orobanche coerulescens, assembly GCA_033398695.1. NCBI lineage: Eukaryota > Viridiplantae > Streptophyta > Magnoliopsida > Lamiales > Orobanchaceae > Orobanche > Orobanche coerulescens. The sequence continues at coordinate 258,242 of JAWKAU010000124.1, read as the reverse complement.
ATTCATTCATTTCCGAGTCATGTTTGAGTAGACTATGTCTGGGTAGTGCTACTAGTTGTGAGCCATATGTCATTAGCCTACCTGATGGTAGACGAATTATCGGTAATCGTGAGATTCAGAATTGTCCGATTCAGTTTCATGGTCGTGTATGGCTAGCGGACCTAATCGTAGTAGATTTGCCGAGGGACGACGTCATCTTGGGTATTGATTGGATGGATCGTCATGATGCCATCATTAGTGTCCGTAAGCATATGATCACTATCATTTCAGACGATGGGGTTGAATGTGTGTTTCAGGGAGGTAATCCCGGCTGTTCTGGTAAGGTCATTAATTTGATGAAAGTGGTGAGATTACTCAATCAGGGGTGTGTTGGTTATTGGTGCTATATGACCAAAACCGAGAAATCATCAGTAATGTTGATGGACATTCCGGTAGTGAGGGAATATGCCGATGTTTTTCCAGACGAGTTACCTGGTTTGCCTCCACAGAGGGATGTGGAATTCACGATTGAGTTGGAGCCTGGTACGTCCCCGATATCGAAGGAACCGTACCGAATGGACCCGACCGAAATGCAGGAATTAAAGAACCAACTTGAGGAGTTTTTCGAGAAGGGTTATATTCGACCGAATGCGTCCCCATGGGGAGCACCAGTGTTATTTGTCAAGAAGAAGGATGGTTCTTTTCGCTTGTGTATTGATTATCGGGAGTTGAATAGGGTGACAATCAAGAATAAGTATCCCTTACCCCGTATTGATGATCTCTTAGATCAACTTCAGGGAGCTTCAGTATTTTTCAAGATCGACTTAAGATCTGGATATGATCAGTTGTGGATTCGAGAGTCGGATATCGCGAGGACGGCATTTCGAACACGCTATGGTCATTATGAGTTTGTGGTCATGCCGTTTGGATTGACTAATGCACCTGCGGTATTCATGGAGTTAATGAATTGGGTTTTCATTGACTTTTTGGATCAGTTTGTTGTTGTCTTCATCAATGACATTTTGATTTATTCTCGTGACCGGGAGGAACACGAGTTTCACCTTCATCAAGTGCTCGACGTGTTGAGACGAGAACAACTTTATGGGAAGTTTTCCATATGTGAGTTCTGGATGTCCGAAGTGACGTTTCTCGGACATGTAATTTCATTAGACGGAGTTTGGGTCGATCCTCAGAAGACGGAGGCTATTCGAGATTGGCTACCTCGAAGAATGTTTAGGAAATCCGAAGTTTCCTCGGATTAGCGGGTTATTATCGGTGATTTGTGGAGGGATTTTCTAGAATCGCTCACCCCTTGACGAACCTTTTGCGAAAGGATAAGAAATACACGTGGTCCGACGCGTGTCAACGGAGTTTTGAGGAACTCAAGAGCCGGTTAATGTCAGCACCTGTACTTTCCTTGCCTCAGGGGATGGGAGGATTTGTGGTTTATAGTGATGCGTCCGGACAGGGTCTCGGATGTGTGCTCATGAAGAATGGAAAGGTTATTGCCTATGCTTCACGGCAATTGAGACCTTGCGAGGTTAATTATCCGACCCACGACCTGGAGCTAGCAGCCGTGGTGTTCGCTTTGAAGATTTGGCGTCATTATCTTTATGGCGTTACCTGTCAGATATTCACCGATCATAAGAGTTTAAAGTATATATTTACTCAGAAGGAGTTAAATATGCGACAGAGACGGTGGTTGGAATTAATCAAAGATTATGATATCGAGATCCTTTACCACCCGGGCAAGGCGAACGTTGTCGCAGACGCCTTGAGTCGTAAGTCCGTTCAGGAGCAGATGCTTGCCCGTTTAACAGTTCAGAAGGAGCTTCAGCAGGAATTCCTTAGACCCGAGATCGAGGTCTGGCTTGCGAGTTCGAGACGACTTTGTATGTTGGAGATCTCATCGTCACTTGAGGAGGCAATCAGAGAGAATCAGGGTTCGGAACCATCATTGTTACGCATCCGTGAGGATGTGGCTCAGGGGAAAGCCCCTGGATTCATGGTCCACGAGGATGGACTTTTGAGATTTAAGAATCGGTTGTGCGTACCGGCGAATGACGAGTTGAAAAACTCGATTTTGAAAGAAGCTCATGCTACCCGTTATTCTGTTCATCCGGGGTCTAGCAAGATGTACAAGGACTTGAAACAAAATTACTGGTGGAGTAATATGAAGCGAGAAGCCGCAGAATTTGTTTGGAGATGATTAACCCGTCAACAAGTTAAGATTGAACATCAGCGACCGGCTGGTATGCTGGAACCTCTCCCTATTCCAGAATGGAAGTGGGAAGACATTTCTATGGATTTCATCACGAGTTTGCCGACGAGTCGTCGCGGCATGAATACGATCTGGGTAATTGTGGACCGCTTAACTAAATCAGCTCATTTTCTTGAGATTAAGGATACTTGGGGTCCCGAGAGACTTGCCCAGTTATTCATCAAAGAGATAGTGAGACTGCACGGTACTCCTAAAAGTATCGTTTCCGATCGTGACGGACGGTTTGTGTCGCATTTTTGGAAATCAGTTCATCGTGCTATGGGAACCCAGATTAATCTCAGTACCGCCTTTCATCCTCAGTCCGACGGGCAATCAGAGAGGACTATTCAGATATTAGAGGACATGTTGAGGGGATGCGTCCTCGATTGAAAAGACGATTGGGAAGCCCAACTACCATTGATTGAGTTCACGTATAATAAAACTTGGCATGCTTCGATTAATATGGCACCTTACGAGGCCTTGTACGGTCGTCGTTGTCGATCTCCTTTGTGTTGGGATGACCTATCCGAATCAATCGGCACCAAGCCCGATATGCTTATAGCCGCCCGTGAGAAGGTAACGTTGATCAGGAGTTGTTTGTTGACCGCTCAGAGTCGACAGAAATCATATGCAGATAACCGTCGTCGACTATTAGAGTTTGAGTCAGGTGACCGCGTGTTGGTCAAGGTATCCCCGAGTCGTGGTGTCTTCCGTTTTGGGAAGAGGGCTAAGTTGGACCGTTTGAGATTTTGGATCGAGTAGGCGAGTTAGCTTATCGATTGGCTTTACCTCTGGCGTTGAGCCGAATTCATATTGTGTTTCACGTCTCTCAGTTGCGGAAGTATGTTGCCGACCCGAGTCACATACTTCAGTTCGAAGAAATCGAGATCGCCGACGACCATTCATATGAGGAGCATCCTATACGAGTTTTATAGCGGCGAATCAAACAGTTGAGGAATAAGACGATTCCTTTGGTTAAGATTCAATGGTCTAGGCACGATGTCGAAGAGGCTACTTGGGAAACCGAGGATAGTATGCGGGAGAATTATCCCGAGTTGTTTGACCCTTAGTTTCGGGGTTGAAACTCTTTTAAGGGGGGTGTATGTAATACTCGGTTGTAATTCAGTAATTATTATTCAGTAATTATCATTCAGTATTTATCATTTAGTAATTTCACTTGTTAATGCTCATTTGTCACTCATATTCAATCATGGTATTCATCGTTCATAGTAATTGTATCGTGTATCAATCGTCGTTCATCACTAATCTAATTGGAGTTTCGTGCCGTGTTTATCATCATTGTCATTTTCATTTTGGGCTGTGTGTGAGGAGTAGCGCACGCTACATAGTCTTTTTTAGCGCGCGCTAATTGAGTACAGGTAGCGCACACTACCACTCAGCAGTAGCGCATGCTAATGTTACCATTGCCGATCCGTAAGGTACTGCGCAGTGAGCAGTTATAAGTAGCGCACGCTACGAGTGGTAAGTAGCGCGCGCTAGTGGGTTGTAGCGCGCGCTAAGGACGGATCAGGTTGAGTCCAGTGGCTACTGGACTGCACTGGATTAATTCATAGCGCACGATATGAGTGGTTTTTAGCGTACGGAAACGGTGTAGTAGCGCACGCTAATTGTTGGTTGTAACGCACGCTACCGAGATCAGATTAGAGGACAGAAGGTTCTGGACTTCAGTACTGGACATCAGATATTTAGCTAGCGCACGCTAACAATTGGAGTTAACGCACGCTATTGGGATGGAGTTAGCGCACGCTACCAGGTTGTAGCGTACGCTAACGGGTCAGCCATAGTTCACTAGAATGTTCGTACAACTCGTTAGCGCACGCTAAATAGCAGGTCATAGCATGCGCTAATCTGGAGCAGTATAAATTGGACAGTTAGCCTGAGTTTCGTCATTTTCTCACTTCTCTTTGTTTTTGAGTGATGTCGGGCGATTTCGGGCGACTTGGAGTGTTCTCTTCGAGCTGCTATCATCTATCATCATCTTCAAGTCTTTGAGTTGGATTAATCATCATTTAATCATCTTCATCTCATCAAATCAAAGCTTTTAATCTCTTGGATCTAGAATTTCGGATTTTTGGGTTTTTCCTTCCGATTTCTTCGTGTAAGCTTGGATTGTTATTGGAATATATTAGATATGGATAATCTATCTTGGATAAATGTATTCCTACGGATTTAATGGCTATTTTGGGGATTTATATCAAGAACCCTTGGGGTTGACTTCAGATAATTTGGGGATTTCCATTTGACGTTGTTGTAATCTCGAAATTGTGGATTCCTATGAGATTATTGATATCATTGAAAGTGTTTTGATGGTTTGAAATACTCATCTTGGAGTTGGTTTCGAGATTCGAGTTTGGATATTGTTGTATCGACGTCTGAGTCAGTTATGATCGTATTTGATTTGTGTAATGATCGAATTATTGGTTAATTGTGTTATTTAAGGTTGTTCGAGTGACCGACATTTCATTTAGGACGTTGTTCGTGGACGTACATTCTTCATCAGTGTTGTGTAAGTTAATTCTTACTCGGTTAAAAGGATATTCATTCCTTTTGGTTGTTGTTCATTCATAATCATACTAATCCATCATTGTATTAACCATATTGAGACTTGTAATTGTCGAACAATCACTTCATTCACGAGGAACGACGGTTCCAATCATTTCATTGAGTTATCAATCACGTCACTATTATTTTCATCTCAGTGAGTCATGCTTGACCTTGTCGAATTATTATTCATTGAAATTCATTGTGGTCATTCTCGCTTATATGACCGTCTGGGTTCATATTGCGTGGTCGGGTGGGGCTGTGTGGAATTTTTAGTCGGGCACACGATGTTCATGTATTGGGTTCACCGATACATTGGACCGTGCACACGGCAACGCTTACCTCCGTGAGACTAATTAGGTACAAGGACGGGTGTGTCCGGTCATTCGTCTTGTACACTTGCACAGAACATTACGGGCGTACTGTGATACTCCTCTTCAGCGTAATTCATAATTAAGGATATTTCATAACTTCAGTTATATCATGATTGTGTATTTTCAACCCTTGAGGATTGTTGTTCGTAGAATCGACCGTTGGGGATTTTGTTTTCAGGTCACGGCAAGGCAAAGGCACGGGAAGAGCATGTTGACGGCGAGGAGTCCTAGTGATACTAGTAGGGGGCCCCAGTCATTTCGCTTAATTCAGTCATTTCAGTCATTCTTATTTCTCTTCATTTGTATTTCCGCTGCAAATTCCGTTTGAGACGTTTATTTATTCAGGGTGGTGTATTTTATCTTCATATAAAATATACTAGTATTCTGTTTTGTCATGGTGAATGTACTTAAGCTCCTCATCGGAGTATTTAGTAATATAATGTGGTTCGGTACTACAATTATGTTATTTAATTCATAAGTTTTCATTTGCCTGGTGGGTCCCAGTCGGGGGTCCACGGCACTGTAATATCTGCCTAGTTTGGGGAGTTACAAATGTAGTACCGAACCACATTACAACATTAATTACTCCGATGAGGAGTTTCATACAACACACCCAAGATAATACAGAATACATGTATATTTTATATGGAGATAAAATATACAACACTGAGTAAAATGAGTATTCAAACGGAATGTCTGCAGCGGAATAAAATGAAGGAAACATATATGACTGAAAAGACTGGGGGCCCCTACTAGTATCATTGGGACTCCTCGCCGTCAACGTGCTCTCCCCGTGCTTTTGCCTTGCCATGACCTGAAAAACAATATCCCAACGGCCGGCCATACGTAACAACAATCCTCAAGAGTTGAATACACACAATCCTGTTAAAAACATACGCAATCAAACATGCTATATGAATCAACTAACAGTACGGCTCAAAGGAATGGCGCCACACTACGTCCGGGATGGAAATGTGTCCGTGCACAAGCCACCAACGAATATCGATCGAATACACGTGTGGTCTTGTACCTAATCAGTCTCACGAAGCAATCGACTCGTGTGCACAGTCCACTGTGAGGCCAACAACCAACACACGACTTAAATGTGCCCGACATGAAAATCCTACACATACCAACCGGCACGCCAGTATGACCCGGAATGCCACGATATAACAAAAGTGACATCAAAAATAAATAATGACTCACCAAGATGAAATGATGGTGAAATGAATGACAGCTCAATGAAATGATTGGAACCGTCGTTCCTCGTGAATGAAGTAATTAAGTGACAATTACAAGTTTCAATACGGTTACCACTTTATGAATGAATTATGATTATGAATGAATAACAACGAAAGGAGTGAATATCCTTTTAACCGAGTAAGAATTAACTTACTCAACTGGTGAAGAATGTCTGTCCACGAACAACCTTGAATAACACAATTACCAATAATCCGTTCAATACACGTATCAAACACGATTATAACCAACTCAAACGTCGATACAACAATATCCTAACTCGTAGATGCACTTTAACGAAAATATCCTTCCTGTTGGTTACAACCAAACCCAAATTATCGAAACCAACTTTCAAATGATTGATTCAAACCACCAAAACAATATCAATGACATCAATAATCCCCTAGGAATCCACAATTTATGATTACGACAACATCTATCGGAAAATCCCCAAATTAACCAAAGTCAATCCCAAGGGTTCTTGCAATGATCCCCAAAATAGCCATTAAATCCATAGGAATACATTTATCCAAGTTAGACAATCCATATATAACATATTCCAACAACAATCCAAGCTTACACGAAGAAATCGGAAGGAAAAACCCGAAATTCTCGATCCAAGAGATTAATACCTTTGATTTGATGTATTGGAGATGATGAAGTGATGATTAATCCAACTCAAAGACTTGAAGATGATGATTGATGATTGTAGCTCTAAGAACACTCTCCAAGTCGCCCAGAATGGCCCGGAACCACCGAAGAAACGAAGAGATATGAAAAATGATGAAGTAAGGGCTGAACTGTCCTATTTATAGAAATCCCAGTTCAGGGTGTGCTAGCCCCAGTTCTTAGCGTGCGCTAACGGGTATTTTGGGTAGCCCATTACCCACTGTCCTAAAATGGTAGCGTGTGCTACGTACCTTTTGTAGCGTGTGCTACGGCTGTACACTTAGCGTGTGTTAACCCCGAAATGTTAGCGTGCGCTAACGAATTATCTGATGCCCATTACTGGAGTCCAGAACCTTCTGTCCTCTGATCTGATCGCGGTAGCGTGCGCTACATTCAATAATTAGCGTGCGCTACAATATCGTTTGCGTACGCTAAAAATCACTCATAACGTGCGCTATGAATAAATCCCATCCAGTCCAGTAGCCACTGGACTCAACCTGATCCGACCTTAGCGCACTACACCGACTGTATAGCGTGTGCTACATCGGCCTACTAGCGCGCGCTATTTACCATTCGTAGTGTGTGCTACTTACAACCCAACTGCAGTCCAGTGCCTTCTAGACTGCCTGTTTGAAACATACTAGCGTGCGCTAGTGTTGAGAGGTAGCGTGTGCTACCCGTACTGAATTAGCGCATGCTAAAGAGAGTACGTAGCGTGCGCTACTCCTCACACACAGCACACCATGAAAATGACAACGATGATAAACATCGCACGATTCTCCAACTAGATCGATGATGAATGACGATTGATACACGATGCAATTACTCTGAACGGTGAATACAATGATTGAGTATGAGTGACAAATGATCATTAATGAGTGAAAATTACTGAGTGACAAATACTGAATGATAAATACTGAATGATAATGACTGAATTATAGATGGGTATTACATACACCCCCCTTAAAAGAGTTTCGTCCCCGAAACTAAGGGTTAAATAATTCGGGATAACTCTCCCGAATACTATCCTCGGTTTCCCATGTAGCCTCTTCGACTCTGTGTCTAGACCACTGAATTTTAACCAAAAGAATTGTCTTGTTCCTCAACTATTTGATTCGCCGCTCTAAAACTCATATAGGACGCTCCTCATATGAATGATTATCGGCGATCTCGATTTCGTCGAACTGAAGTATGTGACTCGGGTCGGCAACATACTTCCGTAGCTGAGAGATGTGAAACACATTATGAATTCGGCTCAACGCCGGAGGTAGGGCCAGTCGATAAGCTAACTCGCCTACTCGATCCAAAATCTCAAACGGTCCAATGAATCTCGGACTCAACTTCCCCCTCTTCCCAAAACGGAAGATACCACGACTCGGGGATACCTTGACCAAAAGGTGGTCACCTGTCTCGAACTCTAATGGTCGACGAAGATTATTTGTATAAGATTTCTATCGACTCTGAGCGGTCAACAAACGACTCCTGATCAAAGCTACCTTCTCACGGGCGACTATAAGCATATCGGGCTCGGTGCCGATTGATTCTGATAAGTCATCCCAACACAAAGTAGATCGACAACGACGACCGTACAAGGCCTCGTAAGGTGCCATCTTAATCGAAGAATGCCAACTATTGTTGTACGTGAATTCGATCAACGGTAGTTGGGCTTCCCAATCATCTTTCCAAACGAGGACACGTGCCCTCAACATGTCCCCCAAAGTCTGAATAGTCCTCTCTGATTGTCCGTCGGACTAAGGATGAAAGGCTGTACTGAGATTAAGCTGAGTTCCCATAGCACGATGAACTGATTTCCAAAAATGAGACACGAATCGTCCGTCACGATCGGAAACGATACTTTTGGGAGTACCGTGCAGTCTCACTATCTCCTTGATAAACAACTGGGCAAGTCTCTCGGGACCCCACGTATCCTTAATTTCAAGGAAATGAGCTGATTTAGTTAAGCGGTCCACAATTACCCAGATGTATTCATGCCACGACGACTCGTCGGCAAACTCGTGATGAAGTCCATAGAAATATCTTCCCACTTCCATTCTGGAATAGGGAGCGGTTTCAGCATACCCTGTAATACCCGGTTGTAATTCAGTCATGATCATTCAGTAATTTCATTCGGTAATTGTCACTATGTAATTTTTCAATTGTTTATAATCATTCATCCGTGTTCACCGTTCGGAATAACTTCGAGTTGTGTATCGATATTGTTCAGTGTATCTACCTTATTCGGGAATCAAGACAAGAGTATTATCTTCATTGTTGTAATTGATTCATTAGTCGATGTTGACGTTGGAATTCATGTCATTTCAAGTCTCCTCATTGTTCAAATTGTGTTTTTGTTGGACGAACCCTTGTAATCATTGCTTGGAACCACCGTTTTGGGGTTTCCGCACTTCCATTTCGTGTTATTGTTTCCCAAATATTGATTCATATTGCTTTATTCCCTTCCCGGGTCATTTTTCATCATTTTAGGACCCAAGGGGGTGTGGGCCACGGCACAAGGGAGTGTGCGCCGCGGCACACTGCCGAGTTACTGCCGCGGCACACCCGTCCGGGCCGCGGCACACTCGTGTTGCAATTTTTGGCTGACCCGTCTGTACCGGGGGCCGCAGCTCATGCCGACAGGGCCGCGGCACATGATTATGGATATGTTTGATTATTCATTGGATTATTGAAGGATTATTCAAGAACACTTTGAATATTGAGTTGGATTTGGGGGTTTTCGATTAATCGTTGTTGTAATCACGAATTTGAATATTCATATTGGATTATTGATCGTATTGAAGATGTTTTGTTGGTTTGAAACACTTCTTGGGGATTTGATGCTGGTATAGTTGAGGTTTGGTTGTAAACAATCGAAGTTTGGCTACAAAGTGTTCTATATAATGCCCCAATGAACTTGGTTTAATCGTATCGACGTTTTGAGTTCGTTATACTCGTGTTCGATTTGTGTGTTGAACCGGATTATTGGTAATTGTGTTATTCAAGGTTGTTCGAGCGACCGACATCTTATTTAGGACGTTGTTCGAGAGAAATTGTATCATCACCGGTGTTAAGGTAAGTTAATTCTTACTCAGTTAAAGGGATATTCATTTCTTTCGTTGTTGTTCATTCATAATCATAATTCATTCATATTGTATTAACCGTATCAAGACTTGTCATTGTCAATTAATCACTTCAGTCACAAGGAACGACGGTTCCAATCATTTCATTGAGCTGTCATTCATTTCACTATAATTTCATCTCGGTGAGTCATTATTGATTTCGATGTCACTTTGTTATCTCGTGGCATTCCGGGTCATACTGGCGGGTCGGTTGGTATGTGTAGGATTTTCATGTCGGGCACATTTAAGTCATGTGTTGGTTGTTGGCCTCACATTGGACTGTGCACACGAGTCGATTGCTTCGTGAGACTGATTAGGTACAAGACCACACGTGTATTCGATCGATACTCGTTGGTGTCTTGTGCACGGACACATTTCCATCCCGGGCGTAGTGTGGCGCCACCCTTTGAGCCGTACTGTTAGTTGATTCATACAGCATGTTTGAATGCATATGTTTTCAACAAGATTGGGTTATAATCTAACCGATTCATTTTTGATCGAACTTGTGGTTTATACAGCATATATATGATTATGTTTATTCAACTCTTGAGGATTGTTGTTCTGTGTAACTGACCCCGTTGGGGGATATTCTTTTTCAGGTTATGGCAAGGCAAAAGCACGAGGAGAGCAGATTGATGGCGAGGAGTCCCAATGATACTAGTAGGGGGCCCCAGTCTTTTCAGTCATTTATGTTTCCTTCATTTTATTCCGCTGCAGACATTCCGTTTGAATACTCATTTCACTCAGTGTTGTATATTTTATCTCCATATAAAATATACATGTATTCTGTATTATCTTGGGTGTATTGTATGAAACTCCTCATCGGAGTAATTAATGTTGTAATGTGGTTCGGTACTACATTTGTAACTCTCCAAACTAGGCAGATATTATAGTGCCGTGGACCCCCGACTGGGACCCACCAGGCGAATGAAAACTTATGAATTAAATAATATAATTGTAGTACCGAACCACATTATATTACTAAATACTCCGATGAGGAGCTTAAGTACATTCACCAGGACAAAACAGAATACTAGTATATTTTATATGAAGATAAAATACACCACCCTGAATAAATAAACGTCTCAAACGGAATTTGCAGCGGAAATACAAATGAAGAGAAATAAGAATGACTGAAATGACTGAATTAAGCGAAATGACTGGGGGCCCCTACTAGTATCACTAGGAATCCTCGCCGTCAACATGCTCTTCCCGTGCCTTTGCCTTGCCGTGACCTGAAAACAAAATCCCCCAACGGGGTCAGTTACACAGAACAACAATCCTCAAGGGTTGAAAATACACAATCATGATATAACTGAAGTTATGAAATATCCTTAATTATGAATTACGCTGAAGAGGAGTATCATAGTACGTCCGTAATGTTCTGTGCAAGTGTACAAGACGAATGACCGGACACACCCGTCGTCGAACAACCTTGAATAACATAATTACCAATAATTCGTTCAATACACGTATCAAACACGATTATAACCAACTCAAACGTCGATACAACAATATCCAAACTCGTAGATGCACTTTAACGAATACGTTGAAAATATCCTTCTCATTGGTTACAGCCAAACCCAAATTATCGAAACCAACATTTAAATGATTGATTCAAACCAGCAAAACAATATCAATGACATCAATAATCCCCTAGGAATCTACAATTCAAGATTACGACAACATCAATCGGAAAATCGCCAAATTAACCAAAGTCAACCCTAAGGGTTCTTGCAATGATCCCCAAAATAGCCATTAAATCGATAAGAATACATTTATCCAAGTTAAATAATCCATATATAACATATTCCAACAACAATCCAAGCTTACACGAAGAAATTGGAAGGAAAAACTCAAAAATCGGAAATTCTAGTTCCAAGAGGTTAATACCTTTGATTTGATGTATTGGAGATGATGAAGTGATGATTAATCCAACTCAAAGACTTGAAGATGATGATTGATGATTGTAGCTCGAAGAACACTCTCCAAATCGCCCGGAATCGCCCGGAACCACCGAAGAAATGAAGAGATATGAAAAATTACGAAGTAAGGGCTGAATTGTCCTATTTATAGAAATCCCAGTTTAGCGTGCGCTAGCAGTTCTTAGCATGCGCTAACGGGTGTTTTGGGTACTCCAGTACCCACTGTCCGAAAACGGTAGCGTGCGCTACGTACCTTTTGTAGCGTGCGCTACGGCTGTACACTTAGCGTGCGTTAACCCCGAAATGTTAGCGTGCGCTAACGAATTATCTGATGCCCAGTACTGGAGTCCAGAACCTTCTGTCCTCTGATCTGATCGCGGTAGCATGCGCTATATTCAATAATTAGCGTGCGCTATAATATCATTTGCGTACGCTAAAAATCACTCATAATGTGCGCTATGAATAAATCCCATCCAGTCCAGTAGCCAATGGACTCAACCTGATCCGACCTTAGCGCGCACTACACCGTTTGTATAGCGTGCGCTACTTCGGCCTACTAGCGCGCGCTACTTACCATTCGTAGCGTGCGTTAGTGTTGAGAGGTAGCGTGCGCTACCCGTACTCAATTAGCGCATGCTAAAGAGAGTACGTAGCATGCGCTACTTGTCACACACAGCACACCATGAAAATGACAACGATGATAAACATCGCACGATTCTCCAACTAGATTGATGATGAATGACGATTGATACACGATACAATTACTCTGAACGGTGAATACAATGATTGAGTATGAGTGACAAATGATCATTAATGAGTGAAAATTACTGAGTGACAAATACTAAATGATAAATACTGAATGATAATGACTGAATTACAGCTGGGTATTACAATGAGTACAAAAGGCTCGAATCTAATCAATAAACCCGAGTTTTCACAGAGTTCCGACTCGAATGCATGTAACATGGTTCTATGTCATATTAACAAGATTTTATCGGAACTATTATATCCAATACTTGCTACAACAAGACTTAATCAAGAAGTAAAAGATTAATCGGAGTTCTTATAGCCAATTCTGAGTATAAAAGGCTCGAATCTAATCAATAAACCCGAGTTTCACAGAGTTCCGACTCAAATGCATGTAACTTGGTCTTATGTCCTATTAACAAGACTTAATCGGAGCTATTATATCCAATACTTGCTACAACAAGACTTAATCAAGTAGTAAAAGATAAATCGGAGCTCTTATAAACAATTCTGAGTACAAAAGGCTTGAATCTAATTAATAAACTCGAGTTTTCATAGAGTTCCGACTCGAATGCATGTAACATGGTCTTATCTCCTATTAACAGGATGTAATCAAGAAGTAAAGTCTTAATCAGAGCTATTATAGTGAATCCTTGCTACAACAAGACTTAATCAAGAAGGAAAAGGTTAATCAGAGCTATTGTAGCCAATTCTGAGTACAAAATGCTCGAATCTAATCAATAAACCCGAGTTTTTGTAGATTTCGGACTCGAATGCATGTAACGTGGTTTATCGCCTATTTTGTAATACCCGCTTGTAAACTCATTCATTTTTCATTAAGTAATTGTCACTCAGTGGATTTTCACTCATTAATTATCATTCATCATTCATGTTAATTCATTCGTGTTCACCATTCGGACTAATGTTGAGTCGTGTATTGATATCGTTCATTTTTCAACCTTGCTTGAGAATCGGGATGAGAATATTATCTTGATCGTTATAATTACTTCATTAATCGATGTTGATACTAGAGTTCATGCCATTTCAAATTTCCTTCTTGTTTGAATCATGCTATTGTTGGGTACATTTGCGGTTCTTGTATATCTCGTTGAGTTTTTCTAGCGGGATATTGCTTCTCCCTACTTGTTTTAAGTTTCGGGACGAAACTTCTTTTAAGGAGGGTAGTATGTAATATCCGCAATTTGGATTTTCGGGAATTTTATTTTTTGGCAGAAGTCCATCTTAGCGACTCTATTGTTACCGTTTCGTCATTCCTAGAATGATTAATTCTACACTTTTTGCCATCCTAGTTCGTCTCGGTGTCGTTTTGTTGAGTTCCGTGTTCTTAAGCGACTTTTCCACGTATGAGTTCGACTTTGTAAAATCACCATTAATTTTTGGAAACAACAAAAATTCTGAATATCTTAAATATTATAGAGCATCAAGTTAGCTTTCCAATGGTTCAAGCGGTGAGTCAATCGGAGTCCGGACGATGGAGTTATGGTCCAAATAGCTAAGACACACATATTTTCTAGTTTTGGCCGACCAGCCTGTACCGGGGGCCGCGGCTCCTGCCGGAAGGGCCGCGGCACGCTGCCGAGTCACTGTGCACATTTTCTAGCCTGTGCCGCGGCACACTCGGCCGGGCCGCGGCACACTGCCGAGCACTAGGGGCAGATTTTGGCCCTATGCCGCGGCACACTCAGCCTGGCCGCGGCACACAGTGCAGTCTACACTATAACTTCGTTTTTTTTAGAAGAAACACTCATTTTTCATCCTATATTATAGAGAGAGGGTTTGTGGGAGAAAGTGTCATCATCAATCACTTGAATACTCGATTCTTCATCATTTTTCATTCAGTTGTGAAGCTCGAATCGTCGATCTAACGCGTGTTCATCGAATCAAAGTGTTTGGATCTTCAAAGGTAATATTTTCAAACCTCTTGGATTTTGATTTGTGTTGAGATATGATGTTTTGGACGTTATAATCATGTTATATGAAGAGATATACATATGATTATGAGTATGTATGAATATTCATCGGATTATTGAAAGGTTATTCAAGAACACTTTGAATGTTGAGTTGGATTTGGGGATTTTCGATTAATTGTTGATGAAATCACTATTTTGGATACTCATATTGGATTATTGATCATATTTAAGATTTTTTGTTGGTTTGAAACACTTCTTGGGGATTTGATATTGGTTTTATTGACGTTTAGTTGTAAACAATCGAAGATTGGCCATAACGTGTTCGATATAATGCCCCAATGAACTTGGTTTACTCGTATCGACGTTTTGAGTTAGTTATACTTGTGTTTGATTCGTGTGTTGAACCGTATTATTGGTAATTGTGTTATTCAAGGTTGTTCGAGCGACCGACATCTCATTTAGGACGTTGTTCTTGGAAGGACATTCTTCATCGGCGTTGTGTAAGTTAATTCTTACTCGGTTAAAAGGACATTCATTACTTTTGTTGTTGTTCATTCATAATTGTAGTTCATTCATAATGTATTAACTGTATTGAAACTTGTAATTGTCAATTAATCACTTCAGTCACAAGGAACGACGGTTCCAATCATTTCATTGAGCTATCATTCATTTCACTGTCATTTCATCTCGGTGAGTCATTATTGATTTCGATGTCACTTTTGTTATCTCGTGGCATTCCGAGTCATACTGGCGTGCCGGTTGGTATGTGTAGGATTTTCATGTCGGGCACATATTAAGTCGTGTGTTGGTTGTTGGCCTCACATTGGACTGTGCACATGAAAAGATCACTTCGTGAGACTGATTAGGTACAAGACCACACGTGTATTCGATCGATACTCGATGGTGGCTTGTGCACGTACACATTTCCATCCCGGGCATAGTGTGGCACCACCCTTTGAGCCGTACCGTTAGTTGATTCATACAGCATGTTTGATTGTGTATGTTTTCAACAGGATTTGAGTTATAATCTGACCGATTCACTTCTAATCGCATGTGTTCGACAGTTTGAGATTTTTGATCGAACTTGTGGTTTATACAGCATATATGATTATGTTTATTAAACTCTTGAGGATTGTTGTTGTAATACCCGGTTGTAACTCAGTAATTATCATTCAGTAATTATCACTCAGTAATTATCATTCAGTAATTGATGCTCAGTAATCTCATTCATTATTGATCATTTATCACTCAGATTCAGTCATGGTATTCATCATTCAGAGTAATTGTATCGTGTATCAATCGTCATTCATCACTAATCTGATTGGAGTTTCGTGCCGTGTTTATCATCATGGTCATTTTCGTTGCTAGTTGTGCTTGAGGAGTAGCGCACGCTACATACTCCTTTTAGCGTACGCTAATTGGGTATAAGTAGCGCACGCTACTGCTCAGCTTTAGCGCACGCTAAGGCTATCTTGGCTGCAGTCCAGAAGGTACTGGACTGCAGGTGAGGATAATTGTAGCGCACGCTACGAGTGGTAAGTAGCGCGCGCTAGCGGGTTGTGGTAGCGCACGCTATATGTATGGAGTAGCGCGCGCTAGGGACGGATCAGGTTGAGTCCAGTGGCTACTGGACTGCACCGGATTAATTCATAGCGCACGCTATGAGTTATATTTAGCGTACGCAATCAATATTGTAGCGCACGCTAATCGGTTGTTGTAGCGCACGCTATCGAGGTTAGATCAGAGGGCAGACGGTTTTCTGGACTCCAGTACTGGGCGTCGAATATTTCGCTAGCGCACGCTAACAATGGATATTAGCGCACGCTAGTAATATGGCCGTAGCGCACGCTACAAATAGGTACGTAGCGCGCGCTACCGTGTTCGGACAGGGGGTACTGGACTACCCAAATTACACGTTAGCGCACGCTATGCACAAGGGCTAGCGCACGCTAACATGGACTGAGTATAAATTGGACAGTTTAGTCAGAGTTCGTCATTTTCCATCTCATTTCATTCCTTCGGTAGTTTTGGGCGATTTCGAGCGATTCGGAGAGGATTCTTCGAGGTGTAATCATCAATCATCATCTTCAAGCTCATCTTTCGGATTGATCATCATTTCATCATCTTCATCACATCGAATCAAAGGTATTAAACTCTTGGATCTAGAATTTCGGATTTTGGGTTTTCCTTCCGATTTCTTCGTAAGCTTGGATTATCATTGGAATATGTTAGTTATGGATTATCTAACTTGGATAAATATATTCCTACGGATTTAAACGGTTATTTTCGAATTATTCCAAGAACCCTTGGGGTTGACTTGGTTAATTGGGGATTTTCCGATTGATGTTGTTGTAATCATGAGTTATGGATTCCTAATGGATTATTGATATCCTTGAAAGTGTTTTGATGGTTTGAAATACTCATCTTGGAGTTGGTTTCGATTCATACGAGTTCGGATATTGTTGTATCGACGTTTGGGTCGGTTATGATCGTATTTGATTCATGTATTGATCGGATTATTGGTAATTGTGTTATTCAAGGTTGTTCGGCCGATATTTCATTCAGGACGTTGTTCGTGGACGGACATTCATCATCGGTATTGTGTAAGTTAATTCTTACTCGGTTAAAAGGATATTCATTCCTTTTGTCGTTGTTCATTCATAATCATAACTCATTCATCATTGTATTAATCGTATCAAAACTTCGTCATTGTCAATTAATCACCTCACCATAAGGAACGACGGTTCCGATCATTTCTTTGAGCTATCATTCATTTCACCATCATTCAATCTTGGTGAGTCATTATTCATTTTCATTGTCACTTTTGTCATATTGTGGCATTAGGGTCATCTTGGCGTGCCGGTTGGTATGTGTAGGATTTTCATGTCGGGCACATTATAGTCGTGTGTTGGTTGGTGGCCTCACATTGGGTGTGCACACGAGTCGATTGCTCGTGAGGCCGATTAGGTACAAGACCACGCGTGTTTGATCGTTGGTGGCTTGTGCACGGACACATTTCCATCCGGGCGTAGTGTGGCGCCATTCCTTTGAGCCGTCTTGATTAGTCGATTCATATAGCATGTTTGATTGCGTATGTTTGTGAGAATAATTCATAATTTCGGATATATCATGATTGTGTATTTTCAACCCTTGAGGATTGTTGTTACGTAGAATCGGCCCGTTGGGGATGTTGTTTTCGTGTCATGGCAAGGCTAAGGCACGGGAGAGCACGATGACGGCGAGGAGTCAGTGATACTAGTAGGGGCCCCGATGCTCGATCATTTATTCGATCATTTGTGTTTCCTTTATTCATTCCGCTGCAGACATTCCGTTTGAGTGTTCATTTCATTCGGTGTTGTGTATTTTATCGTCATATAAAATACACATGTATTCTTTTATCCTGGGTGTGTTGTATAAAACTCCTCGTCGGAGTAATTGATGTTGTAATGTGGTTCGGTACTACATTTACTGTAATTCATTCATTTTCATTCGCACGGTGGGTCCAATGGGGTCCACGGACCGTAATATCCGCCTAGTTTGGGGTGTTACGAGTTGGTATCGAGCGTGGTTTTGAATACTACCCTCCAAGTCATGTCTCATTTGAAATCATCGTCATCGGACTAGTATCATTGGACTTTCGCCACGTGTGACTGTGCAAATGCCGAGCCAATCAGACCAAGAAGCGTAAGATTTCGATGCCATGGTATAATTTCGCAATAATCATTCATTCATAATTCATCAGTTAACAATCCTCATTCATCAATTTCAATTGTGATCAAGTCGATAATGTTAACTCATTAATCACTCAATTCATTTCATTACTCAGTTGTTGATCTTGAAGATCATATCATCGATCTTGTTAAATTGTTCAAGATAATCATTTCAGTAACTTCATCAGATAATCATGTCACGTCAATCAATCATTCATGTAATCGCTGTATTTGAGCGCGTATGCTCATTTTCATCATTTCATAATATAATCATAATGTGATACTCATGCGAGATATATAATCATCATATGACTTTCCACTTCAGTATGGAAAGGGCTGGCAGAGGACGTGGAGGACGAGGCCGTGGAGCGGGCCGAATCCCGAGAACTCGTGCAGATACCCGTGCAAATGCCAGGAATAATGCTAACTCATCGAGCAAATGACGCCGCCACTCACTCACCGACGCGATCATTCATCGTCGTGAGTCGTACCCGGGACACGGCTCAGTCAGAGGGTGTTCGGGTCGACCCACTCGCATTTATGCAGGGCATGATGGCCCAAATGACCCAGATGGCTCAGTTGATGGAGACGATGCATAACTCCGTCAATCAAAATCAGCAGGCTCCTCCGCCGCCACCTCAGAGGCAAGAGAGGGGTGTAAGCAATATCATTAGCGATATCTCTCGCCAGCGACCACCTACTTTTGAGGGCTCATCTGAGCCGGCGGACATTGTTCACTGGCTTGAGCATTTTGAGAAGTTATTTGCTATGGTGGATTGCCCTGAAGGGCATAAAGTTTCAGTTGCGGCTTACTATCTCGGTAAGAGCGCTCATTCATGGTGGTTATCGTTGAAGCCCACAGACGGATCATGTACTTGGGATCAGTTCAAGACTCTCATGATGGAGAGATACTATCCGGCCCCACTCAGGGAGGCCAAGTTGTCGGAATTACTCACTCCCGACCTTTCGGCGGATGATGACGTTCTCGCCATCGCCGAAAAATTTCAGGAACTTCTTCCGTTCGCCTCATCTATCATTCACTCGGAAGCGGACAAGATCAAGTATTTCAGCAAGAGGCTGAAACCCCGTATGAGACTTCAGTTACTTAATCATAATTGCACCACTCTGGCCGAGTTCATTGAGAAAGCTCTCACTTACGAGCTTACGGCTAAGGAAATTGCTAAGCAGCAACCTTCGTCTGCTAGCAAAAAGTCCAAGAACCGTAATCAGTCTGACGGGAGTCAGGCCACGTTCAAGAAACCACGTGCGGGCTCTACTTTTTCTGAGCGACCTCCCCCGGCGTCTAAACCCGCGGAATCTCAGTCGCGAGCGGCCAGTTCGGCCATCACCTGTTTCAACTGTGAGGAACAGGGTCATTTCAGCACCAAGTGTCCGAAGCAGTCTGTCACGTGCCACAACTGTGGGATTGCTGGGCATAGGGCCCGTTTTTGCCGTAGGGACTTTAAACCCACTCCGGCGTCATCTCAGGCCCCAGGTCATTCAGGGGTGCAGAATCAGGCTACTCAGTCAGCGTCGTTCAAGACGACAGGAGCTAAAGGCGGAGCCAAGAGCTATCAGACGGGAGCGTCCGGTTCGGGGGCCGGCAAGCCCCGAATTTATGAGATGAAGAAGACCGATGATCCCGAGGCTCGGATGATCTCAGGTACACTCGATATTCTATCTCAACCTGTGTGTACCCTTTTTGATACTGGTGCATCTCATTCATTCATTTCCGAGTCATGTTTGAGTAGACTACGTCTGGGTAGTGCTACTAGTTGTGAGCCTTATGTCATTGGCCTACCTGATGGTAGACGAATTATCGGTAACCGTGAGATTCAGAATTGTCCGATTCAGCTTCATGGTCGTGTATGGCCAGCGGACCTAATCGTAGTAGATTTACCGAGGGACGACGTCATCTTGGGTATTGATTGGATGGATCGTCATGATGCCATCATTAGTGTCCGAAAGCGTTTGGTCACTATCATTTCAGACGATGGAGTCGAATGTGTGTTTCAGGGAGGTAATCCCGGCTGTTCTGGTAAAGTCATTAATTTGATGAAAGCAGTAAGGTTACTCAATCAGGGATGTGTCGGTTATTGGTGCTATATGGCCAAAACCGAGAAATCATCAGTAATGTTAACGGATATTCCGGTGGTGAGGGAATATGCCGATGTTTTTCCAGACGAGTTACCTGGTTTGCCTCCACAGCGAGATGTGGAATTCACGATTGAGTTGGAGCCTGGTACGTCCCCGATATCGAAGGCACCGTACCGGATGGCCCCGACCGAAATGCAGGAATTAAAGAACCAACTTGAGGAGTTGTTCGAGAAAGGTTATATCCGACCGAGTGCGTCCCCGTGGGGAGCACCAGTGTTGTTTGTCAAGAAGAAGGATGGTTCTTTCCGCTTATGTATTGATTATCGGGAGTTGAACAGGGTGACGATCAAGAATAAGTATCCCTTACCCCGTATTGACGATCTCTTAGATCAACTTCAGGGAGCTTCAGTATTTTCCAAGATCGACTTAAGATCTGGATATCATCAGTTGCGGATTCGAGAGTCGGATATCGCGAGGACGGCGTTTCGAACACGCTATGGTCACTATGAGTTTGTGGTTATGCCGTTTGGATTGACTAATGCACCTGCGGTATTCATGGAGTTAATGAATCGGGTCTTCAATGACTTTTTGGATCGGTTTGTTGTTGTCTTCATCGATGACATTTTGATTTATTCTCGTGACCGGGAGGAGCACGAGTTTCACCTTCATCAAGTGCTCGACGTGTTGATACGAGAACAACTTTATGGGAAGTTTTCTAAATGTGAGTTCTGGATGTCCGAAGTGACTTTTCTCGGACATGTAATTTCATCAGACGGAGTTCGTGTCGATCCTCAGAAGATGGAGGCTATTCGAGATTGGCTACCTCCGAAGAACGTTAAGGAAATCCGAAGTTTCCTCGGATTAGCGGGTTATTATCGGCGATTTGTAGAGGGATTTTCTCGAATCGCTCAACCCTTAACGAACCTTTTGCGGAAGGATAAGAAATACACGTGGTCCGACGCGTGTCAACGGAGTTTTGAGGAACTCAAGAGTCGGTTAATGTCAGCACCTGTACTTTCCTTGCCGCAGGGGACGGAAGGATTTGTGGTCTATAGTGATGCGTCCGGACAGGGTCTCGGATGTGTGCTCATGCAGAACGGGAAAGTTATTGCCTATGCTTCACGGCAATTGAGGCCTTACGAGGTTAATTATCCGACCCACGACCTGGAGTTAGCAGCCGTGGTGTTCGCTTTGAAGATTTGGCGTCATTATCTTTATGGCGTTACCTGTCAGATATTCACCGATCATAAGAGCTTAAAGTATATATTTACTCAGAAGGAGTTAAATATGCGCCAGAGGCGGTGGTTGGAATTAATCAAAGATTATGATATCGAGATCCTATACCACCCGGGCAAGGCGAATGTTGTCGCCGACGCCTTGAGTCGTAAGTCCGTTCAGGAGCAGATTGTAGCACCCCCAAATCCTATTGGGTTATTACAGTGCCGTGGACCCCACGCCAGGAGATCCACCAGGCGAACATGACTAAAATACGTTAAATTAAACAACAAGGGAAAATCATAGTCCCTACCATGATATCCAACACAATATTCCGATGGGGAATTTCAACGACAAAAGTGGCCTACATGGCCAAAATGAAATACAACAGCATCCACGAACATCTGTTCGGGTAATACAACACGACAACAACTGACAAGACTGGAGTACACTCCAACTGACTGACCAACAGTGAACAACTCGGACTAGTATCGCTCGAATGCCTCGTCGCCATCGTCATGCCCCTGTGCCTCAACTCTCTCCTCGCAAGCACCTAAAACATGAAAACATGTTCCGCCCCCACGGGTCGATCATCCAGATAATGAACATCAAATACATGTATAACATGATATTCATCCAAAAGCATAATGAAACGTTATAATGATTATAATAATACGATATGCTCAAAAATCAAAGTAAGAACCGAGCATTCGTGAAATACTATGCCCACGGCATACTATTAATACCGCTCGACAGGTTAGAACATAAGTGCCCAACGGCGAATCATAATCACGAATACCACAAGGAATTACACGACATGAACCAAACCAGATCGATTAAATATGAATCACAATGCCGGAGGCTCCAATGAAATTAACCGCACAATCACAAGGCCTAAAACCACCGAAAATCACAAATATCACAATCACGTGAAGCCAAACCAAGTCAAGTATTGATTAGGGCGAGCCACGGCATGAAAGCCGTATCACAATTAGGGCCGAAGCCACGGCATGAAAGCCGTATCACAATTAGGGCCGAAGCCACGGCATGAAAGCCGTATCACAATTAGGGCCGAAGCCACGGCATGAAAGCCGTATCACAATTAGGGCCGAAGCCACGGCATGAAAGCCGTATCACAATTAGGGCCGAAGCCACGGCATGAAAGCCGTATCACAATTAATGATAGTGTGCTGCCTTGAGTCGGCCAACACGATGATAGTAACACACGGATAGACACCGTCCTTGACAGTCCCAAGTTAACACCTCGATTGCCTTAAAACGGCCAACCGACAACAATGATGCAGCGGATGATTTAATACCTCGATTGCCTAAAACGGTCAATCGACAACAATGATACCATAAATGATTGAACACTTCGATTTGCCTGAGAACGGCCAATCGATAACAATGATACGATGAATGAGTGAATACCTCGATTGCCTTAGAAAGGTCAATCGATAACAATGATTTAGTAAATGATTGAACATTTCGATTTACCTGAGAACGGCAATTCGATAACAATGATATGAAGGATGCCTCGGCACCTTTAATCGGTTACCGACGACGAAGATGAGAAATGAATAAGCCAATGCCTTAAATTGGCCTGTACAGTTTTAATGACAATCCGAACAGGAATAACAATGATCTCAACGATATCTTAAATTGACATCTATATTAACAACAATCGATACATCGATACCGCGAATCGGCTATCGACAATGACATTAATAATGAGTATTACAATGCCTTGAATCGGCCGTTAACGAACAACAATGACGTTTGGCAAAATTTCCGGAAGGTATCGTATCGAACGATCTCTTGATATCAATGAATTCATGAAGAGACTAAGTCTCGGAATGATACAACACATCTATACACATACATGATGACATTAGCTCAATGACTAGTACAAGTATAAAACTTGCCTCAAACCGAAGGCGAGAAGGTACTTCCACGATCAACGTCCTTAATGAAATTATCGGCCGCTCGAACAACCTTGAACAGCATAAATACCAACAATTCTCTTAATACATGAATCAAGCATGATCACAACCAACTCAAAAGTCGATACAACAATACCCGAAATTCATTGGGGCATTAAAACAAACGCGTTGTAAACAATCTCCAATTGTTTACAACCAAAACTCAATTACATCCGAAACCAACTTCCAATGAATGATTCAAACCCACAAAACTTCATGAATACTATCAATAATCCAAAATGAATATCCGAAAACGTGATTATAACGACAGTTAATCGAAAACCCCCAATTTCAACTCGATATTCAAAGTGTTCTCGAATAATTCCTCAATAATCCAATAAATCCTTATACAAACTCATAATCATATACATATCCCTTCATATAACATGATTATAACGTCCAAAACATCATATCTCAACATAGAATCGAAATTCAAGGTGTTGAAGGAATTACCTTTGAAGATTCAAGCACTTCGATCCGATGAAAACGTGTAAAAACGACTATCCAAGCTTCCCAGATGATTGAAGGTGATGAAAAATACACACTCAAATGATAATTGATGAAGAAATCTCTCCCTCAAGATATTCTCTCTCGGTTGCAGGTGAAGAAGATGGAAAAAATGGAGTAAATGAGCTCAAAATGCTCAAAAAATGAATTTATAGGGGTTGACTCGGCAGCCAGACTCGACCGTGTCCGGCATGACACGGTCGCGGCGCGCATCTGGCCGGCAGGGACTCGACCGTGTCCGGCATGACACGGTCGCGGCGCGAAGGGGCCTACCGACAGTGACCCGTCCGCGGTGCTCGGCATTGACTCGACCGTGTCCTGGCACACGGTCGGGCCTCGGCGACAGTTGCTCGCCTATCCGGAAGGGTGCGACTGGCCGCGCTGCACGACACGGTCGGGTCCTGAGGCAGACACTGCGGCATTATCCGGACGAGTACGGCACGGGCCGTGTCGGACGACACGGCCGAGTCGTTCGGCAGTGATCGGCCAAAATTGAAAAAAATGAGCGGGTGAGCTAAAACGACCATAACTCTCTCGTCCGGACACCGATTGACTCACCGTTTGAACCATTGGAAAGCTAACTCGATGCTCTATAATATTGCAAAGATTTAGAATTTTTGGAATTACCAAAAATTAATGGTGATCTAACAAAGTCGAACCCATATGAGGAAAGTTGAAACAATGAACAATAACGATACACCACTCGAAGTTTTTCCGAACGGTGAACACGGTGAATGAACATGATTGATGAATGATCATAATCGAGTGAAAATACGCTGAGTGACAATTACAGACTGATGATTACTGAATGAAAATGAATGAATTACAACCGGGTATTACATACACCCCCCCTTAAAAGGAGTTTCGTCCTCGAAACTCGTGGTAAACAACTCGGGATATGAACTATCCATCAAGATCTGAAAACATTAATGCACATCTAGTCCTCGGGACCAAATCAATCGCACGCCCAAGTCCCCAAGACTTGACGTCTCGAATCTCAGTGAATGATTTCCCAAATTATCAAGAAATCTTGAGCACAACGCCGAAGGGGTGGACTCCCAACAGTTGATCCAAATCTCAAGATTCTCAAATATGATCATAATAAAATAGATCAAGAATAAATGATCCACAGTCACGATACATTACTACGGATTGAGTTACAGTCATCCAAAAACAAGGTTACATCTCAAATGTAGTCAACATCGTTATCCTTCCATGTCATCGATCTCCTCTATCTCAACGATTTAAGGTATATCCGCAGATGAACTCGCCGCTAAATATGATCTCGGAAGGTCACGAGAATGAAAGTGACTAAAATGAATGATGAATGATAAATGACTACAAATCCGACAAGGATTTGGAATGACTCACCAAGGTGAATTAATAACGTCATGAGTGATAGCTCTGCGAAGTGATTGGAACCGCCGTTCCTCGTGAATTGAATGATTAATCGATAATTATGAGTCCCAACATGATTGATATATATGATGAATGAATTAGATGAATGAGTGAACGACAATGAAATGAATGATTGTCCTACTACCGAGCAATAATTAACTTGTTCAAAATCGGTGATGAATGTCCTTACCTCGGGTTCTCGAAGCCTGATAGGACCCCTTGGATGAAGAACGGACTGGAGTAACAAAATCCCTCGAGGCTTGTGAGCCCTCTCGAGATCTAGCGGCACCAGAACTCCTGCAGTATTTCTGAAGGTGTCCCGGGTTCCCACACAGAAAACAAACAATAGCTGGCACCGTACACCGAGTATTAACGTGCCCTGCTGAATCACAGTTAAAGCAAACAACAGTCGAACTCGTCGTCTGAGAGGAAGAAGCCTTCTCAGCACGAAGACGATCTAAAACGACCTCTTGGACGTCGGAGCCCGATGTCCCTCTGGACGAATCAGCATCCTAGTCCTCTCACCCGAAGGAACTGAAGGATGTTTCCGAGTAAGCTCCTTGATCAAAAGCTCTGCTCCAAGAGCCTTCCCGATGAACTCACTAAGGGAATTACAATTGTGGTTGAACAACTGCATCCTCAACTGCGGATTTAGCCTCTTGCTAAAATACTTGATCTTATCCGCTTGAAGACGGATAGCCGATGAAGCAAATCAAGTAGTCCCTGAAACTTCTCAGCAATGACAATAACACCCTCGTCCTCGACGGATCCAGGGTTCAAAACCTCTGATAACTTGGCTTCCCGAAGTGGGGCCGGATAATACCTCTCTATCATGAGAGTCTTGAATTCGCCCCAAACACAATCTCGATCGGTGGGTTTCACCGAAAGCCACCAAGAATAAGCACCCTTACTCAAGTAGTAAACCGCTACCGCCACTTTACTCTCCTCCGGACACCGAACCATGTCGAAGAGTTTATCAAAATGCTCAAGCCAATGAACAATATCACCGGTTCCGACGAACCTCAAAAGTAGGCGGCTCGACGAGAGATATCGCCAACAACTGATTCACTCTCCCATCTGTCCATTAAACGGCTCTCGGAATTCCTGCGGTGGACCACGAACCATCGAGGTGCATGGTTTCCATCATCTGCGTCATCTCGAGTCATTCGGGCCATCATGCCCTGCATAAATATGAATGGGTCAACCCGAGCACCTTCCGAGTGATATGCCTCTCAGCACGACTCCTGACGGCGATCGATTATCTGGCGATGAATGAGTAGCCTCGCTATTTGATGAATTAATGATACCACTCGCATTCGCATGGGCATGCACACGAGATCCCGGGTTTCGGCCCGCACCGCGCCTCCTCCCCGCGTCCTCTCCGGCTCTATCCATACCGGCAGTGGAAGCCACATGATGATTACAGTCTCGCATGAAGATCACATTATGATTATATTCTTGAATGATAATGATGAACATACACGCTATACAACAATGAACGCATTAATTATGCAATAAAATGATCGTCGACATGACGCCGGGATATGATATGATCGCATGAAAGATCGAGTGAGGCAACATGATTATACGATGAAATTCTGAAATAATTACCTTGGACAAGTTTGCAAGATTGAAAATTCGATCCACAAGGTCAACAATCGAACCGTGAGGTGGATGAGTGATTAATGAATTAATCTGAACAATGAGATTAACTGAGTGATGAATGAATTGACTGAACAATGAGATTGACTGAGTGATGAATGAATTATGTGAGTGATGATATTGACTGAGTGATGAATGAATTAACTGAGTGATAGATGAATTATCTGAGTGATGATATTGACTGAGTGATGAATGAATTGATCGGTGATGAATGAATTATCTGAGTGATGATATTGACTGAGTGAGGAATGAATTAACTGAGTGATAGATGAATTATCTGAGTGATGTTATTGACTGAGTGATGGATGAATTAACTGAGTGATGAGATCAAAATGATGATTGAAAATTATTAACTGATAAATGAGTTGATCCTTAATGCTTACACAAGTCACACGTGCTCCAAAACAATTAATCATGAATCAATCATAGCACTAATATCACATATAGGTTTCAGCAAAGCATGAACGATTAATGACATGATGGATGTATGAACACAAAGAGAATCGAGTCCTTACACAGGTCATACGAAGCTTCGAGGTCTCGCGATACTAGTCTTCACTGACGACTCGATGAATGAATGACTCGTGCAGTCGCACTAATATTACGACTCACAAAACTCGATCGACTAGATTGTCATAACCCGACAATCCCACTACTACCGCGGTAGGACCACAAAACTCACATCTCGGTATTTCACAACCCAAAGCTCGATACCATTTCGTAACACCCCAAATCCTATCAGGTTATTACGGTGCCGTGGACCCCACGCCAGAGATCCACCAGTAACATGACTAAAATACGTTAAATTAAACAACAAGGGAAAATCATAGTCCCTACCATGATATCCAACACAATATTCCGATGGGGAATTTCAACGACAAAAGTGGCCTACATGGCCAAAATGAAATACAACAAAGATTCCACGAACATCTCTGTCGGTAATACAACACGACAACAACTGACAAGACTGGAGTACACTCCAACTGACTGACCAACAGTGAACAACTCGGACTAGTATCGCTCGAATGCCTCGTCGCCATCGTCATGCCCCTGTGCCTCAACTCTCTCCTCGCAAGCACCTAAAACATGAAAACATGTTCCGCCCCCACGGGGTCAGTCATCCAGATAATGAACATCAAATACATGTATAACATGATATGCATCCAAAAGCAGAATGAAACGGTATAATGATGATAATAATACGAGATGCTCACAAATCAATGTAAGAACCGAGCATTCGTGAAATACTATGCCCACGGCATACTATTAATACATGTTCGACAGGTTAGAACATAAGTGCCCAACGGCGAATCATAATCACAGAATACCACAAGGAATTACACGACATGAACCAAACCAGATCAGGATTAAATATGAATCACAATGCCCGGAGGCTCCAATGAAATTAACCAGACAATCACAAGGCCTAAAAACCACCGAAAATCAAATATCACAATCACGTGAAGCAAACACCAAGTCGTTATTGATTAGGGCAAGCCACGGCATGAAAGCCGTATCACAATTAGGGCCGAAGCCACGGCATGAAAGCCGTATCACAATTAGGGCCACGGCATGAAAGCCGTATCACAATTAGGGCGAAGCCACGGCATGAAAGCCGTATCACAATTAGGGCGAAGCCACGGCATGAAAGCCGTATCACAATTAGGGCCGAAGCCACGGCATGAAAGCCGTATCACAATTAATGATAGTGTGCTGCCTTGAGTCGGCCAACACGATGATAGTAACACACGGATAGACACCGTCCTTGACAGTCCCAAGTTAACACCTCGATTGCCTTAAAACGGCCAACCGACAACAATGATGCAGCGGATGATTTAATACCTCGATTGCCTAAAACGGTCAATCGACAACAATGATACCATAAATGATTGAACACTTCGATTTGCCTGAGAACGGCCAATCGATAACAATGATACGATGAATGAGTGAATACCTCGATTGCCTTAGAAAGGTCAATCGATAACAATGATTTAGTAAATGATTGAACATTTCGATTTACCTGAGAACGGCAATTCGATAACAATGATATGAAGGATGCCTCGGCACCTTTAATCGGTTACCGACGACGAAGATGAGAAATGAATAAGCCAATGCCTTAAATCGGCCTGTACAGTTTTAATGACAATCCGAACAGGAATAACAATGATCTCAACGATATCTTAAATTGACATCTATATTAACAACAATCGATACATCGATACCGCGAATCGGCTATCGACAATGACATTAATAATGAGTATTACAATGCCTTGAATCGGCCGTTAACGAACAACAATGACGTTTGGCAAAATTGCCGGAAGGTATCGTATCGAACGATCTCTTGATATCAATGAATTCATGAAGAGACTAAGTCTCGGAATGATACAACACATCTATACACATACATGATGACATTAGCTCAATGACTAGTACAAGTATAAAACTTGCCTCAAACCGAAGGCGAGAAGGTACTTCCACGATCAACGTCCTTAATGAAATTATCGGCCGCTCGAACAACCTTGAACAACATAAATACCAACAATTCTCTTAATACATGAATCAAGCATGATCACAACCAACTCAAAAGTCGATACAACAATACCCGAAACTCATTGGGGCATTAAAACAACGCGTTGTAAACAATCTCCAATTGTTTACAACCAAAACTCAATTACATCCGAAACCAACTTCCAATGAATGATTCAAACCCACAAAACTTCATGAATACTATCAATAATCCAAAATGAATATCCGAAAACGTGATTATAACGACAGTTAATCGAAAACCCCCAATTTCAACTCGATATTCAAAGTGTTCTCGAATAATTCCTCAATAATCCAATAAATCCTTATACAAACTCATAATCATATACATATCCCTTCATATAACATGATTATAACGTCCAAAACATCATATCTCAACATAGAATCGAAATTCAAGGTGTTGAAGGAATTACCTTTGAAGATTCAAGCACTTCGATCCGATGAAAACGTGTAAAAACGACTATCCAAGCTTCCTGATGATTGAAGGTGATGAAAATACACACTCAAATGATAATTGATGAAGAAATCTCTCCCTCAAGATATTCTCTCTCGGTTGCAGGTGAAGAAGATGGAAAAATGGAGTAAATGAGCTCAAAATGCTCAAAAATGAATTTATAGGGGTTGACTCGGAATGACTCGACCGTGTCCGGCATGACACGGTCGCGGCGCGCATCTGCCGGCAGGACTCGACCGTGTCCGCATGACACGGTCGCGGCGCGAAGGGGCCTACCGACGGTGACCCGTCCCGCGGTGCTCGGCATTGACTCGGCCGTGTCACGGCACACGGTCGGGCCTCCGGCGCAGTTGCCCGCCTATCCGGCGGTGCGACTGCCGCGCTGCACGACACGGTCGGGTCCTGAGGCAGACATCGCGGCATTATCCGGACGAGTACGGCACGGGCCGTGTCGACGACACGGCCGAGTCGCTCGCGGTGATCGCCAAAATTGAAAAAATGAGCGGGTGAGCTAAAACGACCATAACTCTCTCGTCCGGACACCGATTGACTCACCGTTTGAACCATTGGAAAGCTAACTCGATGCTCTATAATATTGCAAAGATTTAGAATTTTTGGAATTACCAAAAATTAATGGTGATCTAACAAAGTCGAACCCATATGAGGAAAGTTGAAACAATGAACAATAACGATACACCACTCGAAGTTTTTCCGAACGGTGAACACGGTGAATGAACATGATTGATGAATGATCATAATCGAGTGAAAATACGCTGAGTGACAATTACAGACTGATGATTACTGAATGAAAATGAATGAATTACAACCGGGTATTACACAGATGCTTGCCCGTTTAACAGTTCAGAAAGAGCTTCAGCAGGAATTCCTTAGACCCGAGATCGAGGTCTGGCTTCAGCGAGTTCAGGGGCAGCTTTGCATGTTAGAGATTTCATCGTCACTCGAGGAGGAAATCCGAGAGAATCAGGGTTCGGACCCATCATTGTTGCGCATCCGAGAGGATGTGGCTCAGGGGAAAGCCCCTGGATTTGTGGTCCACGAGGATGGACTTTTGAGGTTTAAGAATCGGTTGTGCGTACCGGCGAATGACGAGTTGAAAAACTCGATTTTGAAAGAAGCTCATGCTACCCATTATTCTGTGCATCCGGGGTCTAGTAAGATGTACAAGGACTTGAAACAAAATTACTGGTGGAGTAATATGAAGCGAGAAGTCGCAGAATTTGTTTCGAGATGCTTAACCTGTCAACAAGTTAAGATTGAACATCGGCATCAAGGGTATGTTGAAACCTCTTCCTATTCCCGAGTGGAAGTGGGAAGACATTTCTATGGATTTCATCACGAGTTTGCCGACGAGTCGTCAGGCATGAACACGATCCGGTGATCGTGGACCGCTTAACCAAATCAGCTCATTTCCTTGAGATCAAGGATACGTGGGGTCCCGAGAGACTTGCCCATTGTTCATTAAAGAGATAGTCGATCCGCACGGTACTCCTAAAAGTATCGTTTCCGATCGTGACGACGGTTTGTGTCGCACTTTGGAAATCACCATCGCGCTATGGGAACTCGGCTTAATCTCGCATTTTCACCCTCGGTCGACGGACAATCAGAGAGGACGATTCAGACCTTAGAGGACATGTTGAGGGCATGCGTCCTCGATTGGAAAGACGAATGGGAAGCCCAACTACCATTGATCGAGTTCACGTATAATAATAGTTGGCATGCTTCGATCAAGATGGCACCTTACGAGGCCTTGTATGGTCGTCGTTGTCGATCTCCGTTGTGTTGGGACGACTTATCAGAATCAATCGGCACCGAGCCCGATATGCTTATAGCCGCCCGTGAGAAGGTAGCCTTGATCAGGAGTCGTTTGTTGACCGCTCAGAGTCGACAGAAATCATATGCAGATAACCGTCGTCGACCTTTAGAGTTCGAGGCAGGCGACCATGTGTTGGTCAAGGTATCCCCGAGTCGTGGTATCTTCCGTTTTGGGAAGTGGGTAAAGTTGAGTAAGTGATTAATTGGACCTTTTGAGATTTTGGTTCGTGTAGGCGAGTTAGCTTATCGTTTGGCTTTACCTCCGGTGTTGAGCCGAATTCATAATGTGTTTGATGTCTCTCAGTTGCGGAAGTATGTTGCCGACCCGAGTCACATACTTCGCCTGACGAAATCGAGATCGCCGACGATCATTCATATGAGGAACGTCCTATACGAGTTTTAGAGCGGCGAATCAAGCGGTTGAGGAATAAGACGATTCCTTTGGTTAAAATTCGTGGTCTAGACACGGAGTCGAAGAGGCTACTTGGGAAACCGAGGATAGTATGCGGAGAGTTATCCCGAGTTGTTTGACCCTTAGTTTCGGGGACGAAACTCTTTTAAGGGGGTGTATGTAATACCCGGTTGTAACTCAAGAATTATCATTCAAGAATTATCACTCAAGAATTATCATTCAAGAATTGATGCTAAGAATCTCATTCATTATTGATCATTTATCACTCGATTCAGTCATGGTATTCATCATTCGAGTAATTGTATCGTGTATCAATCGTCATTCATCACTAACTGATTGGAGTTTCGTGCCGTGTTTATCATCATGGTCATTTTCGTTGCTAGTTGTGCTTGAGGAGTAGCGCACGCTACATACTCCTTTTAGCGCACGCTAATTGGGTATAAGTAGCGCACGCCATCGCCTTTAGCGCACGCTAAGGCTATCTTGGCTGCGATCCAGAAGGTACCGGACTGCAGGTGAGGATAATTGTAGCGCACGCTACGAGTGGTAAGTAGCGCGCTAGCGGTTGTGGTAGCGCACGCTATATGTATGGAGTAGCGCGCGCTAGGGACGGATCGAGTTGAGTCCGGTGGCTACCGGATCGCACCGGATTAATTCATAGCGCACGCTATGAGTTATATTTAGCGACGCAATCAATATTGTAGCGCACGCTAATAGGTAGTTGTATCGCACCCAATCGAGGTGAGATCAGAGGGCGACGGTTTTCGGACTCGATCATCGGGCGTCGAATATTTCGCTAGCGCACGCTAACAATGGATATTAGCGCACGCTAGTAATATGGCCGTAGCGCACGCTACAAATAGGTACGTAGCGCGCTACCGTGTTCGGACAGGGGGTACTGGACTACCCAAATTACACGTTAGCGCACGCTATGCACAAGGGCTAGCGCACGCTAACATGGACTGAGTATAAATTGGACAGTTTAGTCAGAGTTCGTCATTTTCCATCTCATTTCATTCCTTCGGTAGTTTTGGGCGATTTCGAGCGATTCGGAGAGGATTCTTCGAGGTGTAATCATCAATCATCATCTTCAAGCTCATCTTTCGGATTGATCATCATTTCATCATCTTCATCACATCGAATCAAAGGTATTAAACTCTTGGATCTAGAATTTCGGATTTTTGGGTTTTCCTTCCGATTTCTTCGTGTAAGCTTGGATTATCATTGGAATATGTTAGTTATGGATTATCTAACTTGGATAAATATATTCCTACGGATTTAAACGGTTATTTTCGGAATTATTCCAAGAACCCTTGGGGTTGACTTCGGTTAATTGGGGATTTTCCGATTGATGTTGTTGTAATCATGAGTTATGGATTCCTAATGGATTATTGATATCCTTGAAAGTGTTTTGATGGTTTGAAATACTCATCTTGGAGTTGGTTTCGATTCATACGAGTTCGGATATTGTTGTATCGACGTTTGGGTCGGTTATGATCGTATTTGATTCATGTATTGATCGGATTATTGGTAATTGTGTTATTCAAGGTTGTTCGAGCGACCGATATTTCATTTAGGACGTTGTTCGTGGACGGACATTCATCATCGGTATTGTGTAAGTTAATTCTTACTCGGTTAAAAGGATATTCATTCCTTTTGTCGTTGTTCATTCATAATCATAACTCATTCATCATTGTATTAATCGTATCAAAACTCGTCATTGTCAATTAATCACCTCAGTCATAAGGAACGACGGTTCCGATCATTTCTTTGAGCTATCATTCATTTCACCATCATTCAATCTTGGTGAGTCATTATTCATTTTCATTGTCACTTTTGTCATATTGTGGCATTCCGGGTCATCTTGGCGTGCGGTTGGTATGTGTAGGATTTTCATGTCGGGCACATTATAGTCGTGTGTTGGTTGGTGGCCTCACATTGGGTGTGCACACGAGTCGATTGCTCGTGAGGCCGATTAGGTACAAGACCACGCGTGTTTGATCGTTGGTGGCTTGTGCACGGACACATTTCCATCCCGGGCGTAGTGTGGCGCCATTCCTTTGAGCCGTCTTGATTAGTCGATTCATATAGCATGTTTGATTGCGTATGTTTTGTGAGAATAATTCATAATTTCGGATATATCATGATTGTGTATTTTCAACCCTTGAGGATTGTTGTTACGTATCGACCCGTTGGGGATGTTGTTTTAGTGTCATGGCAAGGCTAAGGCACGGGGAGAGCACGATGACGGCGAGGAGTCCCAGTGATACTAGTAGGGGGCCCCAGTCTGTTCAGTCATTTATTCAGTCATTTGTGTTTCCTTTATTCATTCCGCTGCAGACATTCCGTTTGAGTGTTCATTTCATTCAGTGTTGTGTATTTTATCGTCATATAAAATACACATGTATTCTATTTTATCCTGGGTGTGTTGTATAAAACTCCTCGTCGGAGTAATTGATGTTGTAATGTGGTTCGGTACTACATTTACCTGTGTAATTCATTCATTTTCATTCGCCTGGTGGGTCCAGTCGGGGGTCCACGGCACTGTAATATCCGCCTAGTTTGGGGTGTTACAGTTGTTCTGTGTAACTGACCCCGTTGGGGGATTTTGTTTTCAGGTCATGGCAAGGCAAAAGCACGGGAATATAATGTTGACGGCGAGGAGTCCCAGTGATACTAGTAGGGGGCCCCAATCCTTTCAGTCATTCATATTGTTGTCATTTATTTTCCGCTGCAGATTTCCATTTGGATACTCCGTTTCGTTCAGTGTCGTATGTTTTATCTTCATATAAAATATACATGTATTTTGTATTATCTTCGGTGTGTTGTATAAAACTCCTCATCGGAGTAATTAATGATGTAATGTGGTTCGGTACTACATTTACCCTGTGTATTTCATTCATTTTCACTCGCCTGGTGGGTCCTACTGGGGTCCACAAGACTTGTAATATCCGCCTAGTTTGGGGCGTTACAGAGTTGGTATCGGAGAGTGGTTTTGAATACTACCTTCTGAGTCATGTCTCATTTGAAATCATCGTCATTAGACTAGTATCATTGGACTTTCGCATCACGTGTGACCTGTGCAAATGCCGAGCCCATCAGACCGAAAGAACTGTAAGACATCTAACACCATGGTATAATTTCTGGCAATAATCATTCATTCATAATTCATCGGTTAACAATCCTCAAACAACATTTTTCATTTTGATCATGTTGATCATGTTAACTCATTAATCAATCAGTTCATTTCATTACTCAATTGTTAATCTTGAAGATCATATCATTAATCTTGTTAACTTGTTCATGATAATCATTTCAAGAATATCATCAGATAATCATGTCACCTCAGTTAATCATTCATGTAATCACTGTGTTAGAGCACGTATGCTCATTTTCATCATTTCATGACGTAAATCATGATGTGGTACTCATACGAGATCTATGATTATCATGCGACCTTCCTACTTTAGTATGGAGAGAGTTGTCAAGGGATGCACGGGGAGAGGCCGCGGTGCGGGCCGAAATCCGGGAAATAATCACTCACTGCCAGGAAGTCGTACCCAGGACTCAGCTTGATTAGAAGATGTTCGGGTTGATCCACTCACTTTTATGCAGGTCATGATGACACATATGCAATTGCTCAATCATCATTGCGCCACTCTGGCCAAATTAATCGAGAGAAGTCTCTCGTGTGAGCCTGCTGCTAAGGAAATTGCTGAGCAACAACCTTCATCTGTCAGCAGAAAATCAACAAAGGATAATCAGTCTGAAGGCGGTCAGTCTACCTTCAAGAAGCCTCGTGTGGGCCCTAACATTTCTGAGCGACCTCCTACGGCGCATAATCGTGCGGGATCTCAGTCCCGAGTGGCCAGTTCGGCCACCACCTGTTTCAACTGTGGAGCGCCGGGTCATTACAGCACTAAGTGTCTGAAACCGTCTATCACGTGCCATAATTGTGGGATTTTTGGGCATAAGGTCCGTTTTTGCCGAAGGGATCCCAAGCCGACTCCGGTGGCATCTCAGGCCCCGAAGCAATCAGCAATTCGGAATCAGACTGCTCTGTCAGCGTCGTTTAAGACGACGGAAGCGAATAAAGGCGGAACTCATATTTATCAGAGGGGAGCGTCCGGTTCGGGGGCCGGCAAGTCCGGATTCATGCAATGAAGAGGACCGACAATCCAAAGGCCTGAATGATCTCAGGTATACTCGTAATTTTATTTCAACTTGTGTGTACCTATTTGATACTGGTGCAACGCATTCATTCATTTTCGAATCGTGTTTGAATAGACTTAACTTGGATAGTCTTATTAATTATGGGCCTTATATCATTGGTCTACCGGGCGGTAGAAGAATTTTCGAAAATCATGGGGTTAAGAACTGACCGAATTAATCTTAATGACTGTGAGTGTTTGGTGGACCTAATCGTGGTGGTTTTACCTAAGGACGATGTAATATTGGGTATTAGTGGGATGGATCATCATGATACCATTCTCAATGTTCGTAAGTGTATGGGTACTATCATTTCCATCGTTGGATTCAAGTATGTATTTCAGGGAGGTGATCCCCGTTGTTCCGGAAGAATCATTAATATGATGAAAGCAGTAAAATTACTCAACCAGCGTTGTTCAATCATTCATTATATCATTATCATCGATTGACCGTTCTAAGGCAATCGAGATGTTCAATCATTCATTAGATATCATTGTCATCGATTGACCGTTCTAAGGCAATCGAGATGTTCCATCATTCTTTATATCATTGTCATCGATTGACCGTTCTAAGGCAATCGAGATGTTCAATCATTCATTGTATCATTGTCACCGATTGGCCGTTCTAAGGCAATCGAGGTGTTCAGCCATTCGTGGTACCATTGCTATCAATTAACGATGTACTCCCAGACGAGCTACCTGTTTTACCTCTACCGAGGGATATGGAATTCACAATAGAGTTGGATCCTGGTACATCCCCATTATCGAAGGCACTGTACCGGATGGCCCCGACCGAAATGCAGGAATTGAAGGATCAATTAGAGGATTTTACCGAGAAGAGTTATATCCAACCGGGTGCGTCCCCGTGGGGAGCACCAGTGTTGTTGTCAAGAAGAATATGGTTCGTTTCGTGTGTATATTAATTATCGGGAGTTGAACAGGGTGACGATCAAGAATAAGTATCCTCTACCCCGTATTGATCATCTCTTAGATCAACTTCAAGGAGCTTCAGTATTTTCCAAGATCGACTTAAGATCTGGATATCACCAGTTGCGCATTCGAGAGTCGGATATCGCGAGGGCGGCGTTTCAAACACGCTTTGGCCATTATGAGCTCGTAGAGTTAATTAATGCACTAATGCACCTGCGGTATTCATGGAGTTAATAAATCGGGTCTTCATCGACTTTTTGGATCAGTTCATGGTTGTCTTTATTGATGACATTTTAATTTATTCTCGTGACCGGGAGGAGCACGAGTTTCACCTTCATTAGGTACTCGACGTGTTGAGACGAGAGCAACTTTTTGGGAAGTTTCCCAAATGTGAGTTCTGGATGTCCGAAGTGACGTTTCTCGGGCATGTAATTTCATCAGACGGAGTTTGTGTCGACCCTCAGAAGACGGAGGCTATGCAAGATTAGCAACCTCCGAAGAATGTTAAGGAAATCCGAAGCTTCTCGGAGTAGCCGGTTATTATCGGCGATTTGTGGAAGGATTTTCTAAAATCGCTCAATCAATGCCGAACCTTCTGCGAAAGGATGAGAAATACACGTGGTCCGACGCATGTCAACAGAGTTTTGAGGAACTCAAGAGCCGGTTAATTTCAGCACCTGTCCTTTCTTTACCACAAGGGACAGAAGGATTTGTGGTTTATAGTGATGCGTCTGGACAGGGTCTCGGATGTGTATTCATGCAGAACGGGAAAATTATTGCTTATGCTTCACGGAAATTGAGACCTTACGAGGTTAATTATCCGACCCACGACCTGGAGCTAGCAGCCGTGGTGTTCGCATTGAAGATTTGGCGTCATTATCTTTATGGCGTTACCTGTCAGATATTGACCGATCATAAGAGTTTAAAGTATATATTTACTTAGAAGGAGTTAAATATGCGGCAGATACGGTGGTTGGAACTGATCAAAGATTATGATATCGAGATACTTTACCACCCGGGCAAGGCG
Source organism: Orobanche coerulescens (assembly GCA_033398695.1). NCBI lineage: Eukaryota > Viridiplantae > Streptophyta > Magnoliopsida > Lamiales > Orobanchaceae > Orobanche > Orobanche coerulescens. The sequence goes on along the minus strand of JAWKAU010000124.1, from coordinate 219,461 downwards.
TAAGTTGTCGCCGATGCCTTGAGTCGTAAGTCCGTTCAGGAGTAGATGCTTGCTCGATTAACAGTTTAGAAGGAACTTCAACAGGAATTTCTGAGACCCGAGATCAAGGTTTGGTTACAGCGAGTACAAGGGCAACTTTGTACGTTGGAGATTTCATCGCCACTTGAGGAGGCGATCAGGGAGAATCAAGGTTCGAACCCATTTTTGTTACGCATTCGAGAGGATGTGACTCAGTGGAAAGCCCCCGGGTTTGTGGTCCACGAGGATGGACTTTTACGTTTTAAGAATCAGTTGTGCGTACCGGCGAATGACGAGTTTAAAAACTCGATTTTGAGAGAAGATCATGCTACCCCTTATTCCGTTCATCCGGGGTCTAGCAAGATGTATAAAGACTTGAAACAAAATTACTGGTGGAGTAATATGAAGCGGGAAGTCGTGGAATTTGTTTCGAGATGTTTGACCTATCAGCAAGTCAAGATAGAACATCAGCGACCGGCGGGTATGCTGAAATCTCTCCCTATTCCAGAATGGAAGTGGGAAGATATTTCAATGGACTTCATCACGAGTTTGCCGACGAGTCGTCCTGGCATGAATACAATCTGGGTAATTGTGGATCGCCAAGCTAAATCAGCTCATTTCCTTGAGATTAAGGATACGTTGGGTCCCGAGAGACTTGCCCAGTTGTTTATCAAAGAAATAGTGAGATTGCACGGTACTCCTAAGAGTATCGTTTCTGATCGTGATGGGCGATTCGTGTCTCATTTTTGGAAATCAGTTCATCGTGCTATGGGAACTCAGCTTAATCTCAGTACAGCTTTTCATCCTGAATCCGTCGGACAATCAGAGAGGACTATTCAGACTTTGGAGGACATTTTGAGGGCATGTGTTCTCGATTGGAAAGATGATTGGGAAGCCCAACTACCGTTGATCGAATTCACGTATAATAATCGTTGGCATGCTTCGATTAAGATGGCACCTTACGAGGCCTTGTACGGTCGTCGTTGTCGATCTCCTTTGTGCTGGAATGACTTATCAGAATCAATCGGCACCGAGCCCGATATGTTTTTAGCCACCCGTGAGAAGGTAGCTTTGATCAAGAGTCGTTTGTTGACCGCTCAGAGTCGATAGAAATCTTATGCAGACAATCGTCGCCGACCATTACAGTTCGAGACAGGTGACCACGTGTTGGTCAACATATCCCCGAGTCGAGGTATCTTCCGTTTCGGGAAGCGGGGAGAGTTGAGTCCAAGATTTATTGGACCGTTTGAGATATTGGAACGAGTAGGCGAGCTAGCTTATCGATCGGCCTTACCTCCAGCGTCGAGCCGAATTCATTATGTGTTTCACGTGTCTCAGTTGTGGAAGAATATTGCCGACCCTAGCCACATACTTCAGTTCGACGAAATCGAGATCGCAGATGATCATTCATATGAGGAGCGTCCCATACGAGTCTTAGAGCGGCGAATCAAACAGTTGAGGAATAAGGCGATTCCTTTGGTTAAAATTCAGTGATCTAGACACGGGGACGAAGAGGTTACTTGGGAAACCGAGGATAGTATGCGAGAGAGTTATCCCGAGTTGTTTGACCCTTAGTTTCGGGGACGAAACTCTTTTAAGGGGGGCTGTATGTAATACCCGCTTGTAAATTCATTCATTTTTCATTAAGTAATTGTCACTCCAGTGGATTTTCACTCATTAATAATCATTCATCATTCATGTTAATTCATTCGTGTTCACCGTTCGGACTAATGTTGAGTCGTGTATTGATATCGTTCATTGTTTCAACCTTGCTTGAGAATCGGGATGAGAATATTATCTTGATCGTTATAATTACTTCATTAATCGATGTTGATATTGCAGTTCATGCCATTTCAAATTTCCTTCTTGTTCGAATCATGCTATTGTTGGGTACATTTGCGGTTCTTGTATATCTCGTTGAGTTTTTCTAGCGGGATATTGCTTCTCCCTACATGTTTTAAGTTTCGGGATGAAACTTCTTTTAAGGAGGGTAGTATGTAATATCCGCAATTTGGATTTCCGGGAATTTTATTTTTAGGCAGAAGTCCATCTTAGTGACTCTATTTTTACCATTTCGTCATTCCGAGAATGATTAATTCTACACTTTTTGTCATCCGAGTTCGTCTCGGTGTCGTTCTGTTGAGTTCTGTGTTCTTAAGCGACTTTTCCACGTATAAGTTCGACTTTGTAAAATCACCATTAATATTTGAAAACTCCAAAAATTCTGAAGCTTTCCAATGGTTCAAGCGGTGAGTCAATCGGAGTCCGTACGAGGGAGTTATGGTCGAAATAGCTAAGACACACACATTTTCTAGTTTTGGCCGACCAGCCTGTACCGGGGGCCGTGGATCCTGCCGGAAGGGCCGCGGCATGCTGCCGAGTCACTGTGCACATTTTCTAGCCTGTGCCGCGGCACACTCAGCTGGGCCGCGGCACACTGCCGAAAACTGGGGGCAGATTTTGGCCCTGTGCCGCGGCACACTCGGCCAGGCCGCGGCACACAGTGCAGTCTATACTATAACTTCGTTTTTTTGAGAAGAAACACTCATTTTTCATCCTATATTCGAGAGAGAGGGTTTGTGGGAGAAAGTTTCATCATGAATCACTTGAATACTCGATTCTTCGTCATTTTCATTCGGTTGTGAAGCTCGGATCGGAGATCTAACGCGTGTTCATCGAATCAAAGTGTTTGGATCTTCAAAGGTAATATTCTCAAACCTCTTGGATTTCGATTTGTGTTGAGATATGATGTTTTGGACGTTATAATCATGTTATATGAAGATATATACATATAATTATGAGTATGTATGAATATTCATCGGCTTATTGAAAGGTTATTCAAGAACACTTTGAATGTTGAGTTGGATTTGGGGATTTTCGATTAATTGTTGTTGAAATCACGATTTTGGATACTCATATTGGATTATTAATCGTATTGAAGATGTTTTGTTGGTTTGAAACACTTCTTGGGGATTTGATATTGGTATTATTGAGGTTTGGTTGTAAACAATCGAAGATTGGCCACAACGTGTTCGATATAATGCCCAATGAACTTGGTTTAGTCGTATCGACGTTTTGAGTTAGTTATACTCGTGTTTGATTCGTGTGTTGAACTGGATTATTGGTAATTGTATTATTCAAGGTTGTTCGAGCGACCGAAATCTCATTTAGGACGTTGTTCGTGGAAGGACATTCTTCATCGGCGTTGTGTAAGTTAATTCTTACTCGGTTAAAAGGACATTCATTCCTTTCGTTGTTGTTCATTCATAATTATAGTTCATTCATAATGTATTAACTGTATTGAGACTTGTAATTGTCAATTAATCACTTCAGTCACAAGGAACGACGGTTCTAATAATTTCATTGAGCTATCATTCATTTCACTGTCATTTCATCTCGGTGAGTCATTATTGATTTCGATGTCACTTTTGTTATCTCGTGGCATTCCAGGTCATACTAGCGTGCCGGTTGGCGGTTGGTATGTGTAGGATTTTCATGTCGGGCACATATTAAGTCGTGTGTTGGTTGTTGGCCTCATATTAGACTATGCACAAGAGAAGATCACTTCGTGAGACTGATTAGGTACAAGACCACACATGTATTCGATCGATACTCGATGGTGGCTTGTGCACAGACACATTTCCATCCCGGGCGTAGTGTGGCGCCACCCTTTGAGCCATACCGTTAGTTGATTCATACAACATGTTTGATTGCGTAGGTTTTCAACAGGATTTGAGTTATAATCTGACCGATTCACTTCTAATCGCATGTGTTTGACAGTTTGAGATTTTTGATCGAACTTGTGTTTTATACAGCATATATGATTATGTTTATTCAACTCTTGAGGATTGTTGTTCTGTGTAACTGACCCCGTTGGGGGATTTTGTTTTCAGGTCATGGCAAGGCAAAAGCATGGGAATATAACGTTGATGGCGAGGAGTCCCAGTGATACTAGTAGGGGGCCCCAATCCTTTCAGTCATTCATATTGTTGTCATTTATTTTCCGCTGCAGATTTCCATTTGGATACTCCATTTCGTTCAGTGTCGTATGTTTTATCTTCATATAAAATATACATGTATTCTGTATTATCTTGGGTGTGTTGTATAAAACTCCTCATCGGAGTAATTAATGATGTAATGTGGTTCGGTACTACATTTACCCTGTGTATTTCATTCATTTTCACTCGCCTGGTGGGTCCCAGTCGGGGGTCCACGGCACTGTAATATCCGCCTAGATTGGGGTGTTACACTATTAACAAGACTTATAAAGAAGTAAAGGCTTAGTCGGAGCTATTATGCAAATCCTTGCTACAACAAGACTTAATCAAGAAGTAAAAGATTATTCGGAGTTGTTATAGCTAATTCTGAGTACAAAAGGCTCGAATCTAATCAATAAACCCGAGTTTCACAGAGTTACGACTCGAATGCATGTAACATGGTCTTATGTAGGGGTGTTCAAAATCGGATATCCGGACTTTCGGATATCCGAAATTTCGGATAGTAGATTTTGATATCCGATATCCGTATCCGAAATTTCGGATATCCGATTTTCGAATATCCGAAATTTCGGATACGGGTATCGGATATCCGAATATCCGGAAAAAATATGAATTTTATTCGGATATCCTTATATTCGAAAAAAAATATTCGGATTTGGATATTGGATATCCGAATATCCGAAAAAAACTTCGGATATGGATATCGGATATCCGAATATCCGAATACCTTATATTATTTAAAATATAAAAAAATAAAAAATTTAGGATTTTTCGGATATTTCGGATATCCGAATATCCGATTTTTCTGAAAAGTACTATCCGATATCCGAATCTGAAGTTCCGGATATCCGAACTTCGGATATCCGAATTTTCGGATATCCGGAACTTCGAATTTTCCGATATTTCAGATCGGATATCGGATATCGGATATTTTTTAACACCCCTAGTCTTATGTCCTATTAACAAGACCTAATCGGAGCTATTATATCCAATACATTTTTTTAAAAAAAAAAAACCACCACATATATTAGACGGAACAAAAACGAATGTGGGGGGACGAGCCCCACTACACGCCCAAAAAATTGAGGGAGGACGAACCCCTCTACACGCCCAAAATTATATCAAAGAGCGATGGCCACGAAGAAGCCAACTAAGAAAAAAAAAATTTTTTGCATCTTAAATAAGGATAACACATTTTATCTAATCGAATAAGACCAAGGATCCTCCCCTTGAGATCATGACCATCCGAACAAAAATAATCTCGATGGTGGCATCCTTGGTTAGCAAAAAAAGTCGGCAACCGCGTAATTGATTGTGATTTTCACCTCAAACAATAAGGAATGATTTTTATTCAATTCAATTCACTTTTATATAATTGATTGTAAGCCAGGAATTCCTAAATTATTCTAAAGCCTTTCCCAAGGTCGATAGAAAATACTACGAATTATTAACTCGATATATCCCTATTCGAATTACATAATTAATAGTTGAAACAGTTCAAGAATCCCTACAATAAATAGGCTTCACAATTCCCATGAGTATATTCCTATCTTACGAAAATTATGATTCCTCTCACAAGAACTATGCCTAAATTTCATCTCCTGAATCCATAAAGACATTCAAAACGATTCAACTGTTGGCCAGACAATTAAAAAGCATTAAGAACAGTAAGAAGAATCCAATTCAATAGAATAACGAATAAACTGAAATAATAATACATAAATCAAACCGTCATGTAATCGGCTACAATCAGAATCCTACTCGAATAGATCTAGGAACTAAGATGCGGAAAAATTAAGAAAAACCGTAGGGATCCGTGGTCTTGTCGTCGCCCCACAAATCTCCTCCTTGTGTTCTTCTCTCTATCTATCGATGCTCCCTTGATTTCCTCCCCCTGGACTTCAGCCCTTCAATGCTTATTTATAGCCGTCCTCAGCCTCCAAAACGCATCAGGGAATTAGGTTGGGAATCGGCTCCAAAAATGGCCCAGGAACGCAGAATATTCAGCAAAACCGCCCGGTGGGCCGCGGCTCACTTAATCTGTGCCACGGCCCCTACTGCTCAGCGAGATGCCTGGGCGCTGCCTTTTTCTCCTGGGCCGCGGCTCACTCTTCTTGTGCCGCGGCTCACGGTACAGTCCACTCGGGGCTCGCTGGTTGTCTTCGTGTGCCGCGGCTCACATGGTTTGTGCAGCGGCTCATGACCAAAAACTGCTGTTTTCGCCCGTTTTTCATCGTTTCGGCTTCCGGACTCCGATTTCCTGCAAAACATATAAGAATAGTGCATTAAAAGTTCATTTATGCTGATTTAGGCTCAAGATGGATATAAAATAATGATAAATAAGCGCATAAAAATACGCCTAACAAATACCCCCAAACTTGAGCCTTTGCTTGTCCTCAAGCAAAAATCAATTTTCAAATAATAGGTATCATGAATGATCGAGAATAATCGTGCAAATTTATAGTGCTCAACCTAATCAATACTATCCTGAAAATCTCAAAGAATAATACAAGTATCGTAATAGTTAGTCACGTCCAGGACACTGATTCCACAAAGTAACCAATTTCAGTCCTAATTAATCGTTCATGAAGAAAATCAAGCTCAAAGATTAACAAGCGTGAATTTAACTGACCGCCGATATGAAGGGTTAGAATAAACGAGCCAACTCGCCCAGTCCCACAGTCTAGTGGCAAAAATTTAAGAGTTTCATCATCATAATTACTCCTAGGACAGCATTCCCTTATGTATGATCATAATAAAGATTCAAGTTAACCACTAGGTTCGAATCTCGGGATGTTTCATCGGGATAATCCTAGGGTGGAATTCCATTCTCATGCATTGGGGAACCGTTTGACGTAAAAGAGACTCATGGGGCACATGGATGCTTCTAGTTACTAAGTCCCCCTCTTCAGCGGATAAAAAACTCGAATAGCAAGTCCCGCGTGTCAATGTTGCCGTTTTACGCGAGAGTAAACTACGGGTCACGTGAATACCCCCGGTTACTAGGCTTCCCAAAATCGGTAATGCGATATTTCTAAATCATTAGTCTATTCAGGGTTGTCGTTTTATGCGAGAGTAAACAACGGGTCACGTGAATACCCCCGGTTATTAGACTTCCCATCATAGAACAAATAATATCTCGACTTTTCTTGGGAAAAACTGTCCGACTCTAAACTCAAATTAAGTGCCAACACGACTCATGTTACTGGACGACTAGCTAACCGAAAAGTATAACCAAACGTATAGGCGGCGTTTTGAAAACACGTATGTCTCCTTTCTTATCTGCTATGATTTCTACAAAAAACGATAAAATTTCGGACCTAATTGAATACTCAACAGAAACAAATATCGCTTGACTACAACTCGACTAAACTCAATCGTTTCTTCCAAGAGAAATCAGTATCGTAACATCAGTTTTAAACACGGAAGCATGAAAAATTCACGAAAAATTCACGTTTTGACAAAAACCATCAACAGCATGTAAGGACAATAAAGCAATGATGAAATTGCGATTTATAACCAAGAAAATTAAGAAAATATCGCATGCTTCGATTTATTCCACTACACATAAAATCATCAACAATCAAATACATGTGAAAATAAAAGAGATAAGGAAAAGTGAAACTTATTCCAAATGTCTTCTTGAACGCCAGCACATGTCTGAGTGGAATCGTCCGTCAATTCATACTTCAAATAACGCCCAACATCACCAGGGACCCCCAAACTTAGTCTCTAGTCATGAAATAACTGTAGACATTAAGTCAAGAAGGGCTAGCATATGAAGGATAATACTCATTGCGGTTAAAAAATTATTAGAGAAATAAGGGCCACAAGAATACACGAATCCAAACGAAAAAAACAAAACAAAGGAAAAAATTATTAACTAAAAATCAAATAAAAACAACTAACTAAAAAGCAAGTAAAAATGATGGGTTGCCTCCCATCAAGCACTCTATTTTACGTCTTGAGCACGACGTGGCAAAAATTTAACGTGGCTTCTTTCTAGGGAGATTGCCAAATGCCCCCTTCTTACAATCTATAAGCCTCTTATTCCACAAGGGAGGCTTTGGTTCATGCCTGGTTGCCATAAACAATGAGTAAGAATAATTATGCGGACAACCAAAAAATAATGGAAGAATGTAATAATTATAAGGCATGAAAAAATAAGCAGAGTTCGGATGGGTAAATAATAAAGACTTATCATGAAAAACCTCATTAAAACTCATGGTATCAGCCTCAACAAAATCAAAAGTAATAGGGTCAATCTCTCCCATTATGGATTTAGGAAAAATTATGCGTGACACCGTTAATAAAATTTTAGGCACATAAGTGTTCAACTTATTAGTCGAAGTTTGATGACAATTTAATGAAATTTCTTTGGAAACATCATCCATGGTAACTTCTTCTACAGGCTCATCACACTTTATGTAATTATTAGGTGCTGGGGGATCGACCCTGAAACTTAGCATGTCTTTCTTCTCAACCTCCCCCTCAACTTCACTACTAAATAAATGAGCTGGAAAATAACCATAGTGAATCTCAAGACCACGACGTGCACATTCTTGCTCAAGAGGGGTACTATCTGGATTTTTGAGAGCGTCTACACATTGTTCAAGCATGGTCTTTTGTTTTGGGGGAGGGCGCTGACTGACCCTATTAGGCAAATTATTGAGATCATCGAAATTTATGAAATGCCAAGGGTCACTATAATCAAAGGAGAACATAATGAAAAAAATAAAAATAAAGAGACTAAAAAAACTTCAAATTAAAATTAGAGTCGCTTGGTATTGATATTAGCGAAAAAATCAGTCCCCGACAACGGCGCCAAAAACTTGTTGTGAGGAAATCCCTCACACTATGCCGCAAGTGCACGGTGTCAACAAGTAATAAAGTGATAAGTAAGATATCGTTCCCTCGAGGACTGATTTCACTAAGTACCAAAATATAGTACACTCGTAATTTTATTTGAAGAACAATTATAGAGAATTTATTACTAAACTAATTGCAGAAAAATAAATAATAATAGTAATAATAATAATAATAATAAGGGTGTAGGATTACGATTCTCACCTCAAACAATCAGGAATGATTTTTATTCAATTCAATTCACATTTATTCAATTGATTGTAAGCCAGGAATTCCTAAATTATTCTAAAGCCTTTCCCAAGGTCGATAGAAAATACTATGAATTATTAACTCGATATATCCCTATTCGAATTAGATAATTAATAACTGAAACAGTTCAAGAATCCCTACAACAAATAGGCTTCACAATTCCCATGAGTATATTCCTATCTTACGAAAATTATGATTCATCTCACAAGAACTATGCCTAAATTTCATCTCCCGAATCCATAAAGACATTCAAAACAATTCAACTGTTGGCCAGACAATTAAAAAGCATTAAGAACAGTAAGAAGAATCCAATTCAATAGAATAACGAATAAATTGAAATAATAATAAATAAATCAAACCGTCATGTAATCGGCTACAATCAGAATCCTACTCGAATAGATCTAGGAACTAAGATGCGGAAAAATTAAGAAAAACCGTAGGGATCCGTGGTCTTGTCGTCGCCCCACAAATCTCCTCCTTGTGTTCTTCTCTCTATCTATCGATGCTCCCTTGATTTCCTCCCCCTGGTCTTCAGCCCTTCAATGCTTATTTATAGCCGTCCTCAGCCTCCAAAACGCATCCGGGAATTAGGTTGGGAATCGGCTTCAAAAATGGCCCAGGAACGCAGAATATTCAGCAAAACCGCCCGGTGGGCCGCGGCTCACTTAATCTGTGCCGCGGCCCCTACTGCTCAGCGAGATTCCTGGGCGCTGCCTTATTCTCTTGGGCCGCGGCTCACTCTACTTGTGCCGCGGCTCACGGTACAGTCCACTCAGGGCTCGCTGGTTGTCTTCGTGTGCCGCGGCTCACTTGGTTTGTGCCGCGGCTCATGACCAAAAACTGATGTTTTCGCCCGTTTTTCATCGTTTCGGCTTCCGGACTCTGATTTCATGCAAAACATATAAGAATAGTGCATTAAAAATTCATTTGTGCTGATTTAGGCTCAAGATGGATATAAAATAATGATAAATAAGCGCATAAAAATACGGCTAACATTAATCAGAGCTCTTATTTTCAATTTTGAGTACAAAAGGCTCGAATATAATCAATAAACTCGAGTTGTCACAAAGTTCCGACTCAAATGCATGTAACATGGTCTTATTTCCTATTAACAGGATGTATTCAAGAAGTAAAGGCTTAATCAGAGCTATTATAGCGAATCTTTGCCACAAAAAAGACTTAATCAAGAAGTAAAAGATTATTCAGAGCTATTATAGCCAATTATGAGTACAAAAGGCTCGAATATAATCAACAAACCCGAGTTTTCATAGAGTTCCGGCTCGAATGCATGTAACATGGTCTTATCTCCTATTAACAGGATGTAATCAAGAAGTAAAGGCTTAATCGGAGCTATTATATTGAATCCTTGCTACAACAAGAATTAATGAAGAATGAAAAGATTAATCGGCGCTGTTGTAGCCAATTCTGAGTGCAAAAGGCTCGAATCTAATCAATAAACCCGAGTTTTCATAGAGTTCAGACTTGAATGCATGTAACGTGGTTTTATCTCATATTAACAAGACTTATCAAGAAGTAAAGGCTTAGTCGGAGCTATTATGTGAATTCTTGCTACAACAAGACTTAATCAAGAAGTAAAAGATTATTCGGAGTTGTTATAGCCAATTCTAAGTACAAAAGGCTCGAATCTAATCAATAAACTCGAGTTTTCATAGAGTTCCGACTCGAATGCATGTAACGTGGTCTTGTCTCCTATTAACAAGACCTAATCGGAGCTATTATATCTAATACTTGCTACAACAAGACTTAATCAAGTAGTAAAAGATAAATCGGAGCTCTTATAAATAATTCTGAGTACAAAAGGCTCGAATCTAATCAATAAACTCGAGTTTTCATAGAGTTCCGACTCGAATGCATGTAACGTGGTCTTATCTCCTATTAACAGGATGTAATCAAGAAGTAAAGGCTTAATCGGAGCTATTATAGTGAATCCTTGCTACAACAAGACTTAATCAAGAAAGAAAAGATTAATCAGAGCTTTTATAGCTAATTCTGAGTACAAAAGGCTCGAATATAATCAATAAACTAGAGTTTTCACAGAGTTCCGACTCAAATGCATGTAACGTGGTCTTATTTCCTATTAACAAGACCTAATCGGAGCTATTATATCCAATACTTGCTACAACAAGACTTAATCAAGTAGTAAAAGATAAATCGGAGCTCTTATAAATAATTCTGAGTACAAAAGGCTCGAATCTAATCAATAAACTCGAGTTTTCATAGAGTTCCGACTCGAATGCATGTAACGTGGTCTTATATCCTATTAACAGGATGTAATCAAGAAGGAAAGGCTTTATCGGAGCTATTATAGTGAATCCTTGCTACAACAAGACTTAATCAAGAAAGAAAAGATTAATCAGAGCTCTTATAGCTAATTCTGAGTACAAAAGGCTCGAATATAATCAATAAACTCGAGTTTTCACAGAGTTCCAACTCGAATGCATGTAATGTGGTCTTATCTCCTATTAACAGGATGTAATCAAGAAGTAAAGACATAATCGGAGCTATTATAGCGAATCCTTGCCACAAAAAGACTTAATCAAGAAGTAAAAGATTATTCGGAGCTATCATAGCCAATTATGAGTACAAAAGGCTCGAATCTAATCAATAAACCCGAGTTTTCACAGAGTTCCGACTTAAATGCATGTAACATGGTCTTATGTCATATTAACAAGATTTAATCGGAGCTATTATATCCAATACTTGCTACAACAAGACTTAATCAAGAAGTAAAAGATTAATCGTGTAACACCCCAAACTAGGCGGATATTACAGTGCCGTGGACCCCCGACTGGGACCCACCAGGCGAATGAAAATGAATGAATTACAGAGGGTAAATGTAGTTCCGAACCACATTACAACATTAATTACTCCGATGAGGAGTTTCATACAACACACCCAAGATAATACAGAATACATGTATATTTTATATGGAGATAAAATATACAACACTGAGTGGAATGAGTATTCAAACGGAATGTCTGCAGCGGAATAAAATGAAGGAAACATAGATGACTGAAAAGACTGGGGCCCCCTACTAGTATCACTGGGACTCCTCGCCGTCAACATGCTCTTCCCGTGCCTTTGCCTGGCCGTGACCAGAAAAACAATATCCCCTAACCGGGTCAGTTAGACAGAACAACAATCCTCAAGGGTTGAAAATACACAATCATGATATATCTTTAGTTATGAAATATCCTTAGTTATGAATTACGCTGAACAGGAGTATCATAGTACGCCCGTAGTGTTCTGTGCAAGTGTACAAGACGGATGACCGGACACACCCGTCCTTGTACCTAATTAGTCTCACGGAGTTAATCGTTACCGTGTGCACATTCTAATGTATCAATCCCAATACATGACCATCGCGTGCTCGACTAAAAATTCGACACATCCGCACCCGGCCACGCAATATGAACCCAGAAGGTCATATGAACGAGAATGACCACAATGAATATCAATGGATAATAATTCGACAAGGTCAAGAATGACTCACCGAGATGAAAATAATAGTGACGTGATTGATAACTCAATGAAATGATTTGAACCGTCGTTCCTCGTGAATGAAGTGATTATTCGACAATTACAAGTCTCAATACGGTTAATACGATGATGAATGATTTATGATTATGAATGAACAACAACAAAAGGAATGAATATCCTTTTAACCGAGTAAGAATTAACTTACACAACACCGGTGACAATTATCCTTCCACGAACAACGTCTTAAATGAAATGTCGGTCGCTCGAACAACCTTGAATGACAATTACCAACAAACGCTCAATATACGTATCAACCACGATTATAACCAACTCAAACGTTGATACATCAATATCCGAACTCAAAGATGCACTCTAACGAATACGTAATAAACATCCTTCCCGTGGTTACAACCAAACCCAAAATCGAAACCAACTTCCAAAAGATTGATTCAAACCAGTAAAACAATATCAATGACATCAATAATCCAATAGGAATCAACAATTCAAGATTACGACAACATTAATCAGAAAATCCCCAAATTAACTGAAGTCAACCCCAAGGGTTCTTGAAATAATCCTCAAAATAGACATTAAATCCATAGGAATACATTTATCCAAGGTAGATAATCCATATCTAACATATTCCAACAACAATCCAAGCTCACACGAAGAAATCAGAAGGAAAAACCCAAAAATCCGAAATTCTAGATCCAAGAGATTAATACCTTGATTTTGATGTTTGAAGGTGATGAAATGATGATTACTCCGGATTGTATGCTTGAAGATGATGATTGATGATTACACCTCGAATAATACTCTCCAAATCGCTCCAAATCGCCCGGAACCAATGAGAGAAAGAGAAGAAATGACAATTGACGAAATCTGGGCTACACTGTCCAATTTATAGAAATACAGTTTAGAGCGTGCTAGCTCCTGTGCTTAGCATGTGCTAACGGGTGTTTTGGGTAGTCCAGTACCCACTGTCCGAAAATGGTAGCGTGCGCTACGTACCTCTTGTAGCATGCGCTACGGATGTACACTTAGCGTGCGCTAACCCCAAATGTTAACGTGCACTAACGAATTATCTGATGCACAGTACTGTTGTCCAGAACCTTCTGTCCTCTGATCTGATCTCGGTAGCGCACGCTACAACCAATATTTAGCGTGCGCTACTACACCATTTGCGTACGCTAAAACCACTCATAACGTGCGCTAGGCATTTATCCAAAGCAGTCCAGTAGCCACTGGACTCTGCCTGAACCGTCCTTAGCGCGCGTTACCGACTGCATAGCGTGCGCTACTCCGGCTCACTAGCACGCACTACTTACCATTCGTAGCGTGCGCTACTTACAATCCCAACTGCAGTCCAGTGCCTTATGGACTGCCTGCTCAACTACACTAGCGTGCGCTAGTGTTGAGAGGTGCCGTGCGCTACCCGTACTCAATTAGTGCACGCTAAAGAGAGTACGTAGCGTGTGCTACTCCTCACACACAGCACACTAAGAATATGACAATGGTGATAAACACGGCACGAAACTCCATCTTGATTGATGATGAAAGACGACTGATAAAAGATACAATTACTGAGAACGATGAATACAATGATTAAATATGAGTGACAAATGATCATTAATGAGTGAAAATTACAGAATGATAAGTACTGAATGATAATGACTGAATTACAACCGGGTATTACATACACCCCCCTTAAAAGAGTTTCGTCCCCAAAACTAAGGGTCAAACAACTTCGGTTTCCCAAGTAGCCTCTTGGACTCTGTGTCTAGACCATTGAATTTTAACCAAAGGAATCATCTTGTTCCTCAACTATTTGATTCGCCGCTCTAATACTTGTATAGGACGCTCCTCATATGAATGATCATCGGTGATCTCGATTTCGTCAAACTGAAGTATGTGACTCGGGTCGGCAACATACTTCGGTAACTGAGAGACGTGAAACACATTATGAATTCGGCTCAACGACGGAGGTAGGGCCAATCGATAAGCTAACTCGCCTACTCGATCCAAAATCTCAAACGGTCCAATAAATCTTGGACTCAACTTTCCCCGCTTCCCGAAACGGAAGATACCTCGACTCGGGGATACCTTGACCAACACATGGTCACCTGTCTCGAACTCTAATGGTCGGCGATGATTATCTGCATAAGATTTCTGTTGACTCTGAGTGGTCAACAAACGACTCCTGATCAAAGCTACCTTCTCGCGGGCGGCTATAAGCATATCGGGCTCGGTGCCGATTAATTCTGATAAGTCATCCCAACACAAAGGAGATCGACAACGACGACCGTACAAGGCTTCATAAGGTGCCATCTTAATCGAAGTATGCCAACTATTATTATACGTGAACTCGATCAATGGTAGTTAGGCTTCCCAATCGTCTTTCCAATCGAGGACAAATGCCCTCAACATGTCCTCCAAAGTCTGAATAGTCCTCTCTGATTGTCCATCGGACTGAGGATGAAAAGCTGTACTGAGATTAAGCTGAGTTCCCATAGCACGATGAACTGATTTCCAAAAATGAGACACGAATCGTCCGTCACGATCGGAAAAGATACTTTTGGGAGTACCGTGCAGTCTCACTACCTCTTTTATAAACAACTAGGCAAGTCTCTCGGGACCCCACGTGTCCTTAATTTCAAGGAAATGAGCTGATTTAGTTAAGCGGTCCACAATTACCCAGATTGTATTCATGCCACGACGACTCGTCGGCAAACTCGTGATGAAGTCCATGGAAATATCTTCCCACTTCCACTCTGGAATAGGGAGAGGTTTCAGCATACCCGCCGGTCGCTGATGTTCTATCTTGACTTGCTGACAGGTGAAACATCTCGAAACAAATTCCGCGACTTCTCGCTTCATATTACTCCACCAGTAATTTTGTTTCAAGTCTTTATACATCTTGGTAGACCCCGGATGAACGGAATAAGGGGTAGCATGAGCTTCTCTCAAAATCGAGTTTTTCAACTCGTCATTCGCCGGTACGTATAACCGATTCTTAAAACGCAGAAGTCCATCCTCGTGGACCACAAACCCGGGGTTTTCCCCTGAGTCACATCCTCTCGAATGCGTAACAAAAATGGGTCTGAACCCTGATTCTCCCTGATTGCCTCCTCAAGTGGCGATAAAATCTCCAACGTATAAAGTTGCCCTTGTACTCGCTGTAACCAGACCTCGATCTCGGGTCTCAGAAATTCCTGCTGAATTTCCTTCTGAACTGTTAATCGAGCAAGCATCTGCTCCTGAACGGACTTACGACTCAAGGCATCGGCGACAACGTTCGCCTTGCCCGGGTGGTAAAGGATCTCGATATCATAATCTTTGATTAGTTCCAAGCACCGTCTCTGTCGCATATTTAACTCCTTCTGAGTAAATATATACTTTAAACTCTTATGATCGGTGAATATCTGACAGGTCACGCCATAAAGATAATGACGCCAAATCTTCAATGCAAACACCACCGCTGCTAGCTCCAGGTCGTGGGTCAGATAATTAACCTCATAAGGTCTCAATTACCGTGAAGCATAAGCAATAACTTTCCTGTTCTGCATGAGTACACATCCGAGACCCTGCCCGGACGCATCACTATAAACCATAAATCCTTCCGTCCCTTGTGGCAAGGAAAGTACAGGTGCTGAAATTAACCGGCTCTTGAGCTTCTCAAAACTCCATTGACATTCGTCGGACCACGTGTATATCTTATCCTTTCACAAAAGGTTCGTCATGGGTTGAGCGGTTTTAGAAAATCCTTCAACAAACCGCCGATAGTAACCGGCTAATCCGAGAAAGCTCCGGATCTCCTTAACATTCTTCGGAGGTAGCCAATCTCGGATTGCCTCCGTCTTCTGAGGGTCGACACGAACTCCGTCTGATGAAATTACATGTCCGAGAAACGTCACTTCGGACATCCAAAACTCACATTTGGAAAACTTCCCATAAAGTTGTTCTCGTCTCAACACGTCGAGCACCTGATGAAGATGAAACACGTGCTCCTCCCGGTCACGAGAATAAATTAGAATGTCATCAATAAAGACAACCACAAATTGATCCAAATAGTCGATGAAAACCCGATTTATTAACTCCATGAATACCACAGGTGCATTAGTTAATCCAAACGGCATAACCACAAACTCATAATGACCATAGTGTGTTCGGAACGCCGTTCTTGCGATATCCGACTCTCGAATTCGCAACTGATGATATCCAGATCTTAAGTCGATCTTGGAAAATATTGAAGCTCCCTGAAGTTGATCCAAAACATCATCGATACAGGGTAGATGATACTTATTCTTGATCGTCACCCTGTTCAATTCCCGGTAATCAATACACAAACGGAACGAACCATCCTTCTTGTAGACAAATAACACTGGTGCTCCCCACGGGGACGCACTCGGTCGGATATAACCTTTCTCGAACAACTCGTCGAGTTGGTTATTTAATTCCTGCATTTCGGTCGGGGCCATCCGGTACGGTGCCTTCGATATCGGGGACATACCGGGCTCCAACTCAATCGTGAACTCCACATCTCTATGTGGAGGCAAACTAGGTAACTCGTTTGGAAAAACATCGGCATATTGCCTCACTACCGGAATATCCGTCAACATTACTGGTGATTTCTCGGTTTTAGTCATATAGCACCAATAACCAATACACCCCTATTTGAGTAATCTCACTTCTTTCATCAAATTAATAACTCTTCCAGAACAGCTGGGATTACCTCCCTGAAACACACATTCAACCCCATCGTCTGAAATGATAGTGACCATACGCTTACGGACACTAATGATGGCATCATGACGATCCATCCAATCAATACCCAAGATGACGTCGTCTCTTGGAAAATCTACCACGATTAGGTCCGCTGGCCATACACGGCCATGAAGCTGAATCGGACAATTCTGAATCTCACGATTTCCAATAATTCGTCTACTACCAGGTAGACTAATGACATAATGCTCACAACTAGTAGCACTACCCAGACTGTAATACCCGGTTGTAATTCAGTAATTATCATTCAGTAATTATCATTCAGTATTTGATACTCAGTAATTTCATTCATTATTGATCATTTGTCACTCAGATTCTATCATGGTATTCATCATTCAGAGTAATTGT
Source organism: Orobanche coerulescens (assembly GCA_033398695.1). NCBI lineage: Eukaryota > Viridiplantae > Streptophyta > Magnoliopsida > Lamiales > Orobanchaceae > Orobanche > Orobanche coerulescens. Next base: position 201,699 of record JAWKAU010000124.1, on the reverse strand, counting down.
ATCGAGTATCGATCGTCATTCATCATTAATCTGATTGGAGTTTCGTGCCGTGTTTATCATCATTGTCATTTTCGTTGCAAGCTGTGCTTGAGGAGTAGCGCACGCTACATACTCCTTTTAGCGTACGCTAATTGGGTATAGGTAGCGCACGCTACCGCTTAGCTTTAGCGCACGCTAAGGCTACCTTGGCTGCAGTCCAGAAGGTACTGGACTGCAGGTGAGAATAATTGTAGCGCACGCTACGAGTGGTAAGTAGCGCGCGCTAACGGGTCGTAGTAGCGCACGCTATATGTGTGGAGTAGCGCGCGCTAGGGGCGGATCAGGTTGAGTCCAGTGGCTACTGGACTGCACCGGGTTTATTCATAGCGCACGCTATGCATTGTTGTTAGCGTACGCAACCGACATATTAGCGCACGCTAAGTAATGGTTGTAGCGCACGCTATCGAGGTTAGATCAGAGGGCAGATGTTTTTCTGGACTCCAGTACTGGGCGTCAAATATTTCGCTAGCGCACGCTAACAATGGATATTAGCGCACGCTAGTAGTATGGCCGTAGCGCACGCTACAAATAGGTACGTAGCGCGCATTCGGACAGTGGGTACTGGACTACCCAAATTACTCGTTAGCGCACGCTATACACAAGGGCTAGCGACGCTAACTGGACCGAGTATAAATTGGACAGTTTAGTCGAGTTCGTGATTTTTCATCTCATTTCATTCCTTCGGTATTTTTGGGCGATTAGAGCGATCCGGAGGATTCTTCGAGGTGTAATCATCAATCATCATCTTCAAGTCTTTGAGTTGAATTTATCATCACTTCATCATCTCCAAACGTCGAATCAAAGGTATTAATCTCTTGGATCTAGAATTTCGGATTTTGGGTTTTCCTTCCGATTTCTTCGTAAGCTTGGATTATCATTGGGATATGTTAAGTTATGGATTATCTACTTGGATAAATATATTCCTACGGATTTAATGGTTATTTTCGAATTGTTTTCAAGAACCCTTGGGTTGACTTCGGTTAATTGGGGATTTTTCCGATTGATGTCGTTATAATCATGATTTATGGATTCCTAATGGATTATTGATATCAGTGAAGTGTTTTGTTAGTTCGAAATACTCATTTTAGTGTTGGTTTCGACATATTCGGGATTGGATATTTTCGAAGTCGTGTGGTTGGTTACGTATTCGTTAGAATGCCCCAATGAGTTCGATTATCGTTGTTTCGACCTTTGGGTTAGTCGTGTTTTGTTGTTTGATGCGTGTATTGAACGGTTGTTGGTAATTATTGTTATTCAAGGTTGTTCGAGCGACCGGTATTTCACTTAGGACGTTGTTCGTGGACGGACATTCTTCATCGGTATTGTGTAAGTTAAATCTTACTCGGTTAAAAGGATATTCATTCCTTTTGTTGTTGATCATTCATAATCATAACTCATTCATCATTGTATTAATCATTTTGAGACTTGTAATTGTCGGATAATCATTTCATTAGCGAGGAACGGCGGTTCCAATCATTTCATTGAAAACTATCAACCACTTCATTATCACTTTTGTATCGGTGAGTCATTCTTGACTTTGTCGGATTAGTATTATTCATTGATATTCATTATGGTCATTCTTGTTCATATGACCTTCTGGGTTCATATTGCGTGGCCGGGTGCGGATGTGTGGAATTTTTAGTCGGGCACGTGATGGCCATGTATTGGGAGTGATACATTGGACTGTGCACACGGTAACGATTACCTCCGTGAGACTAATTAGGTACAAGGACGGGTGTGTCCGGTCATCCGTCTTGTACACTTGCACAGAACACTACGGGCGTACTATGATGCTCCTCTTCAGCGTAATTCATAACTAAGGATATGTCATAACTTCAGTTAAATCATGTTTGTGTATTTTCAACCCTTGAGGATTGTTGTTCTGTGTAACTGACCCCGTTGGGGGATTTTGTTTTCAGGTCACGGCAAGGCAAAGGCACGGGAAGAGCATGTTGACGGCGACGAGTCCCAGTGATACTAGTAGGGGGGCCCAGTCATTCCGTTTGTTCAGTCATTTTCAGTCATTTCAGTTATTTCTGTCATTTGTATTTTCCGCTGCAAATTCCGTTTGTAATGTTTATTTATTCAGGGTGGTGTATTTTATCTTCATATAAAATACACTAGTATTCGGTATTGTCCTGGTGTGTTGTACTTAAACTCCTCATCGGAGTGTTTGGTAATATAATGTGGTTCGGTACTACAATTATATTATTTAATTCATCATTTTCATTTGCGTGGTGGGTCCCAGTCGGGGATTCACGGCACTGTAATATCCGCCTAGTTTGGGGTGTTACAGAGTTGGTATCAGAGACAGGTTTTGAATACTACCCTCTAAGTCATGTCTCATTTGAAATCATCGTCATCGGACTAGTATCATTGGACTTTCGCGTCACGTGTGACCTGTGCAAATGCCGAGCCAATCAGACCAAGAACTGTAAGATTTCTAATGCCATGGTATAATTTCTGGCATTAATCATTCATTCATAATTCATCAGTTAACAATCCTCAATCATCATTGTCATTTTGACCAGGACGGTCAGGTTAACTCATTAATCAGTCAATTCATTTCATTGTTCAGTTGTTGATCAAGAAGATCGAGTCATTAATCTTGTTAACTCATTCAAGATAATCATTTCAGTAACTTCATCGGATAATCATGTCACGTCAATTAATCATTCATGTAATCGCTGTATTTGAGCGCGTATGCTCATTTTCGTCATTTCATAATATAATCATAATGTGATACTCATGCAAGATATATAATCATCATATGACTTTCCACTTCAGTATGGAAAGGGCTGGCAGAGGACGTGGAGGACGAGGCCATGGAGCGGGCCGAATCCCGAGAGCTCGTGTGAATACACGTGCAAACGCGAGGAATAATGCTAATTCATCGAGCAGCGATGCTGCCACTCATTCACCTGGACGCGATCATTCATTATCGGGGAGTCGTACCCGGGACACGGCTCAGTCGGAGGGTGTCCGGGTTGATCCACTCGCATTTATGCAGGGCATGATGGCCCAAATGACTCAGATGGCTCAGTTGATGGAGACGATGCATAACTCCGTCAATCAGAATCAGCAGGCTCCTCCGCCGCCACCTCAGAGGCAAGAGAGGAATGTGAGTAACATCATCGGCGATATCTCTCGCCAGAGGCCACCTACTTTTGAGGGCTCGTCGGAGCCGGCAGATATCATTCATTGGCTCGAGCATTTCGAGAAGCTGTTTGCTATGGTAGAGTGTCCCGAGGGACACAAAGTTTCTGTTGCGGCTTACTACCTTGGTAAGAGCGCACATTCTTGGTGGTTGTCATTGAAGCCCACCGAAGGATCTTGTACTTGGGATCAGTTCAAGACTCTCATGATGGAGAGGTATTATCCGGCCCCACTCAGAGAGGTCAAGCTGTCAGAATTGCTCACCCCCGACCCCTCAACAGACGAGGATGTTCTCGCTATTGCCGAGAAATTTCAGGAACTTCTTCCTTTCGCCTCGTCCATCATTCATTCAGAGGCGGATAAAATCAAGTATTTAAGCAAGAGGCTGAAACCCCGTATGAGACTTCAGTTACTTAACCATAATTGCACCACGTTGGCCGAATTCATTGAGAAAGCTCTCACCTACGAGCTTACTGCTAAGGAAATTGCTAAGCAGCAACCTTCGCCTCCTAGCAAGAAATCGAAGAACCGTAATCACCAAGGCGGTCGACAACCTTCAAGAAACCCCGTGCGGGCTCGCTTTTCGAGCGACCTCCGGTGTCGTCTAAACCCGCGGAATCTCGATCCACGAGCGGCCGGTTCGGCCATCACTGTTACAACCGTGGGGATCTTGGTCATGTCGGCACTAAGTGTCCGAGATGCATCACGTGTCATAATCTGTGGAATCGTGGGACATAAGGCCCGTTTTGCCGTAGGGACTCCAAACCTACTCGAGCGTCATCTCGTGCCCCTAAGCAATCTGCCGTTCGTAATCAGGCCACTCAATCAGCGTCGTTTAAAGCAGCGGGAGCGACTAAAGGGGAGCTTTTAGCCATCGACGGAGCGTCCCGTGTCGGGACTAGCAAGCCCGGATTTATGAGATGAAGAAGACCGATGATCCAGAGGCCCGAATGATCTCGTGTACACTCGATATTCTATCTCAACTTGTGTACTCTTTTCGATACCGGTGCATCGCATTCATTCATTTCCGAGTCATGTTTGAGTAGACTACGTCCGGGTAGTGCTACTAGTTGTGAGCCTTATGTCATTGGCCTACCCGATGGTAGACGAATTATCGTGTCGGGAGATCTGTAATTGTCCGATCTGGGCCATGGTCGTGTATGGCCAGCAGACCTAATCGTGGTAGATTTGCCGAGGGACGACGTCATCTTGGGTATTGATTGGATGGATCGTCATGACGCCATCATTAATGTCCGTAAGCGTATGGTCACTATCATTTCAGACGATGGAGTTGAATGTGTGTTTAAGGGAGGTAATCCCAGCTGTTCTGGTAAGGTCATTAATTCAATGAAAGCAGTAAGATTACTCAATCAGGGATGTGTCGGTTATTGGTGCTATATGGCCAAAACCGAGAAGTCATCAGAAATGTTAACGGATATTCCGGTAGTGAGGGAATATGCCGATGTTTTTCCAGGCGAGCTACCTGGTTTGCCTCCACAGAGGGATGTGGAATTCACGATTGAGTTGGAGCCTGGTACGTCCCCGATATCGAAGGCGCCGTACCGGATGGCCCCGACCGAAATGCAGGAATTAAAGAACCAACTTGAAGAGTTGTTCGAGAAGGGTTATATTCGACCGAGTGCGTCCCCGTGGGGAGCACCAGTGTTATTTGTCAAGAAGAAGGATGGTTCATTCCGCTTATGTATTGATTATCGGGAGTCGAACAGGTGACGATCAAGAATAAGTACCCTTACCCCGTATTGATGATCTCTTAGATCAACTTCAGGAGCTTCAGATTTTACAAGATCGACTTAAGATGGATATCATCGATTGCGGATTCGAGAGTCGGATATCGCGAGGACGGCGTTTCGAACTCGCTATGGTCACTATGAGTTTGTGGTTATGCCGTTTGATTGACTAATGCACTGCGGTATTCATGGAGTTAATGAATCGGGTTTTCATCGACTTTTGATCGGTTTGTTGTTGTCTTCATCGATGACATTTTGATTTATTCTCGTGACCGAGGAACACGAGTCTCACCTTCATCGAGTGCTCGACGTGTTGAGACGAGAACAACTTTATGGGAAGTTCTCCAAATGTGAGTTACGATGTCCAAGTGACGCTTTCTGACACGTAATTTCATCGACGGAGTTCGTGTCGATCCTCGAAGACGGAGGCTATTCGAGATTGGCTACCTCCGAAGAACGTTAAGGAAATCCAAGTTTCCTCGGATTAGCGGGTTATTATCGGCGATTTGTGGAAGGATTTTCTAAAATCGCTCAACCCTTGACGAACTTATTGCGGAAGGATAAGAAATACACGTGGTCCGACGCGTGTCGTGAGTTTTGAGGAACTCAAGAGCCGGTTAATGTCAAAGACTGCATTTTCCTTGCCGCAGGGACGGAAGGATTTGTGGTTTATAGTGATGCGTCGGACAGGTCTCGGATGTGTGCTCATGCGACGGGAAGGTCATTGCCTATGCTTCCCGGCAATTGAGACCTTACGAGGTTAATTATCCGACCCACGACTGGAGCTAGCGGCCGTGGTGTTCGCTTTGAAGATTTGGCGTCATTACCTTTATGGCGTCACCGTCATATATTCACCGATCATAAGAGCTTAAAGTATATATTTACTCGTATGAGTTAAATATGCGTCGAGAGACGGTGGTTGGAATTAATCAAAGATTATGATATTGAGATCCTCTACCACCTGGCAAGGCGAACGTTGTCGCGACGCCTTGAGTCGTAAGTCCGTTCAGAGCAGATGCTTGCCCGTTTAACAGCTTCGTAAGGAGCTTCAAGAGAACTCCTTAGACCCGAGATCGAGGTCCGGCGAGTTCAAGGGCACTTTGTATGTTAGAGATTTCATCGTCACTAGAGGAGACAATTCGAGAGAATCGTCGTTCGGACCCATCATTGTTACGCATCCGTGAGGATGTGGCTGGGAAAGCCCTCGGATTTGTTGTGCACGAGGATGGTCTTTTGTGGTTTAAGAATCGTTTGTTTGGTCCTGAGTATGGCGAGTTGAATAACTCGATTTTGATTGTTGGTCCTGCTACCCCTTTTTCTGTGCATGCGGGGTGTAGCTAGATGTTCAAGGACTTGAAACAAAATTATTGGTGGAGTAATATGAAGCGAAGTCGCAATTTGTTTCGAGATGCTTAACTCACAACAAGTTAAGATTGAACATCGGCCGGTGGTATGCGAAACCTCTTCCTATTCCCGAATGGAAGTGGGAAGACATTTCTATGGATTTCATCACGAGTTTGCCGACGAGTCGTCGTGGCATGAATACGATCCGGGTGATCGTGGACCGCTTAACTAAATCATCTCATTTCCTTGAGATCAAGGATACGTGGGGTCCCGAGAGACTTGCCCAACTTTTCATCAAAGAGATAGTGAGAAAGCAAGGTACTCCTAAAAGTATCGATTCCGATCGTGACGGACGGTTTGTGTCTCATTTTTGGAAATCGGTTCATCGTGCTATGGGAACTCGGCTTAATCTCGATCGCTTTTCATCCTCGGTCAGACGGACAATCGAGAGGACCATTCAGACATTAGAGGACATGTTGAGGGCATGCGTCCTCGATTGGAAAGACGATTGGGAAGCCCAACTACCATTGATCGAGTTCACGTATAATAATAGTTGGCATGCTTCGATCAAGATGGCACCTTACGAGGCCTTGTATGGTCGTCGTTGTCGATCTCCGTTGTGTTGGGACGACTTATCTGAATCATTGGGCACCGAGCCCGATATGATTTTAGCCGCCCGTGAGAAGGTAGCTTTGATCGAGTCGTTTGTTGACACCGAGTCGGCGTAAATCATATGCGTATAACCGTCGCCGACCATTAGAGTTCGAGGCTGGTGACCATGTGTTGGTCAAGGTATCCCCGAGTCGTGGTATCTTCCGCTTTGGGAAGAGGGAAAGTTGAGTCCGAGATTCATTGGACCGCTTGAGATTTTGGATCGAGTGGGCGAGTTAGCTTATCGATTGGCTTTACCTCCGGCGTTGAGCCGAATTCATAATGTGTTTCATGTCTCTCGATTGCGGAAGTATGTTGCCGACCCGAGTCACATACTTGACTGACGAAATCGAGATCGCCGACGATCATTCATATGAGGAGCGTCCTATACGAGTTTTAGAGCGGCGAATCAAGCGGTTGAGGAATAAGACGATTCCTTTGGTTAAAATTCGTGGTCTAGACACGAGTCGAAGAGGCTACTTGGGAAACCGAGGATAGTATGCGGGAGAGTTATCCCGATTTGTTTGACCCTTAGTTTCGGGGACGAAACTCTTTAAGGGGGTGTATGTAATACCGGTTGTAATTCAAGAATTATCATTCAAGAATTATCATTCAAGATTTGATACTCAAGAATTTCATTCATTATTGATCATTTGTCACTCGATTCTATCATGGTATTCATCATTCGAGTAATTGTATCGAGTATCGATCGTCATTCATCATTAATCGATTGGAGTTTCGTGCCGTGTTTATCATCATTGTCATTTTCGTTGCAAGTCGTGCTTGAGGAGTAGCGCACGCTACATACTCCTTTTAGCGTACGCTAATTGGGTATAGGTAGCGCACGCTACCGCTTAGCTTTAGCGCACGCTAAGGTTACCTTGGCCGCGATCCGTAAGGTACCGGACCGCAGTGAGAATAATTGTAGCGCACGCTACGAGTGGTAAGTAGCGCGCTAATGGGTCGTAGTAGCGCACGCTATATGTGTGGAGTAGCGCGCGCTAGGGCGGATCGAGTTGAGTCCAGTGGCTACCGGATCGCACCGGTTTATTCATAGCGCACGCTATGCATTGTTGTTAGCGACGCAACCGACATATTAGCGCACGCTAAGTAATGGTTGTAGCGCACGCTATCGAGGTTAGATCGAGGGCGATGTTTTTCTCGACTCCGATCGGGCGTCAAATATTTCGCTAGCGCACGCTAACAATGGATATTAGCGCACGCTAGTAGTATGGCCGTAGCGCACGCTACAAATAGGTACGTAGCGCGCCACCGTGTTCGGACAGTGGGTACCGGACTACCCAAATTACTCGTTAGCGCACGCTATGCACAAGGCTAGCGACGCTAACCTCGGACCGAGTATAAATTGACAGCTTTAGTCGAGTTCGTCATTTTTCATCTCATTTCATTCCTTCGGTATTTTGGGCGATTCCGAGCGATCCAGGGGATTCTTCGAGGTGTAATCATCAATCATCATCTTCAAGTCTTTGAGTTGAATTTATCATCACTTCATCATCTCCAAACGTCGAATCAAAGGTATTAATCTCTTGGATCTAGAATTTCGGATTTTTGGGTTTTCCTTCCGATTTCTTCGTAAGCTTGGATTATCATTGGGATATGTTAAGTTATGGATTATCTACTTGGATAAATATATTCCTACGGATTTAATGGTTATTTTCGAATTGTTTTCAAGAACCCTTGGGGTTGACTTCGTTAATCGGGGATTTTTCCGATTGATGTCGTTATAATCATGATTTATGGATTCCTAATGGATTATTGATATCATTGAAGTGTTTTGTTAGTTCGAAATACTCATTTTAGTGTTGGTTTCACATATTCGGATCGATATTTTCAAGTCGTGTGGTTGGTTACGTATTCGTTAGAATGCCCCAATGAGTTCGATTATCGTTGTTTCGACCTTTGGGTTAGTCGTGTTTTGTTGTTTGATGCGTGTATTGAACGGTTGTTGGTAATTATTGTTATTCAAGGTTGTTCGAGCGACGGTATTTCACTTAGACGTTGTTCGTGGACGGACATTCTTCATCGGTATTGTGTAAGTTAAATCTTACTCGGTTAAAAGGATATTCATTCCTTTTGTTGTTGATCATTCATAATCATAACTCATTCATCATTGTATTAATCATTTTGAGACTTGTAATTGTCGGATAATCATTTCATTAGCGAGGAACGGCGGTTCCAATCATTTCATTGAAAACTATCAACCACTTCATTATCACTTTTGTATCGGTGAGTCATTCTTGACTTTGTCGGATTAGTATTATTCATTGATATTCATTATGGTAATTCTTGTTCATATGACCTTCTGGGTTCATATTGCGTGGCCGGGTGCGGATGTGTGGAATTTTTAGTCGGGCACGTGATGGCCATGTATTGGGAGTGATACATTGGACTGTGCACACGGTAACGATTACCTCCGTGAGACTAATTAGGTACAAGGACGGGTGTGTCCGGTCATCCGTCTTGTACACTTGCACATAACACTACGGGCGTAATATGATGCTACTCTACAGCGTAATTCATAACTAAGGATATGTCATAACTTCACTGAAATCATGTTTGTGTATTTTCAACCCTTGAGGATTGTTGTTCTGTGTAACTGACCCCGTTGGGGGATTTTGTTTTCAGGTCACGGCAAGGCAAAGGCACGGGAAGAGCATGTTGACGGCGACGAGTCCCAGTGATACTAGTAGGGGGCCCCAGTCATTCCGTTTGTTCAGTCATTTTCAGTCATTTCAGTTATTTCTGTCATTTGTATTTTCCGCTGCAAATTCCGTTTGTAATGTTTATTTATTCAGGGTGGTGTATTTTATCTTCATATAAAATACACTAGTATTCGGTATTATCCTGGTGTGTTGTACTTAAACTCCTCATCGGAGTGTTTGGTAATATAATGTGGTTCGGTACTACAATTATATTATTTAATTCATCATTTTCATTTGCCTGGTGGGTCCCAGTCGGGGATTCACGGCACTGTAATATCCGCCTAGTTTGGGGTGTTACACAGACGTAGTCTACTCAAACTTGACTCAAAAATGAATGAATGCGATGCACCAGTATCAAAAAGGGTACACACAGGTTGAGATAGAATATCGAGTGTACCTTAGATCATCCGGGCCTCTGGATCGTCGGTCTTCTTCATCTCATAAATCCGGGGCTTGCTAGTCCCGGCACCGGACGCTCCCGTCTGATGGCTAAAGACTCCACCTTTATTCGCTCCTCGCTGCCTTGAACGACGCATCGAGTGGCTCGATTTTGAACAAATGATCGCTTCGGCCTGAGATGACGCCGGAGTAGGTTTGGAGTCCCTACGGCAAAAACGGGCCTTATGCCCAGCAATCCCACAATTATGACACGTGACAGTTCGTCTCGGACAGTTGGTGCTGACATGACCAAGATCCCCACACTTAAAACAGGTGATGGCCGAACTGGCCTCTCGTGACTGAGATTCCGCAGGTTTAGGCGTCACAGGAGGTCGCTCAGAAAAAGTAGAGCCCGCACGTGGTTTCTTGAAAGTGGCCTGACTGCGGTCAGACTGATTACGGTTCTTAGACTTCTTGCCAGCAGATGAAGGTTGTTGCTTAGCAATTTGCTTAGCAGTAAGCTCGTAAGTAAAAGCTTTCTCGATGAATTCGGCCAGAGTGGTGCAATTATGATTGAGTAACTGCATCCGCATTCGGGGTTTCAGCCTCTTGCTGAAATACTTAATCTTATCCGCCTCGGAGTGAATGATAGATGAGGCGAACGGAAGAAGTTCCTGAAATTTCTCGGCAATGGCGAGAACATCCTCGTCTGCTGAGGGGTCGGGAGTGTGTAATTCTGACATCTTGGCCTCTCTGAGTGGGGCCGGATAATACCTCTCCATCATGAGAGTCTTGAATTGATCCCAAGTACATGATCCGTCGGTGGGCTTCAACGATAACCACCAAGAATGAGCGCTCTTACCTGTAGTAAGCAAGAATCGAAACTTTGTGTCCTTCGGGACACTCTACCATAGCAAATAACTTCTCGAAATGTTCGAGCCAATGAACAATATCCGCCGGCTCAGATGAGCCTTCAAAAGTAGGTGGCCTTTGGCGAGAGATGTCGCCGATGATACTGCTCACATTCCTCTCTTGCCTCTGAGGTGGCGGCGGAGGAGCCTGTTGATTTTGATTAGCTGAGTTATGCATCGTCTCCATCAGTTGTGCCATCTGAGACATTTGGGCCATCATGCCCTGCATAAAAGCGAGTGGGTCAACCCGAACACCTTCTGACTGAGCTATACCCCAGGTACGACTCCCCGATAGTGAATGATCACGTCCAGGTGAATGAGTGGCAGTGTCGCTGCTCGATGAATTAGCATTATTCCTCGCGTTCGCACGTGTATTCACACGAGCTCTTGGGATTCGGCCCACACTGCGGCCTCGTCATCCGCGTCCTCTGCCTACTCTCTCCATACTGAAGTAGGAAAGTCACATGATAATTATATTTCCCGCATGAATATCACGTTATGATTATGTCATGAGATGATGAAAATGAGCATACACGCTCTAACACAGTGATTACATGAATGATTAACTGAGGCGACATGATTATCTGGTGAAATTCTTGAAATGATTATCTTGAACAAGTTAACAAGATTAATGATATGATCTTCCAGATCAACAACTGAGTAATGAAATGAATTGAGTGATTAATGAGTTAACATGACCGTCCTGGTCAAAATGAAAATGATGATTGAGGATTGTTAACTGATGAATTATGAATGAATGATTATTGCCAGAAATTATACCATGGCGTTAGAAGTCTTCCAGTTCTTTCGGTCTGATTGGCTCGGCATCTGCACAGGTCACACGTGACGCGAAAGTCCAATGATACTAGTCCGATGACGATGATTTCAAATGAGACATGACTCGGAAGGTAGTATTCAAAACCACGCTCTGATACCAACTCTGTAACACCCCAAACTAGGCGGATATTACAGTGCCGTGGACCCCCGACTGGGACCCACCAGGCGAATGAAAATGAATGAATTACACAGGGTAAATGTAGTACCGAACCACATTACAACATTAATTACTCCGACGAGGAGTTTCATACAACACACCCAAGATAATACAGAATACATGTATATTTTATATGGAGATAAAATATACAACACTGAGTGGAATGAGTATTCAAACGGAATGTCTGCAGCGGAATAAAATGAAGGAAACATAGATGACTTAAAAGACTGGGGCCCCCTACTAGTATCACTGGGACTCCTCGCCGTCAATATGATCTTCCCGTGCCTTTGCCTTGTCGTGACCTGAAAAACAATATCCCCTAAAGGGGTCACTTACACAGAACAACAATCCTCAAGGGTTGAAAATACACAATCATGATATATCTTTAGTTATGAAATATCCTTAGTTATGAATTACGCTGAAGAGGAGTATCATAGTACGCCCGTAGTGTTCTGTGCAAGTGTACAAGACGGATGACCTGACACACCCGTCCTTGTACCTAATTAGTCTCACGGAGGTAATTGTTACTGTGTGCACAGTCCAATGTATCAATCCCAATACATGACCATCGCGTGCTCGACTAAAAATTCCACACATCCGCACCCGGCTACGCAATATGAACCCAGAAGGTCATATGAACGAGAATGACCACAATGAATATCAATGGATAATAATTCGACAAGGTCAAGAATGACTCACTGAGATGAAAATAATAGTGTCGTGATTGATAACTCAATGAAATGATTGGAACCGTCATTCCTCATGAATGAAGTGATTATTCGACAATTACAAGTCTCAATACGGTTAATACAATGATGAATGAGTTATGATTATGAATGAACAACAACAAAAGGAATGAATATCCTTTTAACCGAGTAAGAATTAACTTACACAACACCGGTGACAATTATTCTTCCACGAACAACGTCTTAAATGAAATGTCGGTTGCTCGAACAACCTTGAATGACAATTACCAACAAACGCTCAATATACGTATCAACCACGATTATAACCAACTCAAACGTTGATACATCAATATCCGAACTCAAAGATGCACTCTAACGAATACGTAATAAACATCCTTCCCGTGGTTACAACCAAACCCAAAATCAAAACCAACTTCCAAAAGATTGATTCAAACTAGTAAAACAATATCAATGACATCAATAATCCAATAGGAATCAACAATTCAAGATTACGACAACATTAATCGGAAAATCCCCAAATTAACCGAAGTCAACCCCAAGTGTTCTTGAAATAATCCCCAAAATAGCCATTAAATCCATAGGAATACATTTATCCAAGGTAGATAATCCATATCTAACATATTCCAACAACAATCCAAGCTTACACGAAGAAATCGGAAGGAAAAACCCAAAAATCTGAAATTCTAGATCCAAGAGATTATTACCTTGATTTTGATGTTTGAAGGTGATGAAATGATGATTACTCTGGATTGTATGCTTGAAGATGATGATTGATGATTACACCTCGAAGAATACTCTCCAAATCGCTCCAAATCGCCCGGAACTGATGAGAGAAAGAGAAGAAATGACAATTGACGAAATCTGGGCTACACTGTCCAATTTATAGAAATCCCTGTTTAGCTCGCGCTAGCTCCAGTGCTTAGCGTGCGCTAACGGGTGTTTTGGGTAGTCCAGTACCCACTGTCCGAAAATGGTAGCGTGCGCTACATACCTCTTTTAGCATGCGCTACGGATGTACACTTAGCGTGCGCTAACCCCAAATGTTAGCGTGCGCTAACGAATTATCTGATGCCCAGTACTGGAGTCCAGAACTTTTTGTCCTCTGATCTGATCTCGGTAGCGCATGCTACAACCAATATTTAGCCTGCGCTACTACACCATTTGCGTACACTAAAACCACTCATAGCGTGCGCTAGGAATTTATCCAAAGCAGTCCAGTAGCCACTGGACTCTGCCTGAACCATCCTTAGCACGCGTTACCGACTGCATAGCGTGCGCTACTCCGGCTCACTAGCGCGCGCTACTTACCATTCGTAGCGTGCGCTACTACAATCCCAACTGCAGTCCAGTGCCTTCTGGACAGCCTGCTCAACTACACTAGCATGCGCTAGTGTTGAGAGGTGGCGTGCGCTACCCGTACTCAATTAGCGTACGCTAAAGAGAGTACGTAGCGTGCGCTACTCCTCACACACATCACACTAAGAATATGACAACGGTGATAAACATGGCACGAAACTCCATCTTGATTGATGATGAAAGACGACTGATACACGATACAATTACTGAGAACGATAAATACAATGATTAAATATGAGTGACAAATGATCATTAATGAGTGAAAATTACAGAATGATAAGTACTGAATGATAATGACTAAATTAAAACCGGGTATTACAAATCGGAGCTCTTATAGCCAATTCTGAGTATAAAAGGCTCGAATATAATCAATAAACTCGAGTTTTTACAGAGTTCCAACTCAAATGCATGTAACATGGTCTTATCTCCTATTAACAGGATGTCATCAAGAAGTAAAGGCTTAATCGGAGCTATTATAGCGAATCCTTGGCACAAAAAGACTTAATCAAGAAGTAAAAGATTATTCGGAGCTATTATAGCCAATAATGAGTACAAATGGCTCGAATCTAATCAACAAACCCGAGTTTTCATAGAGTTCCGGCTCGAATGCATGTAACATGGTCTTATCTCCTATTAACAGGATGTAATCAAGAAGTAAAGGCTTAATCGGAGCTATTATATTGAATCCTTGCTACAACAAGAATTAATCAAGAATGAAAAGATTAATCAGCGCTGTTGTAGCCAATTCTGAGTGCAAAAGTCTCGAATCTAATCAATAAACCTGAGTTTTCGTAGAGTTCAGACTTGAATGCATGTAACGTGGTTTTATCTCCTATTAACAAGACTTATCAAGAAGTAAAGGCTTAATCGGAGCTATTATGCGAATCCTTGCTACAACAAGACTTAATCAAGAAGTAAAAGATTATTCGGAGTTGTTATAGCCAATTCTAAGTACAAAAGGCTCGAATCTAATCAATAAACTCGAGTTTTCATAGAGTTCCAACTCGAATGCATCTAATGTGGTCTTGTCTCCTATTAACAGGATGCAATCAAGAAGTAAAGGCTTAATCGGAGCTATTATATTGAATCCTTGCTACAACAAGATTTAATAAAGAAAGAAAAGATTAATCGGAGCTCTTATAGCCAATTCTGAGTATAAAAGGCTCGAATCTAATCAATAAACCCGAGTTTCACAGAGTTCCGACTCGAATGCATGTAACATGGTCTTATGTCATATTAACAAGATTTAATCGGAGCTATTATATCCAATACTGGCTACAACAAGACTTAATCAAGAAGTAAAAGATTAATCGGAGCTCTTAAAGCCAATTCCGAGTACAAAAGGCTCGAATCTAATCAATAAACCCGAGTTTCACAGAGTTACGACTCGAATGCATGTAACATGGTCTTACGTCCTATTAACAAGACCTAATCGGAGCTATTATATCCAATACTTGCTACAACAAGACTTAATCAAGAAGTAAAAGATTAATCGGAGCTCTTATAAACAATTCTGAGTATAAAAGGCTCGAATCTAATCAATAAACTCGAGTCTTCATAGAGTTCCGACTCGAATGCATGCAACGTGGTCTTGTCTCGTATTAACAGGATGTAATCAAGAAGTAAAGGCTTAATCGGAGCTATTATATTGAATCCTTGCTACAACAAGACTTAATCAAGAAAGAAAAGATTAATCACAGCTGTTGTAGCCAATTCTGAGTACAAAAGGCTCGAATCTAATCAAAAACCCGAGTTTTCGTAGAGTTCAGACTCGAATGCATGTAACGTGGTTTTATCTCCTATTAACAAGACTTATCAAGAAGTAAAGGCTTAGTCGGAGCTATTATGCGAATCCTTGCTACAACAAGACTTAATCAAGAAGTAAAAGATTATTCGGAGTTATTATAGCTAATTATGAGTACAAAAGGCTCGAATCTAATCAATAAACCCGAGTTTCACAGAGTTACGACTCGAATGCATGTAACATGGTCTTATGTCCTATTAAAAAGACCTAATCGGAGCCATTATATCTAATACTTGCTACAACAAGACTTAATCAAGTAGTAAAAGATAAATCGGAGCTCTTATAAATAATTCTGAGTACAAAAGGCTCGAATCTAATCAATAAACTCGAGTTTTCATAGAGTTCTGACTCGAATGCATGTCTCGTCGTCTTATATCCTATTAACAGGATGTAATCAAGAAGTAAAGGCTTAATCGGAGCTATTATAGTGAATCCTTGCTACAGCAATACTTAATCAAGAAAGAAAAGATTAATCAGAGCTCTTATAGCTAGTTCTGAGTTCAAAAGGCTCGAATATAATCAATAAACTCGAGTTTTCACAGAGTTCCGACTCGAATGCATGTAATGTGGTCTTATCTCCTATTAACAGGGTGTAATCAAGAAGTAAAGGCTTAATCGGAGCTATTATAGGGAATCCTTGCCACAAAAAGACTTAATCAAGAAGTAAAAGATTATTCAGAGCTATTATAGCCAATTATGATTACAAAAGGCTCGAATCTAATCAATAAACCCGAGTTTTCACAGAGTTCCGACTCGAATGCATGTAACATGGTCTTATGTCATATTAACAAGATTTAATCGGAGCTATTATATCCAATACTTGCTACAACAAGACTTAATCAAGAAGTAAAAGATTAATCGGAGCTCTTATAGCCAATTCTGAGTATAAAAGGCTCGAATCTAATCAATAAACCCGAGTTTCACAGAGTTCCGACTCGAATACATGTAACATGGTCTTATGTCCTATTAACAAGACTTAATCGGAGCTATTATATCCAATACTTGCTGCAACAAGACTTAATCAAGTAGTAAAAGATAAATCGGACCTCTTATAAACAATTCTGAGTACAAAAGGCTCGAATCTAATTAATAAACTCGAGTTTTCATAGAGTTCCGACTCGAATGCATGTAACATGGTCTTATATCCTATTAACAGGATGTAATCAAGAAGTAAAGTCTTAATCGGAGCTATTATAGTGAATACTTGCTACGACAAGACTTAATCAAGAAATAAAAGATTAATCAGAGTTGTTGTAGCCAATTCTGAGTACAAAAGGCTCGAATCTAATCAATAAACCCAAGTTTTTGTAGAGTTCGGACTCGAATGCATGTAACGTGGTTTTATCGCCTATTAACAAGACTTATAAAGAAGTAAAGGCTTAGTCGGAGCTATTATGCGAATCCTTGCTACAACAAGACTTAATCAAGAAGTAAAAGATTATTCAGAGTTGTTATAGCTAATTCCGAGTACAAAAGGCTCGAATCTAATCAATAAACTCGAGTCTTCATAGAGTTCCGACTCGAATGCATGTAACGTGGTCTTGTCTCCTATTAACAGGATGTAATCAAGAAGTAAAGGCTTAATCGGAGCTATTATATTGAATCCTTGCTACAACAAGACTTAATCAAGAAAGAAAAGATTAATCACAGCTGTTGTAGCCAATTCTGAGTACAAAAGGCTCGAATCTAATCAAAAACCCGAGTTTTCGTAGAGTTCAGACTCGAATGCATGTAACGTGGTTTTATCTCCTACTAACAAGACTTATCAAGAAGTAAAGGCTTAGTCAGAGCTATTATGTGAATCCGTGCTACAACAAGACTTAATCAAGAAAGAAAAGATTAATCAGAGCTCTTATAGCCAATTCTGAGTACAAAAGGCTCGAATATAATCAATAAACTCGAGTTTTCACTGTATTCGACTCAAATGCATGTAATGTGGTCTTATCTCCTATTAACAGGATGTGTTCAAGAAGTAAAGGCTTAATCGGAGCTATTATAGCGAATCCTTGCCACAAAAAGACTTAATCAAGAAGTAAAAGATTATTCGGAGCTATTATAGCCAATTATGAGTACAAAAGGCTCGAATATAATCAATAAACCCGAGTTTTCACAGAGTTCCGACTCGAATGCGTGTAACATGGTCTTATGTCATATTAACAAGATTTAATCGGAGCTATTATATATATCCAATACTTGCTACAACAAGACTTAATCAAGAAGTAAAAGATTAATCGGAGCTCTTATAGCCAATTCGGAGTACAAAAGGCTCGAATCTAATCAATAAACCCGAGTTTCACAGACTTCCGACTTGAACGCATGTAACATGGTCTTATGTCCTATTAACAAGACTTAATCAGAGCTATTATATCCAATACTTGCTACAACAAGACTAAATCAAGTAGTAAAAGATAAATCGGAGCTCTTATAAACAATTCTGAGTATAAAAGGCTCGAATCTAATTAATAAACTCGAGTCTTCATAGAGTTCCGACTCGAATGCATGTAACGTGGTCTTGTCTCCTATTAACAGGATGTAATCAAGAAGTAAAGGCTTAATCGGAGCTATTATATTGAATCCTTGCTACAACAAGACTTAATCAAGAAAGAAAAGATTAATCACAGCTGTTGTAGCCAATTATGAGTACAAAAGGCTCGAATCTAATCAAAACCCGAAGTTTCAGAGAGTTCGATCAATGCATGTAACGTGGTTTTATCTCCTACTAACAAGACTTATCAAGAAGTAAAGGCTTAGTCAGAGCTATTATGTGAATCCGTGCTACAACAAGACTTAATCAAGAAAGAAAAGATTAATCAGAGCTCTTATAGCCAATTCTGAGTACAAAAGGCTCGAATATAATCAATAAACTCGAGTTTTCACAGTGTTCGACTCAAATGCATGTAATGTGGTCTTATCTCCTATTAACAGGATGTATTCAAGAAGTAAAGGCTTAATCGGAGCTATTATAGCGAATCCTTGCCACAAAAAGACTTAATCAAGAAGTAAAAGATTATTCGGAGCTATTATAGCCAATTATGAGTACAAAAGGCTCGAATATAATCAATAAACCCGAGTTTTCACAGAGTTCCGACTCGAATGCGTGTAACATGGTCTTATGTCATATTAACAAGATTTAATCGGAGCTATTATATATATCCAATACTTGCTACAACAAGACTTAATCAAGAAGTAAAAGATTAATCGGAGCTCTTATAGCCAATTCGGAGTACAAAAGGCTCGAATCTAATCAATAAACCCGAGTTTCACAGACTTCCGACTTGAACGCATGTAACATGGTCTTATGTCCTATTAACAAGACTTAATCAGAGCTATTATATCCAATACTTGCTACAACAAGACTAAATCAAGTAGTAAAAGATAAATCGGAGCTCTTATAATCAATTCTGAGTATAAAAGGCTCGAATCTAATTAATAAAATCGAGTTTTCATAGAGTTCCGACTCGAATGCATGTAACGTGGTCTTGTCTCCTATTAATAGGATGTAATCAAGAAGTAAAGGCTTAATCGGAGCTATTAGATTGAATCCTTGCTACAACAAGACTTAATCAAGAAAGAAAAGATTAATCAGAGCTGTTGTAGCCAATTCTGAGTACAAAAGGCTCGAATCTAATCAATAAACCCGAAGCCAGAGATTTGAGACTTGAATGCATGTAACGTGGTTTTATCTCCTATTAACAAGACTTATCAAAAAGTAAAGGCTTAGTCGGAGCTATTATGCGAATCCTTGCTACAACAAGACTTAATCAAGAAGTAAAAGATTATTCGGAGTTGTTATAGCCAATTCTAAGTACAAAAGGCTCGAATCTAATCAATAAACCCGAGTTTCACAGAGTTCCGACACGAATGCATGTAACATGGTCTTATGTCCTATTAACAAGACCTAATCAGAGCTATTATATCCAATACTTGCTACAACAAGACTTAATCAATAAGTAAAAGATTAATCGGAGCTCCTATAAACAATTCTAAGTACAAAAGGCTCAAATCTAATCAATAAACTCGAGTTTTCATAGAGTTTGAACTCGAATGCATGTAACATGGTCTTATCTCCTATTAACAGGATGTAATCAAGAAGTAAAGTCTTAATCAGAGCTATTATAGTGAATCCTTGATACAACAAGACTTAATCAAGAAAGAAAAGATTAATCATAGCTGTTGTAGCCAATTCTGAGTACAAAATGCTCGAATCTAATCAATAAACCCGAGTTTTTGTAGAGTTCGGACTCAAATGCATGTAACGTGGTTTTATCTCTTATTAACAAGACTTAATTAAGAAGTAAAAGATTATTCGGAGCTATTATATCCAATACTTGCTACAACAAGACTTAATCAAGAAGTAAAAGATTAATCGGAGCTCTAATAGCCAATTCTGAGTATAAAAGGCTCGAATCTAATCAATAAACCCGAGTTTCATAGAGTTCCGACTCGAATGCATGTAACATGGTCTTATGTCCTATTAACAAGACCTAATCGGAGCTATTATATCCAATACTTCCTACAACAAGACTTAATCAAGAAGTAAAAGATTAATCGGAGCTCTTATAGCCAATTCTGAATATAGAAGGCTCGAATCTAATTAATAAACCCGAGTTTCACAGAGTTTCGACTCGAATGAATGTAACATGGTCTTATGTCCTATTAACAAGACTTAATCGGGGCTATTATATCCAATACTTGCTACAACAGGACTTAATCAAGAAGTAAAAGATTAATCGGAGCTCTTATAAACAATTCTGAGTACAAAAGGCTCGAATCTAATAAATAAACTCGAGTCTTCATAGAGTTCCAACTCGAATGCATGTAACGTGGTCTTGTCTCCTATTAATAGGATGTAATCAAGAAGTAAAGGCTTAATCGTAGCTATTATATTGAATCCTTGGTACAACAAGACTTAATCAAGAAAGAAAAGATTAATCACAGCTGTTGTAGCCAATTCTGAGTATAAAAGGCACGAATCTAATCAAAAACCCGAGTTTTCGTAGAGTTCAGACTCGAATGCATGTAACGTGGTTTTAGCTCCTACTAACAAGACTTATCAAGAAGTAAAGGCTTAGTCGGAGCTATTATGTGAATCCCTGCTACAACAAGACTTAATCAAGAAAGAAAAGATTAATCAGAGCTCTTATAGCCAATTCTGAGTACAAAAGGCTCGAATATAATCAATAAACTCGAGTTTTCACAGAGCTCCGACTCAAATGCATGTAACATGATCTTATCTCCTATTAACAGGATGTATTCAAGAAGTAAATGCTTAATCGGAGCTATTATAGCGAATCATTGCCACAAAAAGACTTAATCAAGAAGTAAAAGATTATTCGGAGCTATTATAGCCAATTATGAGTACAAAAGGCTCGAATCTAATCAATAAACCCGAGTTTTCACAGAGTTCCGACTCGAATGCATGTAACATGGTCTTATGTCATATTAACAAGATATAATCGGAGCTATTATATCCAATACTTGCTACAACAAGACTTAATGAAGAAGTAAAAGATTAATCGGAGCTCTTATAGCCAATTCTGAATATAGAAGGCTCGAATCTAATCAATAAACCCGACTTTCACAGAGTTCCGACTCGAATGCATGTAACATGGTCTTATGTGCTATTAACAAGACTTAATCGGAGCTATTATATCCAATACTTGCTACAACAAGACTTAATCAAGTAGTAAAAGATAAATCGGAGCTCTTATAAACAATTCTGAGTACAAAAGGCTCGAATCTAATTAATAAACTTGAGTTTTCATAGAGTTCCGACTCGAATGCATGTAATATGGTCTTATCTCCTATTAACAGGATGTAATCAAGAAGTAAAGTCTTAATCGGAGCTATTATAGCAAATCCTTGCTACAACAAGACTTAATCAAGAAAGAAAAGATTAATCAGAGCTGTTGTAGCCAATTCTGAGTACAAAAGACTCGAATCTAATCAATAAACCCAAGTTTTTGTAGAGTTCGGACTCGAATGCATGTAACGTGGTTTTATCGCCTATTAACAAGACTTATAAAGAAGTAAAGGCTTAGTCGGAGCTATTATGTGAATCCTTGCTACAACAAGACTTAATCAAGAAGTAAAAGATTATTCAGAGTTGTTATAGCTAATTCCGATTACAAAAGACTCGAATCTAATCAATAAACCCGAGTTTCACAGAGTTACGACTCGAATGCATGTAACATGGTCTTATGCCCTATTAACAAGACCTAATCGGAGCTATTATATCCAATACTTGCTCCAACAAGACTTAATCAAGAAGTAAAAGATTAATCGGAGCTCTTATAAACAATTCTGAGTACAAAAGGCTCGAATCTAATCAATAAACTCGAGTCTTCATAGAGTTCCGACTCGAATGCATGTAACGTGGTCTTGTCTCCTATTAACAGGATCTAATCAAGAAGTAAAGGCTTAATCGGAGCTATTATAGTGAATCCTTGCTACAACAAGACTTAATCAAGAAAGAAAAGATTAATCACAGCTGTTGTAGCCAATTCTGAGTACAAAAGGCACGAATCTAATCAAAAACCCGAGTTTTCATAGAGTTTAGACTCGAATGCATGTAACGTGGTTTTAGCTCCTACTAACAAGACTTATCAAGAAGTAAAGGCTTAGTCGGAGCTATTATGTGAATCCCTGCTACAACAAGACTTAATCAAGAAATAAAGGATTAATCAGAGCTCTTATAGCCAATTCTGAGTACAAAAGGCTCGAATATAATCAATAAACTCGAGTTTTCACAGAGTTCCGACTCAAATGCATGTAACGTGGTCTTATCTCCTATTAACAGGATGTATTCAAGAAGTAAAGGCTTAATCGGAGCTATTATAGCGAATCCTTGCCACAAAAAGACTTAATCAAGAAGTAAAAGATTATTCGGAGCTATTATAGCCAATTATGAGTACAAAAGGCTCGAATCTAATCAATAAACCCGAGTTTTCACAGAGTTCCGACTCGAATGCGTGTAACATGGTCTTATGTCATATTAACAAGATTTAATCGGAGCTATTATATCCAATACTTGCTACAACAAGACTTAATCAAGAAGTAAAAGATTAATCGGACCTCTTATACCCAATTCGGAGTACAAAAGGCTCGAATCTAATCAATAAACCCGAGTTTCACAGAGTTCCGACTTGAATGCATGTAACATGGTCTTATGTCCTATTAACAAGACTTAATAAGAGCTATTATATCCAATACTTGCTACAACAAGACTAAATCAATTAGTAAAAGATAAATCGGAGCTCTTATAAACAATTCCGAGTATAAAAGGCTCGAATCTAATTAATAAACTCGAGTTTTCATAGAGTTCCGACTCGAATGCATGTAACGTGGTCTTGTCTCCTATTAATAGGATGTAATCAAGAAGTAAAGACTTAATCGGAGCTATTATATTGAATCCTTGCTACAACAAGACTTAATCAAGAAAGAAAAGATTAATCAGAGCTGTTGTAGCCAATTCTGAGTACAGAAGGCTCGAATCTAATCAATAAACCCGAGTTTTCATAGATTTCAGACTTGAATGCATGTAACGTGGTTTTATCTCCTATTAACAAGACTTATCAAGAAGTAAAGGCTTAGTCGGAGCTATTATACGAATCCTTGCTACAACAAGACTTAATCAAGAAGTAAAAGATTATTCGGAGTTGTTATAGCCAATTCTAAGTACAAAAGGCTCGAATCTAATCAATAAACCCGAGTTTCACAGAGTTCTGACTCGAATGCATGTAACATGGTCTTATGTCCTATTAACAAGACCTAATCGGAGCTATTATATCCAATACTTGCTACAACAAGACTTAATCAAGAAGTAAAAGATTAATCGGAGCTCTTATAAACAATTCTAAGTACAAAAGGCTTGAATCTAATCAATAAACTCGAGTTTTCACAAAGTTCCAACTCGAATGCATGTAACATGGTCTTATCTCCTATTAACAGGATGTAATCAAGAAGTAAAATCTTAATCAGAGCTATTATAGTGAACCCTTGCTACAACAAGACTTAATCAAGAAAGAAAAGATTAATCATAGTTGTTGTAGCCAATTCTGACTACAAAACGCTTGAATCTAATCAATAAACCCGAGTTTTTGTAGAGTTCGGATTCGAATGCATGTAACGTGGTTTTATCTCCTATTAACAAGACTTAATCAAGAAGTAAAAGATTATTTGGAGCTATTATATCCAATACTTGCTACAACAAGACTTAATTAAGAAGTAAAAGATTAATCGGAGCTCTTATAGCCAATTCTGAGTATAAAAGGCTCGAATCTAATCAATAAACCCGAGTTTCACAGAGTTCCGACTCAATGCATGTAACATGGTCTTATGTTCTATTAACAAGACTTAATCGGAGCTATTATATCCAATACTTGCTACAACAAGACTTAATCAAGTAGTAAAAGATAAATCGGACCTCTTATAAACAATTCTGAGTACAAAAGGCTCGAATCTAATTAATAAACTCGAGTTTTCATAGAGTTCCGACTCGAATGCATGTAACGTGGTCTTATATCCTATTAACAGGATGTAATCAAGAAGTAAAGTCTTAATCGGAGCTATTATAGTGAATACTTGCTACAACAAGACTTAATCAAGAAAGAAAACATTAATCAGAGCTGTTGTAATATCCGGGGATAATTTTTTTTCGTGTTACTGTTGAGTTATACGTATTCATTTGGAATTGTACAAGTGTTGTTGTTTTGGACTGATCCAATGTATATTGTATTGGACTATTTCGGGATCGAAATATTATACTTGTCGTCGGGTTAGTTTCGTCGTTTGAATGTTGGTTGGAGAGTTTGGATTTTTGGCTAAGTACACTAGCCTTAACGTACGCTATATGTGTAGACTTACGTACGTTAAGGGTTGAGTATTACGTACGTTATGCCTGTAAGGTTACGTACGTAAGGCTTGGTAGGTGGCAGGAACCTTCCTCGTAGTCACTTTCGGCCGGTGGGTCCCGAGCATCTTCCGATCGGATCTCACTATTGCAGTCAACGGACCCTTACGTACGTTAAGAGGTGATCTCTACGTACGTAATATAGGTCTTGTTAACGTACGTAATAAGTCCTTATTTACGTACGTTAAGGCCTTCGTATTTTAGTCCAGTTAGTTCTGGATTTTTCATTACGTACGTTAATGTCTTAGTATAGCGTACGTAATGCCTCTTACGTACGTTAACCATAAGTGTATAACGTACGTAACGAATTGGTCAGTCTATTTATCTTGGTTTCGTCTTTCATTTCCTCACGAACCAAAACACATTTCCTCTCCCTAGAATCGTCCATTTGGACTTGTTATTAATGTTTAGCCTCTTCCAACTCGATCTTGATCATCCTAGCTTGGATTGAAGCTTGAAGTTGGAAGCTTGTTGATGCTCCTTTGGTGTTTGGAGGCTTTTTATTGTTCTTCTTTGGTAAGTTCCCTCAATCTATTGTTCTTCTTGTGATTTTCGAGTTGTTGTTGTTGTTTTCTTCGGGTATTGTTTGATTCATGGAGTATATCATGATTCTTCGTGGTTTTGATAAACTTTTGATGAAGAACATGTTGGTATAGCTTGAGTATGATTATGTTCTTGATGTTTTAGATTGTTGGGAGGTTTTTAATCATGTCTAGGAAAGATTATGTTAAGATTGTTATATGATTAACATAGTCTTGAGATGATTATTATTGGTGGTGGTGTTCTTGTAAAATTTTAACCATTTTAGTAAGGATTTATGATGTTCCAGGAGGCAATTATCATAATTTGAAAATGGTTGAGTGAATCTTGTGGTTTAATCCGAATTCATGAGGTTATGATGAAGGATTTTTATTTCAAACATCATGGTTATTGAATTGATGATGTTCTTGGGGTGATAATGATAATATTGATAATATTATCATTGTAGGAGGATCAATTTGATGATATTGGTGATATTATCACTTTGAGATGTTTGTTTTGATGATTGTTCTTAAATGAATCTTGTTGAATGGATTTCACAAGTGTTAAGAACGTGATGATCATGTTAATTGATCATCGAGGTGTTGGAGGATGTTAGAATTCATAGTTGAGAACTATGATATTCGTTCGTGTGGTGTGATCGATTCGTGTTTGAATCGGGCTTTGTCCTTGTCGTTGTTTTCTATTGATTTTGTGTTTTTGAATGAATTGTTTTCATTCAAGGTTGTTCGAGTGTTTGTCACCGTCGGGAGGCGCCGTTCGTCGTTTCGTGCCAGGACGTTGATCGTGGAAGAACTTTCTCGCCTTTGGTTTGAGGCAAGTTTTATACTTGTACTGGTCAATGAGATTAATGTTATCATATATGTGTATGAATGTGTTGTATCATTTCGAGACATAGTCTCTTCGTGATTTATTGATATTTGGGGATTGTTTGATACAATACCCTTCGGTGATTTTACCAGTTGTGATTGTTATTCATTAACGGCCGGTTTAAGGCATTGAGATTCTTGTCGTCGATAGCCGGTTCGCGGTATCGATGTATCGATTATTATTGTTGACGCTAATGTCGTTCTGAGGCATCGTTGAATCCTTATTATCGAATTGGAACTATTACTATGATGTTGCATTGGCCGATTGAAGGCGTTTGATATATTCATTTTCATATCTGTTTCGGTGGTCGGTTTAGAACGCCGGGATATCTACTCTACCGTATCATTGGTTATCGATTAACCATCCTAAGTTAATCGACGTATTTAATTGGGATTATCGAAGATAATTCCCATCCGTTGTATCATTGGTTATCGATTAACCGTTCTGAGGTAATCGATGTATTTAATTGGGATTATCGAAGATAATTCCCATCCGTTGTACCATTGGTTATCGATTAACTGTTCTAAGGTAATCGATGTATTTAATTGGGTTTATCGAAGATAATTCCCATCCGTTGTATCATTGGTTATCGGTTGACCGTTCTAAGGCAATCGACATATTTAATTAGGATTATCGAAGATAATTCCCATCTGTTGTGTCATCGTTATCGATTGACCGTTCTAAAGGTAATCGATGTATTGAATTGGGACTGTCAAGGATAGTTTCCATCCGTTGAGTTGTTGTGATCGATTGTCCATTCCAAGGCAGTCGAGGTATTTGAATTGGGACCGCCGTGGACGGAGCCCATCCGTGAGTTATTGTTGTCGTGTTGGCCGACTCAATGCAGCACGCTATTATCCTTGTGAATTTGGTAATCTTGGGATTGTTACTGTTGTGATTAATTATGTTTTGGAGACTAGTCTCGGCTAGTGCTCGATGGGTAAGCTTGGGGCTTGAACCTTCGCGGTTGGTTTCCCAACACCTACAGTTCAGTAGGTCACGGTCACTGGGTGATCTAATTATGGGTAAGTCTGGGGCTTGAACCTTCGCGGTTGGTTTCAAAGACTGCAATTCACAGGTCACGGCCATCGATGACCTCATTGTGATACGGCTTCGTGCCGTGGCCCGGCCCTCATTGTGATACGGCCGCGGTCGTGGCTTCGCCCTCATTGTGATACGGCTTCGTGCCGTGGCTTCGCCCTCATTGTGATACGTCTTCCTCGCGTGGCTTCGGCCCTCATTGTGATACGGCTTCGTGCCGTGGCTTCGGCCCTCATTGTGATACGGCTTCGTGCCGTGGCTTCGGCCCTCATTGTGATACGGCTTCGTGCCGTGGCTTCGGCCCTCATTGTGATATGGCTTCGTGCCGTGGCTTCAGCCCGCATTGTGATACGGCTTCGTGCCGTGGCTTCGGCCCTCATTGTGATACGGCTTCGTGCCGTGGCTTCGGCCCTCATTGTGATATGGCTTCGTGCCGTGGCTTCGGCCCTCATTGTGATACGGCTTCGTGTCGTGGCTTCGGCCCTCATTGTTTACGGCTTCGTGCCGTGGCTTCGGCCCTCATTGTTACAGCTTCGGGCTGTTTTGGCTTCGGGCCATTGTGGTGATTGACAGCTTCGGCTGAGTGACATTCAGGGTATTATGACGATAAACGGCCTTGAGCATTGGTCATTAAGGCCATTGTGATGTATCGGTATTCCTGTCGGAGCCTTCGGGCATTGTGATTCGTACCTATTTCAGTGTTTGGCTTGGGTTACCTTCGGGTGATGTATTGTTGCGTTCTGTATTGATGATTCGCCGTTGGGCACTTGTGTTCTAACCTGTTGAGCAGGTATTGATCGTATGCCGTGGACATAGTATTCCACGAATGCTCGATTCTTACTTTGGTTTGTGAGCATCTCGTATTACCATTACTATACTATTTCATTCTGCCCTTTTGATGCATATCATGTTGTACATGTATTTGATAATCATTATCTGGATGACTGACCCCGTGGGGGCGGAACATGTTTTCATGTTTTAGGTGTTTGCGAGGAGAGAGTTGAGACACAGGGGCATGACGGTGGCGACGAGGCATTCAAGCGATACTAGTCCGAGAGGTTTTGGTGTTCATGTCAGTCAGGCAGTTGGAGTACTCCAGTCTTGTCAGTTATTGTCATTTTATATTATCCGAGCAAGGCTCGTGGATGTCGTTGTATTGTATTTGGTCCATGTAGGCCCACTGTTGTCATTGAAATTCCATATCGGAATATTATTGTTGGATGTCAGTATAGGGATTGTGATTCCCCTTTTGGTCAGTTAGTTGTATTTTTGGTCGTGTTAGCCTGGTGGATCTCCTGGTGTGGGGTCCACGACGCTGTAATGACCCAATAGGATTTGGGGGTGTTACAGAAGATGGTATCAGAGAATTGGGTTGTGAGATACCCTGATATGTGAGTTATGTGGTTCTACCGACGCGGTAGTAGTGGACTGTCAGGTTATGACAATCTGGACAGTCGGGATTTGTGAGTCGTGGTAGTTGAACGAATGTATGAGTCATTCTTTCATCGAGTCGTCGTCAGTGAAGACTAGTATCGCAAGACCTCGAAGCTTCGTATGACCTGTGTAAGGACTCGATTCTTTTGTATGTTCATACATTCATTGTGCCATTGATTATACATGTTTTGTTGAAATCTGTAGGTAACATTTGTGTTACGATTCATTCATGATTATTTGTTTTGGGAGCGTATGGGCTCAGTATTGGCTATAATTAGCATGTTTGAGGTGACTATTTATCTGTTGAGTATGTATATTCATGTTTGGCTAATGACTTAGCATTGTGGATTGGCCGTTGAGGCATATTTGAGCTTTGTTCATGATCGAACGTTATTCTTTCAGTATGGAAAGAGGAATCCGAGGACGTAGCAGAGGGGGTAAAGGCTGCAGAGCGGGCCGATACCCAGAACCTCATGTTTATACGCGTACGGGTGCCGATATGGATCAAAATTCAGCCGGAGATGTGACTTATGCGACCGGTTCCCCTTCGGAACGTCATACTCGAGGAGTCGATCAGACTGAGAGTGATCACATCGACCCTTACTTGCTTATGAGGGGCATGATGACCCAGATGACTCAGATAACGCAGATAATGGAAACCATGCAGACCTCGATGGTTCGTGGTACACAGCAGCAGGGACTCCAGGTGCCGTTCTATGGACAGGCCAGGAGAGTGAGTCAAATTACCGGCGACATCTCTCGTCAGAGGCCACCTATTTTTGAGGGTTCGTCGGAACCAGCTGATATTGTTCATTGGCTTGAACATTTTGATAAACTCTTCGACATGGTTTAGTGTCCGGAAGAGAGTAAGGTGGCAGTAGCGGCTTACTATTTGAGCAAAGGCGCTTATTCTTGGTGGCTTTCTGTGAAACCCACCGATCGTGATTGTGCTTGGAGCGAGTTTAAGACTCTCATGTTAGAGAGATATTATCCGGCTCCACTTCGTGAAGCCAAGTTGTCAGAGGTTTTGAACCCCGAATCCATCGAGGACGAGGGTGTTATTGTTATTGCGGAGAAGTTTCAGGGACTCCTTCAGTTTGCTTCATCTGTTATCCGTACTGAGGCGGATAAGATCAAGTATTTTAGCAAGAGGCTGAACCCGCAGTTGAGGATGTAGTTGTTCAACCATTCGCTAGAATTCCGAGTACAAAAGGCTCGAATCTAATCAATAAACCCAAGTTTTTGTAGAGTTCGGACTCGAATGCATGTAACGTGGTTTTATCGCCTATTAACAAGACTTATAAAGAAGTAAAGGCTTAGTCGGAGCTATTATGCGAATCCTTGCTACAACAAGACTTAATCATGAAGTAAAAGATTATTTAGAGTTGTTATAGCTAATTCCGAGTACAAAAGGCTCGAATCTAATCAATAAACCCGAGTTTCACAGAGTTACGACTCGAATGCATGTAACATGGTCTTATGTCCTATTAACAAGACCTAATCGGAGCTATTATATCCAATACTTGCTACAACAAGACTTAATCAAGAATTAAAAGATTAATCGGAGCTCTTATAAACAATTCTGAGTACAAAAGGCTCGAATCTAATCAATAAACTCGAGTCTTCATAGAGTTCCGACTCGAATGCATGTAACGTGGTCTTGTCTCCTATTAACAGGATGTAATGAAGAAGTAAAGGCTTAATTGGAGCTATTATATTGAATCCTTGCTACAGCAAGACTTAATCAAGAAAGAAAAGATTAATCACAGTTGTTGTAGCCAATTCTGAGTACAAAAGGCTCGAATCTAATCAAAAACCCGAGTTTTCGTAGAGTTCAGACTCGAATGGATGTAACGTGGTTTTATCTCCTACTAACAAGACTTATCAAGAAGTAAAGGCTTAGTCAGAGCTATTATGTGAATCCCTGCTACAACAAGACTTAATCAAGAAAGAAAAGATTAATCAGAGCTCTTATAGCCAATTCTGAGTACAAAAGGCTCGAATATAATCAATAAACTCGAGTTTTCACAGTGTTCGACTCAAATGCATGTAACGTGGTCTTATCTCCTATTAACAGGATGTATTCAAGAAGTAAAGGCTTAATCGGAGCTATTATAGCGAATCCTTGCCACAAAAAGACTTAATCAAGAAGTAAAAGATTATTCAGAGCTATTATAGCCAATTATGAGTACAAAAGGCTCGAATCTAATCAATAAACCCGAGTTTTCACAAAGTTCCGACTCGAATGCGTGTAACATGGTCTTATGTCATATTAACAAGATTTAATCGGAGCTATTATATATATCCAATACTTGCTACAACAAGACTTAATCAAGAAGTAAAAGATTAATCAGAGCTCTTATAGCCAATTCGGAGTACAAAAGGCTCGAATCTAATCAATAAACCCGAGTTTCATAGACTTCCGACTTGAACGCATGTAACATGGTCTTACGTCCTATTAACAAGACTTAATCAGAGCTATTATATCCAATACTTGCTACAACAAGACTAAATCAAGTAGTAAAAGATAAATCGGAGCTCTTATAAACAATTCTGAGTATAAAAGGCTCGAATCTAATTAATAAACTCGAGTTTTCATAGAGTTCCGACTCGAATGCATGTAACGTGGTCTTGTCTCCTATTAATAGGATGTAATCAAGAAGTAAAGGCTTAATCGGAGCTATTAGATTGAATCCTTGATACAACAAGACTTAATCAAGAAAGAAAAGATTAATCAGAGCTGTTGTAGCCAATTCTGAGTACAAAAGGCTCGAATCTAATCAATAAACCCGAGTTTTCGTAGATTTCAGACTTGAATGCATGTAACGTGGTTTTATCTCCTATTAACAAGACTTATCAAGAAGTAAAGGCTTAGTCGGAGCTATTATGCGAATCCTTGCTACAACAAGACTTAATCAAGAAGTAAAAGATTATTCGGAGTTGTTATAGCCAATTCTAAGTACAAAAGGCTCGAATCTAATCAATAAACCCGAGTTTCATAGAGTTCCGACACGAATGCATGTAACATGGTCTTATGTCCTATTAACAAGACCTAATCGGAGCTATTATATCCAATACTTGCTACAACAAGACTTAATCAATAAGTAAAAGATTAATCGGAGCTCTTATAAACAATTCTAAGTACAAAAGGCTCGAATCTAATCAATAAACTCGAGTTTTCATAGAGTTCCAACTCGAATGCATGTAACATGGTCTTATCTCCTATTAACAGGATGTAATCAAGAAGTAAAGTCTTAATCAGAGCTATTATAGTGAATCCTTGATACAACAAGACTTAATCAAGAAAGAAAAGATTAATCATAGCTGTTGTAGCCAATTCTGAGTACAAAATGCTCGAATCTAATCAATAAACCCGAGTTTTGTTAGAGTTCGGACTCAAATGAATGTAACGTGGTTTTATCTCCTATTAACAAGACTTAATCAAGAAGTAAAAGATTATTCGGAGCTATTATATCCAATACTTGCTACAACAAGACTTAATCAAGAAGTAAAAGATTAATCGGAGCTCTAATAGCCAATTCGGAGTATAAAAGGCTCGAATCTAATCAATAAACCCGAGTTTCACAGAGTTCCGACTCGAATGCATGTAACATGGTCTTATGTCCGATTAACAAGACCTAATCGGAGCTATTATATCCAATACTTGCTACAACAAGACTTAATCAAGAAGTACAAGATTAATCGGAGCTCTTATAAACAATTCTAAGTACAAAAGGCTCGAATATAATCAATAAACTCGAGTTTTCATAGATTTCCAACTCGAATGCATGTAACATGGTCTTATCTCCTATTAACAGGATGTAATCAAGAAGTAAAGTCTTAATCAGAGCTATATAGTGAATCCTTGCTACAACAAGACTTAATCAAGAAACAAAAGATTAATCATGGCTGTTGTAGCCAATTCTGAGTACAAAACGCTCGAATCTAATCAATAAACCCGAGTTTTTGTAGAGTTCGGACTCGAATGCATGTAACGTGGTTTTATCTCCTATTAACAAGACTTAATCAAGAAGTAAAAGATTATTCGGAGCTATTATATCCAATACTTGCTACAACAAGACTTAATCAAGAAGTAAAAGATTAATCGGAGCTCTTATAGCCAATTCTGAGTATAAAAGGCTCGAATCTTCTCAATAAACCCGAGTTTCACAGAGTTCCGACTCAATGCATGTAACATGGTCTTATGTCCTATTAACAAGACTTACTCGGAGCTATTATATCCAGTACTTGCTACAACAAGACTTAATCAAGTAGTAAAAGATAAATCGGAGCTCTTATAAACAATTCTGAGTACAAAAGGCTCGAATCTAATTAATAAACTCGAGTTTTTATAGAGTTCCGACTCGAATGCATGTAACATGGTCTTATCTCCAATCAACAGGATATAATAAAGAAGTAAAGGCTTAATCGGAGCTATTATAGTGAATCCTTGCTACAACAAGACTTAATCAAGAAAGAAAAGATTAGTCAGAGCTGTTGTAGCCAATTCTGAGTACAAAAGGCTCGAATCTAATCAATAAACCCGAGTTTTTGTAGAGTTCGGACTCGAATACATATAACGTGGTTTTATCTCTTATTAACAAGACTTATCAATAAACTCGAGTTTTCATAGAGTTCCGACTCGAATGCATGTAACGTGGTCTTGTCTCCTATTAACAGGATGTAATCAAGAAGTAAAGGCTTAATCGGAGCTATTATATTGAATCCTTGCTACAACAAGAATTAATCAAGAAAGAAAAGATTAATCAGCGTTGTTGTAGCCAATTATGAGTACAAAAGGCCCGAATCTAATCAATAAACCCGAGTTTTCACAGAGGTCTGACTCGAATGCATGTAACATGGTCTTATGTCATATTAACAAGATTTAATCGGAGCTATTATATCCAATACTTGCTACAACAAGACTTAATCAAGAAGTAAAAGATTAATCGGAGCTCTTATAGCCAAATCTGAATATAGAAGGCTCGAATCTAATCAATAAACCCGAGTTTCACAGAGTTTCGACTCGAATGCATGTCACATGGTCTTATGTCCTAATAACAAGACTTAATCGGAGCTATTGTATCCAATACTTGCTACAAAAAGACTTAATCAAGTAGTAAAAGATAAATCGGAGCTCTTATAAACAATTCTGAGTACAAAAGGCTCGAATCTAATTAATAAACTCGAGTTTTCATAGAGTTCCGACTCGAGTGCATGTAACATGGTCTTATCTCCTATTAACAGGATGTAATCAAGAAGTAAAGTCTTAATCGGAGCTATTATAGTGAATCCTTGCTACAACAAGACTTAATCAAGAAATAAAAGATTAATCAGAGCTGTTGTAGCCAATTCTGAGTACAAAAGGCTCGAATCTAATAAATAAACCCAAGTTTTTGTAGAGTTCAGACTCGAATGCATATAACGTGGTTTTATCGCCTATTTACAAGACTTATAAAGAAGTAAAGGCTTAGTCGGACTATTATGCGAATCCTTGCTACAACAAGACTTAATCAAGAAGTAAAAGACTATTCAGAGTTGTTATAGCTAATTCCGAGTACAAAAGGCTCGAATCTAATCAATAAACCCGAGTTTCACAGAGTTACGACTTGAATGCATGTAACATGGTCTTATGTCCTATTAACAAGACCTAATCAGAGCTATTATATCCAATACTTGCTACAACAAGACTTAATCAAGAAGTAATAGATTAATCGGAGCTTTTATAAACAATTCTGAGTACAAAAGGCTCGAATCTAATCAATAAACTCGAGTCTTCATAGAGTTCCAACTCGAATGCATGTAACGTGGTCTTGTCTCCTATTAACAGGATGTAATCAAGAAGTAAAGGCTTAATCGGAGCTATTATATTGAATCCTTGGTACAACAAGACTTAATCAAGAAAGAAAAGATTAATCACAGCTATTGTAGCCAATTCTGAGTACAAAAGGCACGAATCTAATCAAAAACCCGAGTTTTCGTAGAGTTCCTACTAACAAGACTTATCAAGAAGTAAAGGCTTAGTCGGAGCTATTATGTGAATCCTTGCTACAACAAGACTTAATCAAGAAAGAAAAGATTAATCAGAGCTCTTATAGCCAATTCTGAGTACAAAAGGCTCGAATATAATCAATGAACTCGAATTTTCACAGAGTTTCGACTCAAATGCATGTAACGTGGTCTTATCTCCTATTAACAGGATGTATTCAAGAAGTAAAGGCTTAATCGGAGCTATTATAGCGAATCATTGCCACAAAAAGACTTAATCAAGAAGTAAAAGATTATTCGGAGCTATTATAGCCAATTATGAGTACAAAAGGCTCGAATCTAATCAATAAACCCGAGTTTTCACAGAGTTCCGACTCGAATGCATGTAACATGGTCTTATGTCATATTAACAAGATTTAATCGGAGCTATTATATCCAATACTTGCTACAACAAGACTTAATCAAGTAGTAAAAGATAAATCGGAGCTCTTATAAACAATTCTGAGTACAAAAGGCTCGAATCTAATTAATAAACTCGAGTTTTCATAGAGTTCCGACTCGAATACATGTAACATGGTCTCATCTCCTATTAACAGGATGTAATCAAGAAGTAAAGTCTTAATCGGAGCTATTATAGCGAATCCTTGCTACAACAAGACTTAATCAAGAAAGAAAAGATTAATCAGAGCTGTTGTAGCCAATTCTGAGTACAAAAGGCTCGAATCTAATCAATAAACCCAAGTTTTTGTAGAGTTCGGACTCGAATGCATGTAACGTGGTTTTATCGCCTATTAACAAGACTTATAAAGAAGTAAAGGCTTAGTCTGAGCTATTATGCGAATCCTTGCTACAACAAGACTTAATCAAGAAGTAAAAGATTATTCAGAGTTGTTATAGCTAATTCCGATTACAAAAGGCTCGAATCTAATCAATAAACCCGAGTTTCACAGAGTTACGACTCCCAATGCATGTAACATGGTCTTATGTCCTATTATATCCAATACTTGCTCCAACAAGAATTAATCAAGAAGTAAAAGATTAATCGGAGCTCTTATAAACAATTCTGAGTACAAAAGGCTCGAATTTAATCCATAAACTCGAGTCTTCATAGAGTTCCGACTTGAATGCATGTAACGTGGTCTTGTCTCCTATTAACAGGATGTAATCAAGAAGTAAAGGCTTAATCGGAGCTATTATATTGAATCCTTGCTACAACAAGACTTAATCAAGAAAGAAAAGATTAATCACAGCTGTTGTAGCCAATTCTGAGTACAAAAGGCACGAATCTAATCAAAAACCCGAGTTTCCATAGAGTTTAGACTCGAATGCATGTAACGTGGTTTTAGCTCCTACTAACAAGACTTATCAAGAAGTAAAGGCTTAGTCGGAGCTATTATGTGAATCCCTGTTACAACAAGACTTAATCAAGAAAGAAAATATTAATCAGAGCTCTTATAGCCAATTCTGAGTACAAAAGGCTCGAATATAATCAATAAACTCGAGTTTTCACAGAGTTCCGACTCAAATGCATGTAACGTGGTCTTATCTCCTATTAACAGGATGTTTTCAAGAAGTAAAGGCTTAATCGGAGCTATTATAGCGAATCCTTGCCACAAAAAGACTTAATCAAGAAGTAAAAGATTATTCGGAGCTATTATAGCCAATTATGAGTACAAAAGGCTCGAATCTAATCAATAAACCCGAGTTTTCACAGAGTTCCGACTCGAATGCGTGTAACATGGTCTTATGTCATATTAACAAGATTTAATCGGAGCTATTATATCCAATACTTGCTACAACAAGACTTAATCAAGAAGTAAAAGATTAATCGGACCTCTTATAGCCAATTCGGAGTATAAAAGGCTCGAATCTAATCAATAAACCCGAGTTTCACAGAGTTCCGACTTGAATGCATGTAACATGGTCTTATGTCCTATTAACAAGACTTAATAAGAGCTATTATATCCAATACTTGCTACAACAAGACTAAATCAATTAGTAAAAGATAAATCGGAGCTCTTATAAAAATTCTGAGTATAAAAGGGTCGAATCTAATTAATAAACTCGAGTTTTCATAGAGTTCCGACTCGAATGCATGTAACGTGGTCTTGTCTCCTATTAATAGGATGTAATCAAGAAGTAAAGGCTTAATCGGAGCTATTATATTGAATCCTTGCTACAACAAGACTTTATCAAGAAAGAAAAGATTAATCAGAGCTGTTGTAGCCAATTCTGAGTACCAAAGGCTCGAATCTAATCAATAAACCCGAGTTTTCATAGATTTCAGACTTGAATGCATGTAACGTGGTTTTATCTCCTATTAACAAGACTTATCAAGAAGTAAAGGCTTAGTCGGAGCTATTATGCGAATCCTTGCTACAACAAGACTTAATCAAGAAGTAAAAGATTATTCGGAGTTGTTATAGCCAATTCTAAGTACAAAACGCTCGAATCTAATCAATAAACCCGAGTTTCACACAGTTCTGACTCGAATGAATGTAACATGGTCTTATGTCCTATTAACAACACCTAATCAGAGCTATTATATCCAATACTTGCTACAACAAGACTTAATCAAGACGTAAAAGATTAATCGGAGCTCTTATAAACAATTCTAAGTACAAAAGTCTCGAATCTAATCAATAAACTCGAGTTTTCATAGAGTTCCAACTCTAATGCATGTAACATGGTCTTATCTCCTATTAACAGGATGTAATCAAGAAGTAAAGTCTTAATCAGAGCTATTATAGTGAACCCTTGTTACAACAAGAGTTAATAAAGAAAGAAAAGATTAATCATAGCTGTTGTAGCCAATTCTGACTACAAAACGCTCGAATCTAATCAATAAACCCGAGTTTTTGTAGAGTTCGGATTCGAATGCATGTAACATGGTTTTATCTCCTATTAACAAGACTTAATCAATAAGTAAAAGATTATTCGGAGCTATTATATCCAATACTTGCTACAACAAGACTTAATCAAGAAGTAAAAGATTAATCGGAGCTCTTATAGCCAATTCTGAGTATAAAAGGCTCGAATCTAATCAATAAACCCGAGTTTCACAGAGTTCCGACTCAATGCATGTAACATGGTTTTATGTCCTATTAGCAAGACTTAATCGGAGCTATTATATCCAATACTTGCTACAACAAGACTTAATCAAGTAGTAAAAGATAAATCGGAGCTCTTATAAACAATTCTGAGTACAAAAGGCTCGAATCTAATTAATAAACTCGAGTTTTTATAGAGTTCCGACTCGAATGCATGTAACATGGTCTTATCTCCTATTAACAGGATATAATAGAGAAGTAAAGGCTTAATCGGAGCTATTATAGTGAATCCTTGCTACAACAAGACTTAATCAAGAAAGAAAAGATTAGTCAGGGCTATTGTAGCCAATTCTGAGTACAAAAGGCTCGAATCTAATCAATAAACCCGAGTTTTTGTAGAGTTCGGACTCGAATACATATAACGTGGTTTTATCTCTTATTAACAAGACTTATCAATAAACTCGAGTTTTCATAGAGTTCCGACTCGAATGCATGTAACATGGTCTTGTCTCCTATTAACAGGATGTAATCAAGAAGTAAAGGCTTAATCGGAGCTATTATATTGAATCCTTGCTACAACAAGAATTAATCAAGAAAGAAAAGATTAATCAGCGTTGTTGTAATACCCGGTTGTAATTCAGTCATTATTCAGTATTTATCATTCAGTAATTGTCACTCAGTAATTTTCACTCATTAATGATCACTTGTCACTCATATTCAATCATCGTATTCATCGTTCAGAGTAATCGTATCGAGTATCAGTCGTCATTCATCATTAATCTAGATGGAGTTTCGTGTCGTGTTTATCACCGTTGTCATATTCATAGTGTGCTGTGTGTGAGGAGTAGTGCACGCTACGTACTCTCTCTAGCGTGCACTAATTGAGTACGGGTAGCGCACGCCACCTCTCAACACTAGCGCACGCTAGTGTAGTTGAGCACGCGGTCCAGAAGTCACTGGACTGCAGTTGGGATTGTAGGTAGCGCACGCTACGAATAGTAAGTAGCGCGCGCTAGTGATCCGGAGTAGCGAACGCTATACAGTCGGTGTAGCGCGCGCTAAGGTCGGATCAGGTTGGGTCCAGTGGTTACTGGGCTGAATTGAATTAATTCATAGCGCACGCTGCGAGTGGTTTTAGTGTACGCAAACGGTGTAGTAGCGCACGCTAATTGTTGGATGTAGCGCACGCTATCGAGATCAGATCATATGACAGAAGGTTTCTGGACTCTAGTACTGGGCATCCGATAATTCGTTAGCGCACGCTAACATTTGGGGTTAGCGCACGCCAATTGTACATCCGTAGCGCACGATACCAAAGGTACGTAGCGCGCGCTACCGTTGACGGACAGTGGGGACTGGACTACCCAAGACACCCATTAGCGCATGCTAAGCATAGGGGCTAGCGCGCGCTAAGCTGGAATCACTATAAATTGGACAGTTAGCCCAGTTTTCGGCATTTGTTATTTTCTTCACATTCTCTCATCGGTTCCGGGTGATTTGGAGCGATTTGAAGAGTATCCTTCGAGGTGTAATCATCAATCATCATCTTCAAGTCTTTGAGTTGGATTAATCATCACTTCATCATCTCCAAAACATCAAATCAAAGGTATTAATCTCTTGGATCTAGAATTTCGGATTTTTGGGTTTTTCTTTCCGATTTCTTCGTTTAAGCTTGGATTGTTGTTGGAATATGTTAGATATGAATTGTCTACCTTGGATAAATGTATTCCTATGGATTTAATGGCTATTTTGGGGATTATTTCAAGAACCCTTGGGGTTGACTTCGGTTAATTTGGGGATTTTCCGATTGATGTTGTTGTAATCTTGAATTGTGGATTCCTATTGAATTATTGAGGCCATTGATATTGTTTTGCTGGTTTGAATCAATCATTTGAAAGTTGGTTTCGATAATTTGGGTTTGGTTGTAACCAACGGGAAGGATATTTGCTATGTATTTGTTTGAATGCACCGATGAGTTTGATTATCGTTGTATCGACGTTTGAGTTGGTTATAATCGTGTTTGATACGTGTATTGAACGGATTATTGGTAATTTTGTTATTCAAGGTTGTTCGAGCGACCGACTTTTCATTTAGGACATTGTTCGTGGACGGATACTCTTCATCGGTGTTGAGTACGTTAATTCTTACTCGGTTAAAAGGATATTCATTCCTTTTGTTGTTGTTCATTCATAATCATAATTCATTCATCATTGTATTAACCATATTGAGATTTGTAATTGCCGAATAATCACTTCATTCACGAGGAACGACGGTTCCAATCATTTCATTGAGTTATCAATCACTTCACTGTTATTTCCATTTCGGTGAGTAATTCTTGAACTTGTCGAATTATTATTCATTGATATTCATTGTGGTCATTCTCGTTCATATGACCTTCTGGGTTCGTATTGCGTGGCCGGGTGCGGATGTGTGGAATTTTTAGTCGAGCATACGATGGTCATGTACTGGGTTCACCGATACATTGGACCGTGCACACGTTAAAGCTTAACTCCGTGAGACTAATTAGGTACAAGGACGGGTGTGTCCGGTCGTTCGTCTTGTACACTTGCACAGAACACTACGGGCGTACTATGATACTCCTCTTCAGCGTAATTCATAATTAAGGATATTTCATAACTTCAGTTAAATCATGATTGTGTATTTTCAACCCTTGAGGATTGTTGTTACGTAATCGACTCTACCGGGATTTTCTTTTCAGTCATGGTAAGGCAAAGGCACGGAATAGCATGTTGACGGCAAGGAGTCCAGTGATACTAGTAGGGCCCCGATCTTCAGATTATTCATGTTGTTGTCCGTTATTTTCCGCCGCAGACTTTCATTCGATACTCCGTTTCACTCAGTGTTGTATATTTTATCTCCATATAAAATATACATGTATTCTGTATTATCCTGGATGTGTTGTATGAAACTCCTCATCGGAGTAATTATTGTTGTAATGTGGTTCGGTACTACATTCACCCTGTGTAATTCATTCATTTTCATTCGCCTAGTGGGTCCCAGTCGGGGGTCCACGGCACTGTAATATCTGCCTAGTTTTGGGTGTTACAGAGTTGGTATCGGAGTGTGGTTTTGAATACTACCTTCCGAGTCATGTCTCATTTGAAATCATCGTCATCGGACTAGTATCATTCGACTTTCGCGTCACGTGTGACCTATGCAGATGCCGAGCCAATCAGACCGAAAGAACTGTAAGACTTCTAACGCCATGGTATAATTTCTGGCAATAATCATTCATTCATAATTCACTAGTTAACAATCCTCAAACATCATTTTCATTTTAATCATGTGATCATATTAATTCATTAATCACTCAATTCATTTCATTACACAGTTGATGATCAGGACGATCATGTTAACTCATTAATCACTTAATTCATGTCATTACTCAGTTGTTGATCTGGAAGATCA
Organism: Orobanche coerulescens; assembly: GCA_033398695.1. Taxonomy (NCBI): domain Eukaryota; kingdom Viridiplantae; phylum Streptophyta; class Magnoliopsida; order Lamiales; family Orobanchaceae; genus Orobanche; species Orobanche coerulescens. The sequence continues at coordinate 160,625 of JAWKAU010000124.1, read as the reverse complement.
TATCTTTAATCTTGTTAAATTGTTCAAGATTATCATTTCAATAATTTCATTAGATAATCATGTCACCTCAGTTAATCATTCATGTAATCACTGTGTTATAGCGCATATGCACATTTTCAACATTTCATGACGTAAATCATAATGCGGTACTCATACGAGATCTTTGATCACCATGCGACTTTCCTACTTCAGTATGGAGAGAGCAAGCAGAGGACGCGGAGGGAGAGGCCGCGGTACGGGCCGAAATCCGGGAAATAATCACTCACTACCAGGAAGTCGTACCCAGGACTCGGCTCGATCGGAAGATGTTTGGGTTGATCCACTCACTTCTATGCAGGTCATGATGACCCACATGCAATTGCTTAATCATCATTGCGCCACTTTGGCCGAATTAATCGAGAGGACTCTCACGTACGAGCCTGATGCTAAGGAAATTGCTGAGCAACAACCTTCAGCTGGCAGCAAGAAATCAACGAAGCGTAATCAATCCGAAGGCGGCCAGGCAACCTTCAAGAAGCCTCGTGCGGGCCCTAACTTTTTGGAGCAACCTCCTAAGGCGCCTAAACCTGCGGGATCTCATTCCCGAGCGGCCGGTGCGACCATCACCTGTTTCAATCTGAGGGCGTGGCCATTTCAGCACTAGGTGTACGACGCCGTCTATCACATGCCATAATCATGGAATTGTTGGGCATAAGGCCCGCTTTTTGCCGAAAGGACTCCAAGTCGGCCCGACGGCATCTCGAGCCCAGCAATCAGCGATTCGTAATCGATCGCTCTGTCGGCGTGCTTAAGTCAATGGAAGCAAATGAAGGCGGAGCTCATATTTATCGGACGGAGCGTCCGGTTCGGGGCCAGCAAGTCCCGGATTCATGTGATGAAGAGGATCGACGATCCGGTGGCCCGAATGATCCCAGGTATACTCATAATTTTATCTCAACCTGTGTGTACCTTTTGATACTGGTGCACCACATTCATTCATTTTCGAATCGTGTTTGAATAGACTTAAATTAGATAGTCCTATTGCTTGTGGACCTCATACCATCGGTCTAACTGATGATAGAAGAATATCCGGAAATCATGAGGTTAAGAACTGACTGAATTAAGTTTAAATGACCTCAATTGGTTGATGGACCAAATCGGGGTGGATTTACTTCAGGACGATGTATATCGGGTATTAGTGGGATGGATCGTCATGATACCCCCTCAATGTTCGTAAACGTTTGGTCTCTATCATTTCCGTCGTTGGGGTCAAATGTGTGATTCAGGTAGGTGACCCCCGTTGTTCCGATAGAATCATTAAAATGATGGAAACAGTATAATTTCTCAATCAGAGTTGTTCAATCATTCCTTATATCATTGTCATCGATTGGCCGTTCTAAGGCAATCGAGGTATTCATCCATTCCTTATATCATTGTCATCGTTTGGCCGTTCTAAGTCAATCAAGGTGTTCATCCATTCATAGTATTGTTGTCGTCGATTGGCCATCCTCAGGCAATCGAGATGTTCAACCATTCGTGGTATCATTGTTATCGATTGACGATGTACTCCCAGACGAGCTACCTGTTTTACCTCTACCGGGGGATATGGAATTCACGATAGAGTTGGAGCCTGGTACGTCCCCATTATCGAAGGCACCGTACCATATGGCCCCGACCGAAATGCAGGAATTGAAGGATCAATTAGAGGATTTGACCGAGAAGGTTATATCCGACCGAGTGCATCCCCTTGGGGAGCACCAGTGTTGTTCGTCAAGAAGAAGGATGGTTCTTTTCGCTTGTGTATTGATTATCGGGAGTTGGACAGGGTGGAAATCAAGAATAAGTATCCCTTACCCCGTATTGATGATCTCTTAGATCAACTTCAGGGAGCTTCAATATTTTCCAAGATCGACCTAAGATCTGGATATCATCAGTTGCGAATTTGAGAGTCGGATATCGCTAGGACAGCGTTTCGTAAACGCTATGGTCATTATGAGTTCGTAGTTATGCCGTTCGGGCTAACTAATGCACCTGCGGTATTCATGGAGTTAATGAATCGGGTTTTCATCGAATTTTTGGATCAGTTTGTTGTTGTCTTCATCGATGACATTTTGATTTATTCTCGTAACCGAGAGGAACACGAGGATCATCTTCATCAGGTTTTCAACGTGTTGAGACGAGAGCAACTTTATGGAAAGTTTTCCAAATGTGAGTTCTGGATGTCCGAAGTGACTTTTCTCGGGCATGTAATTTCATCAGATGGAGTGCGTGTTTATCCTCAGAAGATGGAGGCTATCCAAGATTGGTTACCTCCGATGAATGTTAAGGAAATCCGAAGCTTTCTCGGATTAGCCGGTTATTATCGGCGGTTTGTGGAAGGATTCTCCAAAATTGCCCAACCATTGACGAACCTTTTGCGTAAGGATAAGAAATACATGTGTTCCGACGCGTGTCAGCGGAGTTTTGAGGAACTCAAGAGCCGGTTAATTTCGGCACCTGTTCTTTCCTTGCCGCAAGGGACGGAAGGATTTGTGGTTTATAGCGATGCGTCCGGACAGGGTCTCGGATGTGTACTCATGCAGAATGGGAAGGTTATTGCCTATGCGTCACAACAATTGAGAGCTTACGAGGTTAATTATCCGACCTACGACCTGGAGTTGGCATCCGTGGTTTTCGCGTTGTAATTTGGCGTCATTACCTTTTGGGCGTCACCTGTCAGATCTTCACCGATCACCAGAGTTTAAAGTATATACTTAATCAGAAGGAGTTAAATATGAGACAGAGACGGTGGTTGGAACTAATCAAAGATTACGATATCGAGATCCTTTACCACTCAGGCGAGGCGAACGTTGTTGCCGACGCCTTGAGTCGTAAGTCCGTTCAGGAGCAGATGCTTGCTCGTTTAACAGTTCAGAAGGAGCTTCATCAGGAATTCCTTAGACCCGAGATCGAGGTCTGGCTTCAGCGAGTTTAGGGACATCTTTGTATGTTAGAGATTTCATCGTCACTTGAGGAGGCAATCAAAGAGAATCAGGGTTTAGACCCATCATTGATACGCATCCGTGAGGAAGTGTCTCAGGGGAAAGCCCCTGGCTTTGTGGTCCACGAGGATGGACTTTTGCGTTTTAAGAATCGGTTGTGCATACCGGCGAATGACGAGTTGAAGAACTCGTTTTTGAGAGAAGCTCATGCTACCCCTTATTCCGTTCATCCGGGGTCTAGCAAGATGTATAAAGACTTGAAACAAGATTACTGGTGGAGTAATATGAAGCGAGAAGTCGCAGAATTTGTTTTGAGATGCTTAACCTGTCAGCAAGTCAAGATAGAACATCAGCGACCGGCGGGCATGCTGAAACCTCTCCTTATTCCAGAGTGGAAGTGGGAGGATATTTCTATGGACTTCATCACGAGTTTTGCCGACGAGTCGTCGTGGCATGAATATAATTTGGGTAATTGTGGATCGCTTAACTAAATCGGCTCATTTCCTTGAGATTAAGGATATGTGGGGTCCCGAGAGACTTGCCCAGTTGTTTATCAAAGAGATAGTGAGATTGCACGATACTCCTAAAAGTATCGTTTCCGATCGTGACGGACGATTCGTGTCTCATTTTTGGAAATCAGTTCATCGTGCTATGGGAACTCAGCTTAATCTCAGTACAGCTTTTCATCCTCAGTCTGACGGATAATCAGAGAGGACTATTGGGACTTTGGAGGACATGTTGAGGGCATTTGTCCTCGATTGGAAAGACGATTGGGAAGCCCAACTACTGTTGATCGAGTTCACGTACAATAATAGTTGGCATTCTTCGATTAAGATGGCACCTTGTACGGTCGTCGTTGTCGATCTCCTTTGTGTTGGGATAACTTATCAGAATCAATCGGCACCGATCCGATATGCTTATAGCCGCCCGTGAGAAGGTAGCTTTGATCAGGAGTCGTTTGTTGACCGCTCAGAGTCGACAGGAATCTTATGCAGATAATCGTCGTCGACCATTAGAGTTCAAGACAGGTGACCATGTTTTGGTCAATGTATCCCCGAGTCGTGGTATCTTCCGTTTTGGGAAGAGGGGGAAAGTTGAGTCCGAGATTCATTGGACCGTTTGAGATTTTGGATCAAGTAGGCGAGCTAGCTTATCAATTGGTCTTACCTCCGGCATTGAGCCGAATTCATAATGTGTTTCACGTATCTCAGTAATGGAAGTATGTTGCCGACCCGAGTCACATACTTCAGTTTGGCGGAATCGAGATCGCCGATGATCATTCATATGAGGAACGTCCTATACGAGTTTTAGATCGGCGAATCGAACAGTTGAGGAACAAGACGATTCCTTTGATTAAATTCAGTGGTCTAGGCACGGAGTCGAAGAGGCTACTTGGGAAACCGAGGATGGTATGCGGGAGAGTTATCCCGAGTTGTTTGACCCTTAGTTTCGGGGACGAAACTCTTTTAAGGGGGTGTGTATGTAATACCCGGTTGTAATTCAGTCATTATTCAGTATTTATCATTCAGTAATTGTCACTCAGTAATTTTCACTCATTAATGATCACTTGTCACTCATATTCAATCATCGTATTCATCGTTCAGAGTAATCGTATCGAGTTGTCATTCATCATCAATCTAGACGGAGTTTCGTGTCGTGTTTATCATCGTTGTCATATTCATAGTGTGCTGTGTGTAAGGAGTAGCGCACGCTACGTACTCTCTTTAGCGTGCGCTAATTGAGTACGGGTAGCGCACGCCACCTCTCAACACTAGCGCATGCTAGTGTAGTTGAGCAGGCAGTCCAGAAGGCACTGGACTGCAGTTGGGATTGTAGGTAGCGCACGCTACGAATGGTAAGTAGCGCGCGCTAGTGATCCGGAGTAGCGCACGCTATACAGTCGGTGTAGCGCGCGCTAAGGTCGGATCAGGTTGAGTCCAGTGGTTACTGGGCTGAATTGAATTAATTCATAGCGCACGCTGCGAGTGGTTTTAGCGTACGCAAACGGTGTAGTAGCGCACGCTAATTGTTGGATGTAGCGCACGCTACCGAGATCAGATCAGAGGACAGAAGGTTTCTGGACTCCAGTACTGGGCATCAGATAATTCGTTAGCGCACGCTAACATTTGGGGTTAGCGCACGCCAATTGTACATCCGTAGCGCACGCTACCAAAGGTACGTAGCGCGCGCTACCGTTGACGGACAGTGGGTACTGGACTACCCAAAACACCCGTTAGCGCACGCTAAGCATAGGGGCTAGCGCGCGCTAAGCTGGAATCACTATAAATTGGACAGTTAGCCCAGTTTTCGGCATTTGTTATTTTCTTCACATTCTCTCATCGGTTCCGGGCGATTTGGAGCGATTTGAAGAGTATTCTTTGAGGTGTAATCATCAATCATCATCTTCAAGTCTTTGAGTTGGATTAATCATCACTTCTTCATCTCCAAAACATCAAATCAAAGGTATTAATCTCTTGGATCTAGAATTTTGGATTTTTGGGTTTTTCTTTCCGATTTCTTCGTTTAAGCTTGGATTGTTGTTGGAATATGTTAGATATGAATTGTCTACCTTGGATAAATGTATTCCTACGGATTTAATGGCTATTTTGGGGATTATTTCAAGAACCCTTGGGGTTGACTTCGGTTAATTTGGGGATTTTCCGATTGATGTTGTTGTAATCTTGAATTGTGGATTCCTATTGAATTATTGAGGCCATTGATATTGTTTTGCTGGTTTGAATCAATCATTTGAAAGTTGGTTTCGATAATTTGGGTTTGGTTGTAACCAACGGGAAGGATATTTGCTATGTATTTGTTTGAATGCCCCGATGAGTTTGATTATCGTTGTATCGACGTTTGAGTTGGTTATAATCGTGTTTGATACATGTATTGAATGGATTATTGGTAATTGTGTTATTCAAGGTTGTTCGAGCGACCGACTTTTCATTTAGGATGTTGTTCGTGGACGGATACTCTTCATCGGTGTTGAGTAAGTTAATTCCATATTGAGATTTGTAATTGCCGAATAATCACTTCATTCACGAGGAACGACGGTTCCAATCATTTCATTGAGTTATCAATCACTTCACTGTTATTTCCATTTCGGTGAGTCATTCTTGAACTTGTCGAATTATTATTCATTGATATTCATTGTGGTCATTCTCGTTCATATGACCTTCTGGGTTCGTATTGTGTGGCCGGGTGCGGATGTGTGGAATTTTTAGTCGAGCACACGATGGTCATGTACTGGGTTCACTGATACATTGGACCGTGCACACGGTAAAGCTTAACTCCATGAGACTTATTAGGTACAAGGATGGGTGTGTCCGGTCATTCGTCTTGTACACTTGCATAGAACACTATGGGCGTACTATGATACTCCTCTTCAGCGTAATTCATAATTAAGGATATTTCATAACTTCAGTTAAATCATGATTGTGTATTTTCAACCCTTGAGGATTGTTGTTACGTAATCGGCCCTACCGGGATTTTTTTCAGGTCATGGTAAGGCAAAGGCACGGGAATAGCATGTTGACGGCAAGGAGGCCTAGTGATACTAGTAGGGGCCCCGATCTTTCAGTTATTCATGTTGTTGTCCATTATTTTCCGCTGCAGACTTTCATTTGGATACTCCGTTTCACTCAGTGTTGTATATTTTATCTCCATATAAAATATACATGTATTCTGTATTATCCTGGATGTGTTGTATGAAACTCCTCATCGGAGTAATTATTGTTGTAATGTGGTTCGGTACTACATTCACCCTGTGTAATTCATTCATTTTCATTCGCCTAGTGGGTCCCAGTCAGGGGTCCACGACACTGTAATATCCGCCTAGTTTGGGGTGTTACAGTTGTTGTAGCCAATTATGAGCACAAAAGGCCCGAATCTAATCAATAAACCCGAGTTTTCACAGAGTTCTGACACGAATGCATGTAACGTGGTCTTATGTCATATTAACAAGATTTAATCGGAGCTATTATATCCAATACTTGCTACAACAAGACTTAATCAAGAAGTAAAAGATTAATAGGAGCTCTTATAGCCAATTCTGAATATAGAAGACTCGAATCTAATCAATAAACCCGAGTTTCACAGAGTTCCGACTCGAATGCATGTAACATGGTCTTATGTCCTATTAACAAGACTTAATCGGTTCTATTATATCCAATACTTGCTACAACAAGACTTAATCAAGTAGTAAAAGATAAATCGAAGCTCTTATAAACAATTCTGAGTACAAAAGGCTCGAATCTAATTAATAAACTCGAGTTTTGATAGAGTTCCGACTCGAATGCATGTAACATGGTCTTATCTCCTATTAACAGGATGTAATCAAGAAGTAAAGTCTTAATCGGAGCTATTATAGTGAATCCTTGCTACAACAAGACTTAATCAAGAAAGAAAAGATTAATCAGAGCTGTTGTAGCCAATTCTGAGTACAAAAGACTCGAATCTAATCAATAAACCCAAGTTTTTGTAGAGTTCGGACTCGAATGCATGTAACGTGGTTTTATCGCCTATTTACGAGACTTAGAGAGAGGTAAAGGCTTAGTCGGAGCTATTATGCGAATCCTTGCTACAACAAGACTTAATCAAGAAGTAAAAGATTATTCAGAGTTGTTATAGCTAATTCCGAGTACAAAAGGCTCGAATCTAATCAATAAACCCGAGTTTCACAGAGTTCCGACTCGAATGCATGTAACATAGTCTTATGTCCTATTAACAAGACCTAATCGGAGCTATTATATCCAATACTTGCTACAACAAGACTTAATCAAGAAGTAAAAGATTAATCGGAGCTCTTATAAATAATTTTGAGTACAAAAGGCTCGAATCTAATCAATAAACTCGAGTCTTCATAGAGTTCCAACTCGAATGCATGTAACGTGGTCTTGTCTCCTATTAACAGGATGTAATCAAGAAGTAAAGGCTTAATCGGAGCTATTATATTGAATCCTTGCTACAACAAGACTTAATCAAGAAAGAAAATATTAATCACATTTGTTGTAGCCAATTCTGAGTACAAAAGGCACGAATCTAATCAAAAACCCGAGTTTTCGTTGAGTTTAGACTCGAATGCATGTAACGTGGTTTTAGCTCCTACTAACAAGACTTATCAAGAAGTAAAGGCTTAGTCAGAGCTATTATGTGAATCCCTGCTACAACAAGACTTAATCAAGAAAGAAAAGATTAATCAGAGCTCTTATAGCCAATTTTGAGTACAAAAGGCTCGAATATAATCAATAAACTCGAGTTTTCACAGAGTTCCGACTCAAATGCATGTAACGTGGTCTTATCTCCTATTAACAGGATGTATTCAAGAAGTAAAGGCTTAATCGGAGCTATTATAGCGAATCCTTGCCACAAAAAGACTTAATCAAGAAGTAAAAGATTATTCGGAGCTATTATAGCCAATTATGAGTACAAAAGGCTCGAATCTAATCAATAAACCCGAGTTTTCACAGAGTTCCGACTCGAATGCGTGTAACATGGTCTTATGTCATATTAACAAGATTTAATCGGAGCTATTATATCCAATACTTGTTACAACAAGACTTAATCAAGAAGTAAAAGATTAATCGGAGCTCTTATAAACAATTCTGAGTACAAAAGGCTCGAATCTAATCAATAAACTCGAGTCTTCATAGAGTTCCGACTCGAATGCATGTAACGTGGTCTTGTCTCCTATTAACAGGATGTAATCAAGAAGTAAAGGCTTAATCGGAGCTATTATATTGAATCCTTGCTACAACAAGACTTAATCAAGAAAGAAAAGATTAATCACAGTTGTTGTAGCCAATTCTGATTACAAAAGGCACGAATCTAATTAAAAACCCGAGTTTTCGTAGAGTTTAGACTCGAATGCATGTAACGTGATTTTAGCTCCTACTAACAAGACTTATCAAGAAGTAAAGGCTTAGTTAGAGCTATTATGTGAATCCCTGCTACAACAAGACTTAATCAAGAAAGAAAAGATTAATCAGAGCTCTTATAGCCAATTATGAGTACAAAAGGCTCGAATATAATCAATAAACTCGAGTTTTCACAGAGTTCCAACTCAAATGCATGTAACGTGGTCTTATCTCCTATTAACAGGATGTATTCAAGAAGTAAAGGCTTAATCGGAGCTATTATAGCGAATCCTTGCCACAAAAAGACTTAATCAAGAAGTAAAAGATTATTCGGAGCTATTATAGCCAATTATGAGTACAAAAGGCTCGAATCTAATCAATAAACCCGAGTTTTCACAGAGTTCCGACTCGAATGCGTGTAACATGGTCTTATGTCATATTAACAAGATTTAATCGGAGCTATTATATCCAATACTTGCTACAACAAGACTTAATCAAGAAGTAAAAGATTAATCGGACCTCTTATAGCCAATTCGGAGTACAAAAGGCTCGAATCTAATCAATAAACCCGAGTTTCACAGAGTTCCGACTTGAATGCATGTAACATGGTCTTATGTCCTATTAACAAGACTTAATCAGAGCTATTATATCCAATACTTGATACAACAAGACTAAATCAAGTAGTAAAAGATAAATCGGAGCTCTTATAAACAATTCTGAGGATAAAAGGCTCGAATCTAATTAATAAACTCGAGTTTTCATAGAGTTCCGACTCGAATGCATGTAACGTGGTCTTGTATCCTATTAATAGGATGTAATCAAGAAGTAAAGGCTTAATCGGAGCTATTATATTGCATCCTTGCTACAACAAGACTTAATCAAGAAAGAACAGATTAATCAGAGCCGTTGTAGCCAATTCTGAGTACAAAAGGCTCGAATCTAATCAATAAACCCGAGTTTTCATAGAGTTTAGACTCGAATGCATGTAACGTGGTTTTAGCTCCTACTAACAAGACTTATCAAGAAGTAAAGGCTTAGTCAGAGCTATTATGTGAATCCCTGCTACAACAAGACTTAATCAAGAAAGAAAAGATTAATCAGAGCTCTTATAGCCAATTCTGAGTACAAAAGGCTCGAATCTAATCAATAAACCCGAGTTTTCACAGAGTTCCGACTCGAATGCGTGTAACATGGTCTTATGTCATATTAACAAGATTTAATCGGAGCTATTATATCCAATACTTGTTACAACAAGACTTAATCAAGAAGTAAAAGATTAATCGGAGCTCTTATAAACAATTCTGAGTACAAAAGGCTCGAATCTAATCAATAAACTCGAGTCTTCATAGAGTTCCGACTCGAATGCATGTAACGTGGTCTTGTCTCCTATTAACAGGATGTAATCAAGAAGTAAAGGCTTAATCGGAGCTATTATATTGAATCCTTGCTACAACAAGACTTAATCAAGAAAGAGAAGATTAATCACAGTTGTTGTAGCCAATTCTGATTACAAAAGGCACGAATCTAATTAAAAACCCGAGTTTTCGTAGAGTTTAGACTCGAATGCATGTAACGTGATTTTAGCTCCTACTAACAAGACTTATCAAGAAGTAAAGGCTTAGTTAGAGCTATTATGTGAATCCCTGCTACAACAAGACTTAATCAAGAAAGAAAAGATTAATCAGAGCTCTTATAGCCAATTCTGAGTACAAAAGGCTCGAATATAATCAATAAACTCGAGTTTTCACAGAGTTCCAACTCAAATGCATGTAACGTGGTCTTATCTCCTATTAACAGGATGTATTCAAGAAGTAAAGGCTTAATCGGAGCTATTATAGCGAATCCTTGCCACAAAAAGACTTAATCAAGAAGTAAAAGATTATTCGGAGCTATTATAGCCAATTATGAGTACAAAAGGCTCGAATCTAATCAATAAACCCGAGTTTTCACAGAGTTCCGACTCGAATGCGTGTAACATGGTCTTATGTCATATTAACAAGATTTAATCGGAGCTATTATATTCAATACTTGCTACAACAAGACTTAATCAAGAAGTAAAAGATTAATCGGACCTCTTATAGCCAATTCGGAGTACAAAAGGCTCGAATCTAATCAATAAACCCGAGTTTCACAGAGTTCCGACTTGAATGCATGTAACATGGTCTTATGTCCTATTAACAAGACTTAATCAGAGCTATTATATCCAATACTTGATACAACAAGACTAAATCAAGTAGTAAAAGATAAATCGGAGCTCTTATAAACAATTCTGAGTATAAAAGGCTCGAATCTAATTAATAAACTCGAGTTTTCATAGAGTTCCGACTCGAATGCATGTAACGTGGTCTTGTATCCTATTAATAGGATGTAATCAAGAAGTAAAGGCTTAATCGGAGCTATTATATTGAATCCTTGCTACAACAAGACTTAATCAAGAAAGAACAGATTAATCAGAGCCGTTGTAGCCAATTCTGAGTACAAAAGGCTCGAATCTAATCAATAAACCCGAGTTTTCATAGAGTTTAGACTCGAATGCATGTAACGTGGTTTTAGCTCCTACTAACAAGACTTATCAAGAAGTAAAGTCTTAGTCAGAGCTATTATGTGAATCCCTGCTACAACAAGACTTAATCAAGAAAGAAAAGATTAATCAGAGCTCTTATAGCCAATTCTGAGTACAAAAGGCTCGAATATAATCAATAAACTCGAGTTTTCACAGAGTTCCGACTTGAATGCATGTAACATGGTCTTATGTCCTATAAACAAGACTTAATCAGAGCTATTATATCCAATACTTGCTACAACAAGACTAAATCAAGTAGTAAAAGATAAATCGGAGCTCTTATAAACAATTCTGAGTATAAAAGGCTCGAATCTAATTAATAAACTCGATTTTTCATAGAGTTCCGACTCGAATGCATGTAACGTGGTCTTGTCTCCTATTAATAGGATGTAATCAAGAAGTAAAGGCTTAATCAGAGCTATTATTTTGAATCCTTGCTACAACAAGACTTAATCAAGAAAGAAAAGATTAATCAAAGTTGTTGTAACCAATTCTGAGTACAAAAGGCACGAATCTAATCAAAAACCCGAGTTTTCGTAGAGTTTAGACTCGAATGCATGTAACGTGGTTTTAGCTCCTACTAACAAGACTTATCAAGAAGTAAAGGCTTAGTCAGAGCTATTATGTGAATCCCTGCTACAACAAGACTTAATCAAGAAAGAAAAGATTAATCAGAGCTCTTATAGCCAATTCTGAGTACAAAAGGCTCGAATATAATCAATAAACTCGAGTTTTCACAGAGTTCCGACTCAAATGCATGTAACGTGGTCTTATCTCCTATTAACAGGATGTATTCAAGAAGTAAAGGCTTAATCGGAGCTATTATAGCGACTCCTTGCCACAAAAAGACTTAATCAAGAAGTAAAAGATTATTCGGAGCTATTATAGCTAATTATGAGTACAAAAGGCTCGAATCTAATCAATAAACCCGAGTTTTCACAGAGTTCCGACTCGAATGCGTGTAACATGGTCTTATGTCATATTAACAAGATTTAATCGGAGCTATTATATCCAATACTTGCTACAACAAGACTTAATCAAGAAGTAAAAGATTAATCGGACCTCTTATAGCCAATTCGGAGTACAAAAGGCTCGAATCTAATCAATAAACCCGAGTTTCACAGAGTTCCGACTTGAATGCATGTAACATGGTCTTATGTCCTATTAACAAGACTTAATCACAGCTATTATATCCAATACTTGCTACAACAAGACTAAATCAAGTAGTAAAAGATAAATTTGAGCTCTTATAAACAATTCTGAGTATAAAAGGCTCGAATCTAATTAATAAACTCGAGTTTTCATAGAGTTGCGACTCGAATGCATATAACGTGGTCTTGTCTCCTATCAATAGGATGTAATCAAGAAGTAAAGGCTTAATCAGAGTTATTATATTGAATCCTTGCTACAACAAGACTTAATCAAGAAAGAAAAGATTAATCAGAGCCATTGTAGCCAATTCTGAGTACAAAAGGCTCGAATCTAATCAATAAACCCGAGTTTTCGTAGATTTCAGACTTGAATGCATGTAACGTGGTTTTATCTCCTATTAACAAGACTTATCAAGAAGTAAAGGCTTAGTCGGAGCTATTATGCGAATCCTTGCTACAACAAGACTTAATCAAGAAGTAAAAGATTATTCGGAGTTGTTATAGCCAATTCTAAGTACAAAAGGCTCGAATCTAATCAATAAACCCGAGTTTCACAGAGTTCCGACTCGAATGCATGTAACATGGTCTTATGTCCTATTAACAAGACCTAATCGGAGCTATTATATCCAATACTTGCTACAAGAAGACTTAATCAAGAAGTAAAAGATTAATCGGAGCTCTTATAAACAATTCTAAGTACAAAAGGATCGAATCTAATCAATAAACTCGAGTTTTCATAGAGTTCCAACTCGAATGCATGTAACATGGTCTTATCTCCTATTAACAGGATGTAATCAAGAAGTAAAGTCTTAATCAGAGCTATTATAGTGAATCCTTGCTACAACAAGACTTAATCAAGAAAGAAAAGATTAATCATAGCTGTCGTAGCCAATTCTGACTACAAAACGCTCAAATCTAATCAATAAACCCAAGTTTTTGTAGAGTTCGGATTCGAATGCATGTAATGTGGTTTTATCTCCTATTAACAAGACTTAATCAAGAAGTAAAAGATTATTCGGAGCTATTATATCCAATACTTGCTACAACAAGACTTAATCAAGAAGTAAAAGATTAATCGGAGCTCTTATAGCCAATTCTGAGTATAAAAGGATCGAATCTAATCAATAAACCCGAGTTTCACAGAGTTCCAACTCAATGCATGTAACATGGTCTTATGTCCTATTAACAAGACTTAATCGGAGCTATTATATCCAATACTTGCTACAACAAGACTTAATCAAGTAGTAAAAGATAAATCGGAGCTCTTATAAACAATTCTGAGTACAAAAGGCTTGTAACATGGTCTTATCTCCTATTAACAGGATATAATAAAGAAGTAAAGGCTTAATCGGAGCTATTATAGTGAATCCTTGCTACAACAAGACTTAATCAAGAAAGAAAAGATTAATCAGAGCTGTTGTAGCCAATTCTGAGTACAAAAGGCTCGAATCTAATCAATAAACCCGAGTTTTTGTAGAGTTCGGACTCGAATACATATAACGTGGTTTTATCTCTTATTAATAAGACTTATCAATAAACTCGAGTTTTCATAGAGTTCCGACTCGAATGTATGTAACGTGGTCTTGTCTCCTATTAACATGATGTAATCAAGAAGTAAAGGCTTAATCGGAGCTATTATATTGAATCCTTGCTACAACAAGAATTAATCAAGAAAGAAAACATTAATCAGCGTTGTTGTAGCCAATTATGAGTACAAAAGGCCCGAATCTAATCAATAAACCCGAGTTTTCACAGAGTTCTGACTCGAATGCATGTAACATGGTCTTATGTCATATTAACTGTAACACCCCAAACTAGGCGGATATTACAGTGCAGTGAATCCCCGACTGGGACCCACCAGGCAAATGAAAATGATGAATTAAATAATATAATTGTAGTACCGAACCACATTATATTACCAATTACTCCGATGAGGAGTTTAAGTAAATTACACCAGGACAAAACAGAATACTAGTATATTTTATATGGAGATAAAATACACCACCCTGAACAAAATAAACATCTCAAACGGGATTTGCAGCGGAAAAATACAAATGACGGAATAACTGAAATGACTGAAAATGACTGAACAAACGGAATGACTGGGGCCCCCCTACTAGTATCACTGGGACTCGTCGCCGTCAACATGCTCTTCCCGTGCCTTTGCCTTGCCGTGACTTGAAAACAAAATCCCCCAACGGCCGCCATACGTAACAACAATCCTCTAGAGTTGAAATTACACAATCATGAATTAAGTTAAGTTATGAAATATTCTTAATTATGAATTACGCTGAAGAGGAGTATCATAGTACGCCCGTAATGTTCTGTGCAAGTGTACAAGACGAATGACCGGACACACCCGTCCTTGTACCTAATTAGTCTCACGGAGGTAAGCGTTACCGTGTGCACGGTCCGATGTACCGGTGAACCCAATACATGACCATCGTGTGCCCGACTAAAAATTCCACACAGCCACACCCGGCCACGCAATATGAACCCGGAAGGTCACATGAACGAGAATGACCATGATGAACATCAATGAATAATAATTAGACAAGGCCAAGATGACTCACCGATATGAAAGTAATAGTGACGTGATTGATAACCCAATGAAATGATTTGGAACCGCTGCTCGTGAATGAATTGATTATTCGACAATTACAAGTCTCAAAATGATTAATATTATGATGAATGAATTATGATTATGAGCAATCAACAACAAAAGGAATGAGTATCCTTTTAACCGAGTAAGAATTAACTTACTCAACAACGATGAAGAATGTCCGTCCACGAACATCGTCCTAACCAAGATACCGGTCGCTCGATCAACCTTGAATAACAATAATTACCAACAATCGTTCAATACACTTATCAAGCAACAAAACACGACTAACCCAAAGGTCGAAACAACGATAATCAAACTCATAGGGCATCCCAACGAATACATAATCGACCACACAACTTCGGAAATATCCAATCCCGAATATGTCGAAACCAACACTAAATTGAGTATTTCGAACCAACAAAACACTTCAATGATATCAATAATCCATTAGGAATCCATAATTCATGATTACAACAACATCAATCGGAAAATCCCCAATTAACCGAAGTCAACCCCAAGGGTTCTTGAAATAATTCCGAAAATAACCATTAAATCCGTAGGAATATATTTATCCAAGGTAGATAATCCATATCTAACATATTCCAATCATAATCCAAGCTTACACGAAGAAATCGGAAGGAAAACCCAAAAATCCGAAATTCTAGATCCAAGAAATCAATACCTTTGATTCGACGATTTGGAGATGATGAAGTGATGATTAATCCAACTCAAAGACTTGAAGATGATGATTGATGATTACACCTTGAAGAACACTCTCTAAATCGCCCAAATCGCCAAGAACCGACGAGAGAAAGAGAAGTAGATGACAAATGACGAAGTCTGACTAAACTGTCCAATTTATAGTCAGTCCAGGTTAGCGTGCGCTAGCCCTTGTGCGTAGCGTGCGCTAACGAGTAATTTGGGTAGTCCAGTACCCACTGTCCGAACATGGTAGCGCGCGCTACGTACCTTTTTATAGCGTGCGCTACGGCCATACTACTAGCATGCGCTAAAACCCATTGTTAGCGTGCGCTAACGAAATATTTGATGCCCAGTACTGGAGTCCAGAAAACTGTCTGCCTCTGATCTGACCTCGATAGCGCGCGCTACAACCATTGTTTAGCGTGCGCTATAACATCGATTGCGTATGCTAAAAACAACACATAGCGTGCGTTAAGAATTAATCCAGTGCAGTCCAGTAGCCACTGGACTCAACCTGATCTGACCTTAGCGTGCGCTACACCACATAATAGCGTGCGCTACTACAACCCGCTAGCGCGCGCTACTTACCACTCGTAGCCTGCGCTACATATAACTCACCTGCAGTCCAGTACCTTCTGGACTGCAACCAGGGTAACATTAGCGTGCGCTAATGCTGAGTGGTAGCGTGCGCTACCTGTACTCAATTAGCGTATGCTAAAAAGAGTGCGTAGCGTGCGCTACTCCTCACGCACAGCCCACGATGAAAACGACAACGACGATAAACACGGCACGAAACTCCAATCAGATTAGTGATGAATGACGATTGATACACGATACAATTACTCTGAATGATGAATACCATGACTGAATATGAGTGACAAATGATCAATAATGAATGAAATTACTGAGTATCAATTACTGAATGATAAATACTGAATGATAATTACTGAATTACAACCGGGTATTACATTAACAAGATTTAATCGGAGCTATTATATCCAATACTTGCTACAACAAGACTTAATCAAGAAGTAAAAGATTAATCGGAGCACTTATAGCCAATTCTGAATATAGAAGGCTCGAATTTAATCAATAAACCCGAGTTTCACAGAGTTCCGACTCGAATGCATGTAACATGGTCTTATGTCCTATTAACAAGACCTAATCGGAGCTATTATATTCAATACTTGTTACAAGAAGACTTAATCAAGAAGTAAAAGATTAATCGGAGCTCTTATAAACAATTCTAAGTACAAAAGGATCGAATCTAATCAATAAACTCGAGTTTTCATAGAGTTCCAACTCGAATGCATGTAACATGGTCTTATCTCCTATTAACAGGATGTAATCAAGAAGTAAAGTCTTAATCAGAGCTATTATAGTGAATCCTTGCTACAACAAGACATAATCAAGAAAGAAAAGATTAATCATAGCTGTTGTAGCCAATTCTGACTACAAAACGCTCGAATCTAATCAATAAACCCGAGTTTTTGTAGAGTTCGGATTCGAATGCATGTAATGTGGTTTTATCTCCTATTAACAAGACTTAATCAAGAAGTAGAAGATTATTCGGAGCTATTATATCCAATACTTGCTACAACAAGTCTTAATCAAGAAGTAAAAGATTAATCGGAGCTCTTATAGCCAATTCTGAGTATAAAAGGCTCGAATCGAATCAATAAAACCGAGTTTCACAGAGTTCCAACTCAATGCATGTAACATGGTCTTATGTCCTATTAACAAGACTTAATCGGAGCTATTATATCCAATACTTGCTACAACAAGACTTAATCAAGTAGTAAAAGATAAATCAGAGCTCTTATAAACAATTCTGAGTACAAAAGGCTTGAATCTAATTAATAAACTCAAGTTTTTATAGAGTTCCGACTCGAATGCATGTAACATGGTCTTATCTCCTATTAACAGGATATAATAAAGAAGTAAAGGCTTAATCGGAGCTATTATAGTGAATCCTTGCTACGACAAGACTTAATCAAGAAAGAAAAGATTAATCAGAGCTGTTGTAGCCAATTCTGAGTACAAAAGGCTCGAATCTAATCAATAAACCCGAGTTTTTGTAGAGTTCGGACTCGAATACATATAACGTGGTTTTATCTCTTATTAACAAGACTTATCAATATACTCGAGTTTTCATAGAGTTCCGACTCGAATGCATGTAACGTGGTCTTGTCTCCTATTAACAGGATGTAATCAAGAAGTAAAGGCTTAATCGGAGCTATTATATTGAATCCTTGCTACCACAAGAATTAATCAAGAAAGAAAACATTAATCAGCGTTGTTGTAGCCAATTATGAGTACAAAAGGCCCGAATCTAATCAATAAACCCGAGTTTTCACAGAGTTCTGACTCGAATGCATGTAACATGGTCTTATGTCATATTAACAAGATTTAATCGGAGCTATTATATCCAATACTTGCTACAACAAGACTTAATCAAGAAGTAAAAGATTAATCGGAGCACTTATAGCCAATTCTGAATATAGAAGGCTCGAATCTAATCAATAAACCCGAGTTTCACAGAGTTCCGACTCGAATGCATGTAACATGGTCTTATGTCCTATTAACAAGACTTAATCGGAGCTATTATATCCAATACTTGCTACAACAAGACTTAATCAAGTAGTAAAAGATAAATCGGAGCTCTTATAAACAATTCTGAGTACAAAATGCTCGAATCTAATTAATAAACTCGAGTTTTCATAGAGTTCCGACTAGAATGCATGTAACATGGTCTTATCTTCTATTAACAGGATGTAATCAAGAAGTAAAGTCTTAATCGGAGCTATTATAGTGAATCCTTGCTACAATGTTAGGCGTATTTTTATACGCTTATTTATCATTATTTTGTAGTATTTTGGAGTGTGAAATCATCTAAATGAGCTTTTAATGCCTTAATTTTGTATGATTGATAGGAAATTGAAGTCCGGAAGCTTAAACGAGGCAAAGCAGGTAGCAGCAAAAGCTGGACTATGAGCCGCGGCACAAGGAAGCTGAGCCGCGGCAAAGGAAGACACCAGCCGAAGGGCAGAGTAGGCTGTACTCTGTGCCGTGGCACAGACCATGTGAGCCGCGGCACAGAAGGATTTAATTACGCCCAGGTATTCAGATTTTGGCGATGTGCCGCGGCACAGGTTCAGTGAGCCGCGGCACACTTAGCGGGTTTGGTACGTCTGCGCGGATTTTGGGCCGTTTCGAAGCCAGTTTTCAACCAACTAATACGGACGCGATTTATGGAAGTGCTGAGCTATAAATAGGGCTTAAGACCCTAATTTAATTATCTTGGAACCTTGGAATCAGGAGATCATTGAAGCTAAACCTAGGAGAGCTTAAGCTTGGAGACAGAGAAGAGGAGGAAAGGAGAGGAATTCAAGGGCAGAAGGCGGGAGCTGAAGAACGGAGGAATCCGAGCTTCATCTGCGTTTGAATTTTATGCTTTCGTTTATTTCTTCTGTATTTTCAGTTTTTAGTATGTCAGGCTAAAGCCCTAATCTAGGGTTTTGATGAAACCTTTATTTTGACGAATTGATTAAGATTATCCAATTTATTACCTTTTTATTGAGTTTTCCCAATTATGTTTAATGCTTGCAATTATCTGGCCAATAGTTGTATTGATTTAATCATTCACTTCGAATCGGGAGAGGAGATTTGGTGAGGAACTATTGGTGAGGACCGTTTTATTCTGTGAGATAGGAATATACTCATAGGAACTACGTGGCCTTTAGGAGATTTCATGCTTTTGCCTAGCGACGAGATAATTCACCTAGGGATAGAGTGCGTTAGTCGCCGTTAGATAAATCTATTGACCTCGGAGAGGCGGTAGAATATATTAGCAATCTCCGCCTTCAATAAATTGGGAAAATTATTTATTACGGATAATCAAGATTAAATTCGGATAAATTAAGGTGGATTGAACTCTAGACTTATTTATCATTTGATTCCTTTTATTCAAGCTATCGCTTCTGTTTAGTCTTTTATTCATTCTTGTAGTTATTAATCCAAAAACCCCAACTTCGATTGTTCAAATAAAATTGGAATACGAAACGTCGGTAGTTAGAGACTCAATCCTCGTGGGAACGATACTCTACTTATCACTTTATTACTTGTAAACGATGACGTGCACTTGCGTGTAGGAAATATCGCACCAAAGTTTTTGGCGCCGTTCGGGATTGAAATTTTCTAATATCGACTTAAGTATTTCAGTCTTAATTTGAACGTTTTATTTTTATTTTTGTGTATTTAATTTTTTTATTTTATTCGTTTTTCCTTTCAGGACCTTTCGTGTAGTGCATGAGAAGGCTCGGTAACGAAGGCTTACTACCTTTGGACACCGAGCTCGAGCGCACGCTAAGAAGGAATAAAAAGGAGAAAAGAGAGCTGCAGACGGTCAACATGGCCGAGAATATTGAAATCCAAGGAGGAGACAACCAAGTGCGGCAAGCTCAACCGGAACTCGCTCTTCGAGATTATGCCATGCCGCAAGTCAACGCAAATTTTTCGGGAATTCGGCGTCCCACCATCCAAGCTAATAACTTTGAGATCAAGCCCGCCATTATTCAGATGGTGCAGGCGAGCCCATTCTGTGGACTACCGAAGGACGATCCGAATGCCCACATTGCTTCTTTCCTTGAGATATGCGACACTTTCAAAACTAATGGTGTCACCGACGATGCCATCCGATTGAGGCTTTTCCCTTTTTCTTTGAGGGATAAAGCAAAATTACAGTTGAATTCCTTACACGGGTCGATTACAACTTGGGAGAGGTTAGTGCAAGCCTTCCTTGCAAAATTTTCCCACCGGCTAAGACGGCGCGGTTAAGAAACGAGATAACCACTTTTGCCCAGTACGATATGGAATCGCTCCACGAGGCGTGGGAGCGATATAAAGAATTGCTTCGAAGATGCCCTCATCACGGCATTCCTGATTGGCTTCAGCTGCATACATTTTATGGTGGTTTGAGTGCTTCTACACGCACTTTAGTGGATGCAGCCTCCGGAGGAACATTCATGGGAAAATCAATGGCCGAGGCTCATGTGCTTTTGGAAGATATGGCTGAAAACGCTTACCAATGGCCGTGAAGATTGACACCGAAGAGGGTAATGGAAGTTTCGAGCAATGATCCGATTTCCACCTTGTCAGCTCAAGTCGCCGCTTTGACACAACAGCTCCAGAACTTTTCGCACGCACCAGCCCCCGTTACCATTGAGACATGTAATTGGTGTAACAGATCACACCCGAGTGCGGAGTGTCAATTTGGAAATCCGTTCGAGCAAAATCAGATGGAGCAGGCTCAATTCGTAGGAAGTGGGAATCGACCGAATAACCCGTACTCCAATACTTATAATCCGGGGTGGCGCAATCACCCCAACTTTTCATGGAGAAACGGACAGAACGCACACCAGCCCCCTTTCACTCAGAATCAACAGCAACCCCCTTCCGCTCCTAAAGTGTCTCTCGAGGAAGCGCTTGCAAAATTGGCGGCAAATACGAGTCAATTTATGACTCGGACGGAAGCTACGTTACAAAATCATTCTGCTTCCATTCGGAATTTAGAGGTCCAGCTGGGCCAAATCGCTAATGTATTGACAGCTCGTCCGGAGGGAGCATTGCCGAGTACCACAGAGACAAATCCTCGAGAGAGTCTAAATGTAATTAGCTTGAGAAGCGGGAGAGATGTGCTAGATCAGCCCGAGCTGGGTAAAGAGAAGAAGGTGATTGAGGAAGAGATGGAATTAAAGCTAGAGGAGTCGAAGGAAGTTCAGCCGGATAACTCAAAGACATGTGTTCCCCCCGTTTCATGAGACTACGGCAAAGGAGGCGGACAAACAATTTTCTAAGTTCCTTGAGGTGTTCAAAAGCTTCACATAAATATTCCGTCACGACGCATTGGAGCAGATGCCGAGTTATGACAAAATCATGAAAGAGATAATATCGAAGAAGAGAAAGCTTGAGGAGTTTGAAACGGTTGCCTTGACAGAGGAGTGCAGTGCAATTCTTCAAAAGAAGCTCCCACCTAAATTGAAAGATCCGGGAAGCTTTAACATACCGTGCACCATGGGGAATCTTTCGTTTGATAAGGCACTATGCGATCTTGGTGCAAGTATCAACCTCATGCCTCTATCGATTTTTCAAAAGCTGAATATTGGGGAAGCTAATCCAACCACAGTCTCATTACAATTGGCGGACCGATCGATAAAGTATCCGAGGGGAGTGATCGAGGATGTATTAGTTAAGGTTGACAAGTTCATCTTTCCAGCCGACTTCATAGTACTAGACATAGAGGAAGATGACAATATTCCGATCATCTTGGGACGACCATTTCTAGCGACGTGCCGAACCCTTATAGACGTGGAAAAGGGAGAGCTAACTCTGAGGGTCCAAGACGAGGAAGTTACTTTTCAAGTATTCAAATCGTTCCCGTGTCCCGGAAGTGCTGATAAAGGATCACAAAGTGAGGGTGTGGATGTTTGTGAAAGAGGAAAGCATCGAAAAAATCGTCGTTGGGAAAATTCAGATTTTGTGTTAAATGGCCCAAGTTTGAAGAAGGATGTAGAACTAGTGGCGTTTCTCGACCATGAAGAAAAATCTGCTGCAGTTGTGAGTTCGTTTGTGAAGGAGGAGAGTGAGCCGAAAGCCAAGAGAAAAATTAGTCATGGAGAAACCGGGTGTTTGGAAGTTTCTCAAGTCGAAACCTTTTGAAAACTACATTTGATGACCGAACCGAAAGTCGAGCGGCTGATGACCAACGGTCATAATTTTAACAAAATACAAACGGTTCGATGAGCGGGCGGAAGCGAATGGAGTTTGCGGCGAACTAACGTTGTTCAATAGGTCCTATGAAGACTATAAACTTAGCGCTTCTCGGGAGGCAACCCGAGCTCGTAGTGTAGATTTTTGCATTTCTTTATTTTTCTTGTATTCGTGATTTTTATTTTCATCTTATTTGTGCTTCTATTTGCTTCTTCCTCTCGTTTTAACGTCTTCTTTTCAAAATTACGCAGAAAGCCCCAGGAGAAATCGAGTATGAGCCGCGGCACAGTTATTGTGAGCCGCGGCACACATCGATCGCAATGGGAGGCAAAACCGACTGTACTTTGTGCCGCGGCACGGTATAAATGAGCCGCGGCACACTCGAGCAATGAGCCGCGGCACACGGAATTTGAGCCGCGGCACACGACAAAACAAGACACAGGTAAAAGGGACTGTACCTTGTGCCGCGGCTCACTTTATCTGTGCCGCGGCACACTATGCGGAATCCGAAAGGCCAGGTAGCTTATAACATGCATTCAGCCGGCATTTATCAGGTACGTTTTTTTTTTCTTCTCCTTGCCTTCCCTCCTCTTCTCTACCGGCCGACATTGTTCAAATTTCTTCCTGCGATCTTCTTGAAATCTTCAAAAGGTACGCTTCCATCCTTATTGTTTATTTGCTTATAGGTTATATTTTGAAGTTGTTCTTGCGTTGAATGGATGGAACATGCCCAGTTTTTTCCTTCAAATAGTCTTGTGATTGTTAGAATATAACAGGGTAATTTCATCGAATTTTCTTGATTAAATTGGAATATCAATGAATTGATTGTGTTAAGTTGTTCATGATTGAAGTGTATTTCTGTTTTTGGGGGCTGAATCGAGCTAGAACTATGTTTATTCTTCAAGTAAACATGCGCCCTCAAGGTGTCTGATAAATTGCCCAAATGAAAATTTTCTTTGAAAAGGCAAACGTTTTGAATTCTCGTGCAACGTCTACGTTTTGAATTTACAGCAAGCCCAACCCTTACATCCAGTTTAGATGTTTAAGTCCAAATTCATCTTTTTCTCTCGTATGCGCTAGTGTCTTAAATTCGGAATTTACGGTTTGATGTCTTTAGCCGCGCATATATCATCGTTATTATTTTTGCGTAAATAAACCCTCGTGTTATGCTTCTCGGATCGATTATGGCGCGCACGAAGAAGGCGACCAAGCGTGCTAGGACCGAGTCATCCCCTACGCGAGGAGACCTCTCGGGAGTCGGGCCGAGGCGGAGGGGCACCAATTTTCGGACCCCGAGATCCACAAGATATTCAACGAAAAGATCCGTCGCGTCCACTTATTCCCGAGAGAGGTTTTACTCCGGCTCCTCGGGACGGGAGTTGCTCATGATGATTGACGAGATGGGATGGGCTAGATTTACCGCACCTCCCGAGCCGGCAGTCATTTCGATCGTCCAGAGTTTTATGCAGCGCTCTGCTTGAAGCACATCCGGGCAGGGCATTCGTTGCCATCTTTAGAGTCCGGACTCAGTCGACGTCCGAGGGTCACGGTTGATTTCTCCCGATTGCTATTCGGAGGCTTTTTGGGTTTCGGCGGTGGGCGAGACGGCTATGACCGCGTGATGACCGGCCTCACTAAGGAGGCCACGCTTGAGACGATTGCACGGCCCGGTACCGGCCGGGAGCGGCGAGCCAGAGCTCATCTACTTTTCACTTGAGAGCTCGCGCCTCGGCCCGGCTCGGGCGAGCACGGCTTTACTTTATTTGTGCCCGCATTGATCCCACCTCCCAGATCCGTGCAGTTTTCTCTCCGCGCCGGATACTTTTGCTATCACCTCCGGCTGCGCTTCGATGTGGCCCCCATTACGGTCCGATCTATCTTCCGGAGTATCTAGGGGGCCAAGACGGGTTGAAGCACCCCTCCCTCATCTGCGCTTTATGCCGGCAATGGGCCGACATGGTCGATCGGACGAGCCGATGCTTGCCCCACAGCCCCGATCGACCACCGCATCATATCGCACTTTGAGCGGTGGGGTGGAGCGCCGCACACGCCGGGGCGAGGATTTTTGCTTGAGGAGGCTCACGAGGATCCCAGAGCCACTTTTGTTGACGCACGGAGAGGCGGACCGCGGCCACAGAGCGAGGTTGGAGGAGCTGTTGATGGGTCATGGGAGGATATGAGGAGACAGAGAGAAGAGCATAGGGAGGAGTTGAGGAGAGAGAGAGATGAGATGAGGAGAGAGAGAGAGAGAGCTGGATGGCCGCTTGCGAGAGGAGCGTGGGCGGCGCGAGAGAGTGTTGTTGCTGCCGCCAGAGCCGAGATGAGAGAGCAGGCCCGCCGGGCCAGCCGACGAGCGGAGAGGCGTCTTGCTGCGAGGGAGGCTTATCATCAGGAGCACCTCGCCGCATGGACGGCCCACATCATGCATCCCGACGAGCCATTTACTGCGCCCGCCCGGCCAGCCACACCACCCTCCTCACCGGACGAGGCCGGCACCAGCTCCTGAGCAGACTGGAGGGGAGTACTTGACCTTTTACTTTTCTTGCATTTCATTTTTTGTCCATTGAGGTCAATGTACGTCCTAAGTTTGGGGGGGGCTTTACATTCAGTCTGCATTCATTGTTGTACTCTATTTTCTTGCTGTACATTATATTTTGTTGCACTTTTCTTTCTTTGCGAAATTTTTTTTTTAATAGCCTTGCTTGCCGTAGTTTTTCTTTATTCGTGAATTTTCGTGCTTCTATTATGTGTGATACTGATGTTACGACACTGTCTCTCTCTCTGAAGAAGCGGGCGAGTTTTAGTCGAGTTGTAGTCAGTTATTTCTGTTCTACTTAGTATTCAATTAGGTCCGAAATTTTTCGTGATTGTAGAGGACTTGGCAGATAAGAGACGATACATACTTGTTTTTAAATCCCCATCAATACGTTTGGCTACATTTTCCGGATAGTGAGTTGTACTGTTTCTTTAGTCGTGTTGGCACTTAAATTGAGTTTAGAGTCGGGCAGTTTTTCCCTAAAAGTCGAGATAATGTGTTCTATGAAGGGAAGTCTAGTAACCGGGGGTATTCGCGTGACCCGTTGTTTACTCTCGCGTAAAACGACGACCCTGATTAGACTATTGATTTAGATATTTCACATGTGCCAATGATAGGGAGCCTAGTAACCGGGGGCATTCGCGTGACCCGCTGTTTACTCTCGCGTCAAACGGCAACCTTGATTAGGACATGCGGAAATTATGTATTCGAGTTGTTTCTCCGCTGTAGACGGGAACTTAGTAACTAGAAGCATCCATGTGCCCCATGAGTGTCTTTTACGTCAAACGGTTTCCTAATACATGAGAATGGAAGTTCCACCCTAGGATTATCCCGATGAAACATCCCGAGATCCTAACCTAGTGGTCAACTCGAATCGAATTCTTGAGCATATTTATATAAGGGGACACTGTCCGAGGTTTAGTTGCCAGGAGACTCGTGAAAAATTGTGCCTTTAGACTGTGGAACGGGACGAACTAACTTGTCTATTTTAGCCTTTCATATTGACGGTCGATTCGACTCATGTTTTGTTAATCTTTGAGCTGAGTTTTCTTCATGAACAAATGATTAGGACTGAACTTGATCACTTTGCGGTATCACTATTCTGAGTGCAGCTCGCTTTTATGACACTCGTATTATTTAGAGAGAATGGCAGGATAGTATTGATTAGGTTGAACACTATGAGTTGCACGATGATTCACAACATTCTTTTATTGACTTTAATTCTTTTTGCTTGAGGACAAGCAAAGGCTTAAGTTTGGGGGTATTTGTTAGGCGTATTTTTATACGCTTATTTATCATTATTTTGTAGTATTTTGGAGTGTGAAATCATCTAAATGAGCTTTTAATGCGTTAATTTTGTATGATTGACAGGAAATTGAAGTCCGGAAGCTTAAACGAGGCAAAACGGGCGAAAACGGCAAAACTGGACTATGAGCCGCGGCACAAGGAAGCTGAGCTGCGGCAAAGGAAGACACCAGCCGAAGGGCAGAGTAGGCTGTACTCTGTGCCGCGGCATAGCCCATGTGAGACGCGGCACAGAAGGATTTAATTACGCCCAGGTATTCAGATTTTGGCGATGTGCCGCGGCACAGGTTCAGTGAGCCGCGGCACACTTAGCGGGTTTGGTACGTCTCATGGATTTTGGGCGTTTCGGCCGATTTTCAACCAACTAATACGGACGCGATTTATGGAAGTGCTGAGCTATAAATAGGGCTTAAGACCCTAATTTAATTATCTTGGAACCTTGGAATCAGGAGATCATTGAAGCTAAACCTAGGAGAGCTTAAGCTTGGAGACAGAGAAGAGGAGGAAAGGAGAGGAATTCAAGGGCAGAAGGCGGGAGCTGAAGAACGGAGGAATCCGAGCTTCATCTGCGTTTGAATTTTATGCTTTCGTTTATTTCTTCTGTATTTTCAGTTTTTAGTATGTCGCTAAAGCCCTAATCTAGGGTTTTGATGAAACCTTTATTTTGACGAATTGATTAAGATTATCCAATTTATTACCTTTTATTGAGTTTTCCCAATTATGTTTAATGCTTGCAATTATCCGCCAATAGTTGTATTGATTTAATCATTCACTTGAATCGGGAGAGGAGATTTGGTGAGGAACTATTGGTGAGGACCGTTTATTCTGTGAGATAGGAATATACTCATAGGAACTACGTGGCCTTTAGGAGATTTCATGCTTTTGCCTAGCGACGAGATAATTCACCTAGGGATAGAGTGCGTTAGTCGCCGTTAGATAAATCTATTGACCTCGGGAGAGGCGGTAGAATATATTAGCAATCTCCGCCTTCAATAAATTGGGAAAATTATTTATTACGGATAATCAAGATTAAATTCGGATAAATTAAGGTGGATTCAGAACTCTAGACTTATTTATCATTTGATTCCTTTTATTCAAGCTATCGCTTTCTGTTTAGTCTTTTATTCATTCTTGTAGTTATTAATCCAAAAAACCCCAACTTCGATTGTTCAAATAAAATTGGAATACGAAAACATCGGTAGTTAGAGACTCAATCCTCGTGGGAACGATACTCTACTTATCACTTTATTACTTGTAAACGATGACGTGCACTTGCGTGTAGGAAATATCGCAACATACAACAAGACTTAATCAAGAAAGAAAATATTAATCAGAGTTGTTGTAGCCAATTCTGAGTACAAAAGGCTCGAATCTAATCAATAAACCCAAGTTTTTGTAGAGTTCGGACTCGAATGCATGTAACGTGGTGTTATCGCCTATTAACAAGACTTATAAAGAAGTAAAGGCTTAGTCGGAGCTATTATGCGAATCCTTGCTACAACAAGACTTAATCAAGAAGTAAAAGATTATTCAGAGTTGTTATAGCTAATTCCGAGTACAAAAGGCTCGAATCTAATCAATAAACCCGAGTTTCATAGAGTTACGACGCGAATGCATGTAACATGGTCTTATGTCCTATTAACAAGACCTAATCGGAGCTATTATATCTAATACTTGCTACAACAATGTAACACCCCCAAATCCCATTGGGTCATTACAGTGCCGTGGACCCCACACCAGGTGATCCACGAGGCGAGCACGACTAAAATACAACAAACTGACCAAAATAGGAAATCACCGACACTACTATGATGTCCGACATACTATTCCGATATGGAATTTCAACGACAAGGATGGGCCTACATGGCCAAAATAAAATACAACAACATACACGAGCCTTGCTCGGATAATACAAAACGACAACGACTGAACAAAATTGGAGTACTCCAACTGTCTGACCAACATGAACACCAAAATATCTCGGACTAGTATCGCTCGAATGCCTCGTCGCCATCGTCATGACCCTGTGTCTCAACTCTCTCCTCGCAAGTACCTAAAACATGAAAACATGTTCCGCCCCCACGGGGTCAGTCATCCAGAATAATGAATATCAAATACATGCACAACATGATATGCATCCAAAGGCAGAATAAACAGTACAACAATGGTAGTACGAGATGCTCACAAACCAAAGTAAGAATCGAGCATTCGTGGAATACTATGCCCATGGCATACGATCAATACCTGCTCAATAGGTTAGAACATAAGTGCCCAACGACGGATCATCAATATAGAACACAACAATACATTACCCGAAGGTAAACCAAACCAACGCTGAAAAAAATAAGAATCACAATGCCCGAAGGCTCCAACAGAAATACCGTTACATCACAATGGCCTGAAAGCCCTCAGCCGAAGCTGCCAAAATATCACGATGGCCTGAAAGCCCTCAGCCGAAGCTGCGAAAATATCACGATGGCTTGAAAGCCGAACAGCCCGAAGCTGTAAATCATCACAATACAGATCTCAAAGAAACAAACCTGACTGTCGAACATACCCCTCGGGCGTATGAACGCTTAATCACAAAACGTCGAGCACATCCACGCCTTTAAATGGACTATGAACGAACAAAATTGTATGGCTCAATGATGGACATCACAGTACGCCCGATCCGGAAATGTGTCCGTGCATATGTCCACCCCGTATACGGAATCCAGAAATATACGTGGGACAATGTACCTAATTAGCCTCACGAACTACGTCTCGTGTGCACGGTCTAATGTGGAAACATCCACGCATGACCATCGTGTGGCTGGCTAAAAATCCTATACAATAACCAATCGAAACGCAGATATGATTCCGGATATGTCACGATACAACATGACAACGAAACTCACAGAATAACACATCCAATAAGGATCATACGACTCACCAAGTGAACGGTGACACATGAATAATGAAAGATCGACACGACCAACAATATTCAAAACAACCATCCTGGGATCAAAATCCCTAAGGACCGATTAACACGAGCAACGATCACGACACAACAGTCCGGGAAATCCTCAACCTTCAACGATCACAAAATTACCGAGTTC
Organism: Orobanche coerulescens; assembly: GCA_033398695.1. NCBI lineage: Eukaryota > Viridiplantae > Streptophyta > Magnoliopsida > Lamiales > Orobanchaceae > Orobanche > Orobanche coerulescens. Next base: position 131,082 of record JAWKAU010000124.1, on the reverse strand, counting down.
ACAAGAATAATAGTGTGCTGCCTTGAATCGGGCAACACGACAATAATAATTCAACGGATGGGAACTATCCTTGACAGTCCCAATTCAATACTTCGATTACCGTAGAACGGCCAATCGATAACAACGATACAACGAATGAGAATATATTTGACAACGGATGGGAATTATATTTGATAATCCCAATTCAATATATCGATTACATTTATAGCGGACAATCGATAATAATTATACAACGGATGGGAATTATCTTTGATAATCCCAATTCAATATATCGATTACCTTCAGAACGGTTAACCGATAACAATTATACAATGGATGTCTCGGCACCTTTAATCAGTTACCGATAACGAAGATGATAATCGAATACGTCAATGCCTTCAATCGGCCAAAACGACATCAATAGAAAAAACACCGATATCAATAATGACGATTCACAAAAAAAATATCTTGATGGAACATCAATCAATAACAACAATCGATACGTCGATGCCGCGAACCGGCTATCAACAACAATATCTCAAAGGAACATCAATCAACAATAACAATCGATATGTCGATACCGCGAACCGGCTATCGACAAATATATTACCAACAAATATCGTAATGCCTTAAATCGGCCATTTACGAACAACAATAATATTTGGCATAATTTGCCGAAGGGTATCGTATCAAACAATCCCCTGATATCAACAAAATCATAAAGAGACCAAGTCTCGAAATGATACACACATTCATACACATACATGATAACATTAATCTCATTGACCAGTACAAGTATAAAACTTGCCTCAAACCGAAGGCGAGAAAGTCCTTCCACGATCAACGTCCTACCACGAATCGATCAACGGCGTCCTCCGACAATCACAAGCACTCGAACAACCTTGAATGAAATACAATTCATTCGATAACACGATATCGACCGAAAACAACACAATAGATAATTCCGATTCCAACACGAACACATACTATACTCGTATTTATCCGTATACAAACACATATATATAATATACATATATATATATGTATAATATACATATGGTACACACATTACTAACACACACTCACTACATAATATATATATATATATATATATTGTAACACCCCCAAATCCTATTGGGTTATTACAGTGCCGTGGACCCCACGCCAGGAGATCCACCAGGCGAACATGACTAAAATACATTAAATTAAACAACAAGGGAAAATCATAGTCCCTACCATGATATCCGACACAATATTCCGATAAGGAATTTCAACGACAAAAGTGGCCTACATGGCCAAAATGAAATACAACAGCATCCACAAACATCTGTTCGGGTAATACAACACGACAAGACTGGAGTACACTCCAACTGACTGACCAACAATGAACAACTCGGACTAGTATCGCTCGTATGCCTCGTCGCCATCGTCATGCCCATGTGCCTCAACTCTCTCCTCGCAAGCACCTAAAACATGAAAACATGTTCCGCCCCCACGGGGTCAGTCATCCAGATAATGAATCTAAAATACATGTATAACATGATATGCATCCAAAGGCAGAATGAAACGGTATAATGATGATAATAATACGAGATGCTCACAAACCAAGGTAAGAATCGAGCATTCGTGGAACACTATGCCCACGGCATACTATTAATACCTGTTCGACAGGTTAGAACATAAGTGCCCAACGGCGAATCATAATCACAGAATACCACAATGAATTACACGACATGAGCCAAACCAGAACAGGATTAAATATGAATCACAATGCCCGGAGGCTCCAATGAAATTAACAAGACAATCACAAGGCCTAAAAATCATTCAGCCGAAACTGTCAAATATCACAATCACATGAAGTCGAAACAGCCCGGAGCTGTTATTGATTAGGGCCGAAGCCACGGCATGAAAGCCGTATCACAAGTAGGGCCGAAGCCACGGCATGAAAGCCGTATCACAAGTAGGGCCGAAGCCACGGCATGAAAGCCGTATCACAAGTAGGGCCGAAGCCACGGCATGAAAGCCGTATCACAAGTAGGGACGAACCCACGACATGAAAGCCGTATCACAAGTAGGGCCAAAGCCACGGCATGAAAGCCGTATCACAAGTAGGGCCGAAGCCACGGCATGAAAGCCGTATCACAAGTAGGGCCGAAGCCACGGCATGAAAGCCGTATCACAAGTAGGGCCGAAGCCACGACATGAAAGCCGTATCACAAGTAGGGCCGAAGCCACGGCATGAAAGCCGTATCACAAGTAGGGAAGAAACCAAGGCATGAAAGCCGTATCACAAGTAGGGCCGAAGCCACGGCATGAAAGCCGTATCACAAGTAGGGCCGAAGCCACGGCATGAAAGCCGTATCACAAGTAGGGATGGTATGCTGTCTTGAGTCGGCCAGCACCATCCTTGACAGTCCCAACTAAACACCTCGATTGCCTTAGAACGGCTAACCGATGACAATGATGCAGCGGATGATTCCATGAATGCTTGAGCGCTTCGATTTCCTTATAATGGCTAATCGATATGAACGATATGATGAATGATTGAATACCTCGATTGCCTTAGAACGGTCAATCGATACAATGATATAGTGAATGATTGAACATTTCGATTTGCCTATGAACGGCAATTCGATAACAATGATATGAAGGATGCCTCGGTACCTTTAATCGGTTACCGACGACGAAGGTGAGAATTGAATAAGTCAATGCCTTTAATCGGCGTGTACAGTTTTAATGACAATCCAAAAAGGAATAACAATAAATATTTGGCAAAATTGCCGAAAGGTATCGTTTCGAACGATCTCTTAATATCAATGAATTCATGAAGAGACTAAGTCTCGGAACGATACAACACATTTATACACATATATGATGACATTAATCTCATTGACTAGTACAAGTATAAAACTTGCCTCAAACCGAAGGCGAGGAAGTCCTTCCACGAACAACGTCCTTAATAGGGAATACCGGCCACTCGAACAACCTTGAATTACACAAGCACCAACAATTCGCTTAATATACGAATCAAACACGAATATAACGAACTCGAAACGTTGATACGATTAAACTAAGTTCATTGAGGCATTAGAACAAACACGTTGCGTCCAAACTCCGATTGTTTACAATCAAACTCCAATATACCAATATCAAAACCCCCAAGAAGTTTTTCAAACCAACGAAACATCTTCAATATGATTAATAATCCGTTATGAATATCCGAAAACGTGATTATAACAACAATTAGTCGAAAATCCCCAATTCCAACTCGATTTTCAAAGTGTTCTTGAATAATTCCTCAATAATCCAATGAATCCTTATACAAACTCATAATCATATACATATCCCTTCATATATCATGATTATAACGTCCAAAACATCGCATCTCAACACAAAAATCGAAATCCAAGGTGTTAAAGAATATTACCTTTGAAGATTCAAGTACTTTAATCCGAAGAACACGCGTTAGGTCGATTATCCGGGCTTCACGATCAAAAGGAGATGAAGAAAATCAAATACTCAAATGATTTGTGAAGGAAAAACCCTCCCTCAAGCTTCCTCTCTCGGTTGAAGGTGAAAAAATGGGAAAGAAATGGAAGAAATGCTGAAAAAAACGAATTTAAAGGAGTTGACTGCCTGCCGGACACGGCCCGTGCCGATCGGCACGGTCGTGTCGCACAGCTGGCCGACAGCTGGCCGACAGGGACTCGACCGTGTCCTGCTTGACACGGTCGCGGCGCGGAGGGCCTTCCGACAGTGACCCGTCCGACAGCGACTCGGCATGACTCGACCGTGCCAGACGACACGGTCGGGCGTGCTGGGCAGACGATTCTAGCTTATCCGGAAGGGTTCGACTCGGCCGTGCCAGACGACACGGTCGGGTCCTGAGGCAGACACTTCGGCATCTTCCGGACGAGTACGGCACGGGCCGTGTCGGACGACACGGCCGAGTTCGTTCGGCAGTGATCGGCCAATACTGAAAAATGAGCGGTTGAGCTAAAACGACCATAACTCTCTCGTCCGGACTCCGATTGACTCACCGTTTGAACCATTGGAAATCACCGGCGCCTGCTCCGTCTCGACAGAAGAAAGAGAAAGAAAATGCTGGCTGGATTCTCCGTTCAAATCAGATGTCGACGAACAGCTCGACCGGATTTGTAATGCCTCCCGATCCGGAAATTCCGATCGGCCGCCGCCGAGCTCCGGTCGTCGCCGGAGATGTCAGCCCTACCTCCGGTCGTCAACTCCAGTCCGTCGCCGGGAATGAAGAAGCCGCTGCCCGTCCTTACCTCTACCTCGCCGGAAAAAGAAATGGGAGAGATGGAGAGAAGAGAGAAAGGACGAGAGGGAGATGGCAACTGGAAGAAGAAAAAAAATGATAGAGGGAGGAGAGAGGAAAGGTGAGGGAGAGGGAGATGACATAATGTATATGTATATATATTATATATATACATAAAGTGAGGGAGATAGGTGAGAGGGGAAAATGTTAACGTGAGGGTTGGTGAGGAAGTGAGATAAATGACAAAATGATATAACATATTATATATATATATATATATATATATATATATATATATATATATAAAATCCCCCAAAGATACCCTCGCCCCGAAAGTTGACCACGAGGAAGGTTCCCACCACCTACCACGCATTACGTACGTAACCTCAGGGCGTAACGTACGTAATCGCAACAAATTAGCGTACGTAATGCTACACAGGTAGCGTACGCTATGGCTATAAACTTAGCCAAAATTCCAAACTCGCCAAGCAACCAAACGACGAAACCAAACCGACGACTAGAATAAATATTTCGATCCCGAAATATTCTAATACAATATACATTGTATCGGTCCAAACAACAACACTTGTACAATTCCAAATGAATACGTACAACTCAACAGTAATACGAAAAAAAAAAAAAAAAAAATTACCCCCGGATATTACATACTCCCCCCCCCCTTAAAAAGAGTTTCGTCCCCGAAACTCAAGGTGCACAATTCGGGGCACAGACTATTCATCAAGATAAGAAAACAACATCTCTAGGAATACTCCTCAATACGAGCAATTCCGCCTGAGCAACTGGGCCGACCCCACGGGTCCACACGTCTCCTCTGCCTGAACAAGGCGAAAAAAATCAAGTGATAAAGACACTCAACCAAGTACGAGATTAGCCGAATCATGACTCCTGTTAGAGACCAGCCAGGAAGTCGTACTAACCGCATGACTAGTAACACCGGCGTACACATCCCGAGGGAGCCGCCCATTGTACATGTCTACGGTCATTGGTGTACACTCCCCCGTTCTCATAAGCATCGGACGCCCATGCAAACACGGACTCGCACCACAAAAGAAAATAACAACACAGACATAGTCCTCGGGACTATATCGAACGCACGCCCAAGTCCTCACGACTTGACGTCTCGAATCACAATGAACGATTACCCAGATCATCACAAAAATCTCGGGTACAGGACCAAAAGGAAAGAAAATCACATCAAATGACTCAAGTGTCAAGATTCTCAGATACAATGATAACAAGATAGATCAATAATAAATGGTTCACAACCGCAATATTAAAATACAAACCGAGTCAAACATCAATCCGAGAGACAAGGAAAATACAAATCAAGGCTACATCTCAAATGTACCCGAAATCAACATCCTCCAGATCATCGAGTTCCTCGATCTCATCGACTCGAGGAAGACCCTAATCTGAACTCGCTACTCCCCCCCGGGTGTCCATACCTCTGGCTCCCGAAGCCCGATATGACCCCTTGGATGAAGTACGGACTGAAGTGACAAAATCTCTCGAGGCCCGTGAGATCTCTCGAGATCTACTGGCACTAGAACTCCTTCAGTATTCTGAAGGTGTCCCTGCCTCCCACACAGAAAATAAATAATAGCTGGAACCGTACATCGAGTACTAACATGCCCCGCTGAATCACAATTAAAACAAATAACAGTCGAACTCATCGTCTGAGAAGAAAATGCTTTCCCAGTACGAAGCCGACTTGGAAATGACCTCTTGGATGTCGGAGCTCGATGTCCCTCTGAACAAATCGGCATCCTAGTCCTCTCACCAGAAGAAACTGAAGGATCCTTCTGAGTAAGCTCCTTGATCGAAAGCTCTGCTCCAAGAGCCTTCTCGATGAATTTGCCACGTGAACTACAATTGTGATTGAACAACTGCATTCTCAACCGCGGGTTCAACCTCTTGTTAAAATACTTGATCTTATCCGCCTCAGTACGGATAACAGATGAAGTAAACTGAAGAAGTCCTTGAAACTTCTCAGCAATAACAATAACACCCTCGTTCTCGACGGATTCGGGGTTCAAAACCTCCGACAACTTGGCTTCACGAAGTGGAGCCGGATAATACCTCTCTAACATGAGAGTCTTGAACTCGATCCAAACACAATCACGGTCGGTGGGTTCTCGAGCACGACTCCGAAAATGATTCGTCAGCCACCAAATCATTGGTACGAGGTTTCGGGTGTCGGCCCACTCTGCGGCCTCTACCCCCTCTGTCACGTCCTCTTTTCAGACTGAAAGAATAACGTTCAATCATCACCATAGCTCAAATACGCCTCAACGGCCAGAATGCTAGGTCAACGCAAAACACGAGTATACATACTCAACAGATAAAGGATCACATCGATCGCGCTAATCATAGCCGATACAGAGCCCACACGCTCCAAAGCAAATAATCATAAATCAATCGCACCCGATCGTCACATACAAGTGTCAACAAAACATGTTTAATCAATGACATAATGAATGTATGCACATAAAAGAGAATAGAGTCCTTACACAGGTCATACGAAGCTTCAAGATCTTGCGATACTAGTCTTCACTGACGACGACTCGATGAAAGAATGACTCATACAGTCGTACAACTATCACGACTCACAAAACCCGACTGTCCAGATTGTCATAACCTGACAGCCCCGCTACTACCGCCTTGGTAGAGCCACATAACACACAAGTCAGGGTATCTCACAACCCAACTCTCTGATACCATCTTCTGTAACACCCCCAAATCCCATTGGGTCATTACAGTGCCGTGGACCCCACACCAGGTGATCCACCAGGCGAACACGACTAAAATACAACAAACTGACCAAAATAGGAAATCACGGACCCTACTATGATGTCCGACAAACTATTCCGATTTGGATTTTCAACGACAAAGATGGGCCTACATGGCCAAAATAAAATACAACAACATACACGAGCCTTGCTCGGATAATACAAAACGACAACGACTGAACAAAATTGGAGTACTCCAACTGTCTGACCAATATGAACACCAAAATATCTCGTACTAGTATCGCTCGAATGCCTCGTTGCCATCGTCATGCCCCTGTGTCTCAACTCTCTCCTCGCAAGTACCTAAAACATGAAAACATGTTCCGCCCCCACGGGGTCGGTCATCCAGAATAATGACTATCAAATACATGCACAACATGATATGCATCCAAAGGCAGAATAAACAGTACAACAATGGTAGTACGAGATGCTCACAAACCAAAGTAAGAATCGAGCATTCGTGGAATACTATGCCCATGGCATACGATCAATACCTGCTCAATAGGTTAGCACATAAGTGCCCAACGGCGGATCATCAATATAGAACACAACAATACATTACCCGAAGGTAAACCAAACCAACGCTGAAATAAATAAGAATCACAATGCCCGAAGGCTCCAACAAAAATACCGTTACATCACAATGGCCTGAAAGCCCTCAGCCGAAGCTGCCAAAATATCACGATGGCCTGAAAGCCGAACAGCCCGAAGCTATAAATCATCACAATACAGATCTCAAAGAAACAAAACTGACTGTCGAACATACCCCTCGGGCGTATGAACGCTTAATCACAAAACATCGAACACATCCACGCCTTTAAATGGACTATGAACGAACAAAATTGTATGGCTCAATGATGGACATCACAGTACGCCCGATCCGGAAATGTGTCCGTGCACATGTCCACCCCGTATACGGAATCCAGAAATATACGTGGGACAATGTACCTAATTAGCCTCACGAACTACGTCTCGTGTGCACGGTCCAATGCGGAAACATCCACGCATGACCATCGTGTGCCTGGCTAAAAATCTTACACAATAACCAATCGGAACGTAGATATGATTCCGGATATGTCACGATACAACATGACAACGAAACTCACAGGATAACACATCCAATACGGATCATACGACTCACCAAGTGAACGGTGACACATGAATAATGAAAGATCGACACGACCAACAATATTCAAAACAACTATCTTGGGATCAAAATCCATAAGGACCGATTAACACGAGCAACGATCACGACACAACAGTCCGAGAAATCCTCAACCTTCAACGATCACAAAATTACCGAGTTCACAAGAATAATAGTGTGCTGCCTTGAATCGGCCAACACGACAATAATAATTCAACGGATGGGAACTATCCTTGACAGTCCCAATTCAATATTTCGATTACCGTAGAACGGCCAATCGATAACAACGATACAACGAATGAGAATATATTTGACAACGGATGGGAATTATATTTGATAATCCCAATTCAATATATCGATTACCTTTATAGCGGACAATCGATAATAATTATACAACGGATGGGAATTATCTTTGATAATCCCAATTCAATATATCGATTACCTTCAGAACGGTTAACCGATAACAATTATACAACGGATGTCTCGGCACCTTTAATCGGTTACCGATAACGAAGATGATAATCGAATACGTCAATGCCTTCAATCGGCCAAAACGACATCAATAGAAAAAACACTGATATCAATAACGACGATTCAAAAAAAAATATCTTGATGGAACATCAATCGATAACAACAATCGATACATCGATGCCGCGAACCGGCTATCAACAACAATATCTCAAAGGAACATCAATCAACAATAACAATCGATATGTCGATACCGCGAACCGGCTATCGACAAATATATTACCAACAAATATCGCAATGCCTTAAATCGGCCATTTACGAACAACAATAATATTTGGCATAATTTGCCGAAGGGTATCGTATCAAACAATCCCCTGATATCAACAAAATCATAAAGAGACCAAGTCTCGAAATGATACACACATTCATACACATACATGATAACATTAATCTCATTGACCAGTACAAGTATAAAACTTGCCTCAAACCGAAGGCGAGAAAGTCCTTCCACGATCAACGTCCTACCACGAATCGATCAACGGCGTCCTCCGACAATCACAAGCACTCGAACAACCTTGAATGAAATACAATTTATTCGATAACACGATATCGACCGAAAACGACACAATAGATAATTCCGATTCCAACACGAACACATACTATACTCGTATTTATCCGTATGCAAACACATATATAATATATATATATATATATATTCTTATAAAACACACACACACACCACTGCACATTATATATATATATACAACACACACCACTGCACATTATATATATATATATACAACACACACACACCGCACGTTATATATATATATATATATATATATATATATATATATATATATATATATATATATATATATATATATATATATATATATATATATATATATATATACAGAACACACAACACAAGGACTTACCGGAAAAATCGATCGGCGGGCAACCTTCGCGGAATCCGGTCGAGAAAACAAAACTCGGCCCGGAAAAATCGACCACGGACCTTGTCCAACTCCAGCCCGTTTCCGTCTATGGCCGGTTTTCACCACTCCGCCTGCAACTCCTCGTCGGAAATCTGTCAAGCCTCCGTTCCGCCGTTCGTTCCAGACAAAAACCACCTCCGATCGCCGGAAACAATGGAGAAGCGTCCATGGCCGGAAACCATGAAGAACCGGCGCCTGCTCCGTATCGACAGAAGAAAGAGAAAAAAAATGTCGGCTGGATTCTCCGTTCGAATCAGATGTCGACGAACAGCTCGACCGGATTTGTAATGCCTCCCGATCCGGAAATTCCGATCGGCCGCCGCCGAGCTCCGGTCGTCGCCGGAGATGTCAGCCCTACCTCCGGTCGTCAACTCCAGTCCGTCGCCGGGAATGAAGAAGCCGCTGCCCGTCCTTACCTCTACCTCGCCGGAAAAAGAAATGGGAGAGATGGAGAGAAGAGAGAAAGGACGAGAGGGAGATGGCAACTGGAAGAAGAAAAAAAATGATAGAGGGAGGAGAGAGGAAAGGTGAGGGAGAGGGAGATGACATAATGTATATGTATATATATTATACATATACATAAAGTGAGGGAGATAGGTGAGAGGGGAAAATGTTAACGTGAGGGTTGGTGAGGAAGTGAGATAAATGACAAAATGATATAACATATTATATATATATATATATATATATATATATATATATATATATATATATATATATATATAATCCCCCAAAGATACCCTCGCCGCGAAAGTTGACCACGAGGAAGGTTCTCACCACCTACCACGCATTACGTACGTAACCTCAGGGCGTAACGTACGTAATCACAACAAATTAGCGTACGTAATGCTACACAGGTAGCGTACGCTATGGCTATAAACTTAGCCAAAATTCCAAACTCGTCAAGCAACCAAACGACGAAACCAAACCGACGACTAGAATAAATATTTCGATCCCGAAATATTCTAATACAATATACATTGTATCGGTCCAAACAACAACACTTGTACAATTCCAAATGAATACGTACAACTCAACAGTAATACGAAAAAAAAATAAAATAAAATAAAATTACCCCCGGATATTACATACTCCCCCCCTTAAAAAGAGTTTCGTCCCTGAAACTCAGGGTGCACAATTCGGGGCACAGACTATTCATCAAGATAAGAAAATAACATCTCCAGGAATACTCCTCAATACGAGCAATTCCGCCTGAGCAACTGGGCCGACCCCACGGGTCCCCACGTCTCCTCTGCCTGAACAAGGTGAAAAAAATCAAGTGATAAAGACACTCAACCAAGTACGAGATTAGCCGAATCATGACTCCTGCTAGAGACCAGCCAGGAAGTCGTACTAACCGCATGACTAGTAACACCGGCGTACACGTCCCGAGGGAGCCGCCCATTGTACATGTCTACGGTCATTGGTGTACACTCCCCCGTTCTCATCAGCATCGGACGCCCATGCAAACACGGACTCGCACCACAAAAGAAAATAACAACACAGACATAGTCCTCGGGACTATATCGAACGCACGCCCAAGTCCTCACGACTTGACGTCTCGAATCACAATGAACGATTACCCAGATCATCACAAAAATATCGGGTACAGGACCAAAAGGAAAGAAAATCACATCAAATGACTCAAGTGTCAAGATTCTCAGATACAATGATAACAAGATAGATCAATAATAAATGGTTCACAACCGCAATATTAAAATACAGACCGAGTCAAACATCAATCCGAGAGACAAGGAAAATACAAATCAAGGCTACATCTCAAATGCACCCGAAATCAACATCCTCCAGATCATCGAGTTCCTCGATCTCATCGACTCGAGGAAGACCCTAATCTGAACTCGCTACTCCCCATCGGGTGTCCATACCTCTGGCTCCCGAAGCCCGATATGACCCCTTGGATGAAGTACGGACTGAAGTGACAAAATCTCTCGAGGCCCGTGAGATCTCTCGAGATCTACTGGCACTAGAACTCCTGCAGTATTCTGAAGGTGTCCCTGCCTCCCACACAGAAAATAAATAATAGCTGGAACCGTACATCGAGTACTAACATGCCCCGCTGAATCACAATTAAAACAAATAACAGTCGAACTCGTCGTCTGAGAAGAAAATGCTTTCCCAGTACGAAGCCGACTAGGAAATGACCTCTTGGACGTCGGAGCTCGATGTCCCTCTGAACGAATCGGCATCCTAGTCCTCTCACCTAAAGAAACTGAAGGATCCTTCTGAGTAAGCTCCTTGATCGAAAGCTCTGCTTCAAGAGACTTCTCGATGAATTCGCCAAGTGAACTACAATTGTGATTGAACAACTGCATTCTCAACCGCGGGTTCAACCTCTTGTTAAAATACTTGATCTTATCCGCCTCAGTACGGATAACAGATGAAGTAAACTGAAGAAGTCCTTGAAACTTCTCAGCAATAACAATAACACCCTCGTTCTCGACGGATTCGGGGTTCAAAACCTCCGACAACTTGGCTTCACGAAGTGGAGCTGGATAATACCTCTCTAACATGAGAGTCTTGAACTCGATCCAAACACAATCACGATCGGTGGGTTCTCGAGCACGACTCTGAAAATGATTCGTCAGCCACCAAATCATTGGTACGAGGTTTCGGGTGTCGGCCCACTCCGCGGCCTCTACCCCCTCTGTCACGTCCTCTTTTCAGACTGAAAGAATAACGTTCAATCATCACCATAGCTCAAATACGCCTCAACGGCCAGAATGCTAGGTCAACGCAAAACACGAGTATACATACTCAACAGATAAAGGATCACATCGATCGCGCTAATCATAGCCGATACAGAGCCCACACGCTCCAAAGCAAATAATCATAAATCAATCGCACCCGATCGTCACATACAAGTGTCAACAAAACATGTTTAATCAATGACATAATGAATGTATGCACATAAAAGAGAAGAGTCCTTACACAGGTCATACGAAGCTTCGAGGTCTTGCGATACTAGTCTTCACTGACGACGACTCGATGAAAGAATGACTCATACAGTCGTCCAACTATCACGACTCACAAAACCCGACTGTCCAGATTGTCATAACCTGATAGCCCCGCTACTACCGCCTTGGTAGAGCCACATAACACACAAGTCAGGGTATCTCACAACCCAACTCTCTGATACCATCTTCTGTAACACCCCCAAATCCCATTGGGTCATTACAGTGCCGTGGACCCCACACCAGGTGATCCACCAGGCGAACACGACTAAAATACAAGAAACTGACCAAAATAGGAAATCACGGACCCTACTATGATGTCCGACAAACTATTCCGATATGGAATTTCAATGACAAGGATGGGCCTACATGGCCAAAATAAAATACAACAACATACACGAGCCTTGCTCGGATAATACAAAACGACAACGGCTGAACAAAATTGGAGTACTCCAACTGTCTGACCAACATGAACACAAAAGTATCTCGAACTAGTATCGCTAGAATGCCTCGTCGCCATCGTCATACCCCTGTGTCTCAACTCTCTCCTCGCAAGTACCTAAAACATGAAAACATGTTCCGCCCCCACGGGGTCAGTCATCCAGAATAATGAATATCAAATACATGCACAACATGATATGCATCCAAAGGCAGAATAAACAGTACAACAATGGTAGTACGAGATGCTCACAAACCAAAGTAAGAATCGAGCATTCGTGGAATACTATGCCCATGGCATACGATCAATACCTGCTCAATAGGTTAGAACATAAGTGCCCAACGGCGGATCATCAATATAGAACACAACAATACATTACCCGAAGGTAAACCAAACCAACGCTGAAATAAATAAGAATCACAATGCCCGAAGGCTCCAACAGAAATACCGTTACATCACAATGGCCTGAAAGCCCTCAGCCGAAGCTGCCAAAATATCACGATGGCCTGAAAGCCCTCAGCCGAAGCTACCAAAATATCACGATGGCCTGAAAGCCGAACAGCCCGAAGCTGTAAATCATCACAATACAGATCTCAAAGAAACAAACCTGACTGTCGAGCATAGCCCTCGGGCGTATGAACGCTTAATCACAAAACGTCGAACACATCCACGCCTTTAAATGGACTATGAACGAACAAAATTGTATGGCTCAATGATGGACATCACAGTACGCCCGATCCGGAAATGTGTCCGTGCACATGTCCACCCCGTATACGGAATCCAGAAATATACGTGGGACAATGTACCTAATTAGCCTCACGAACTACGTCTCGTGTGCACGGTCCAATGCGCAAACATCCACGCATGACCATTGTGTGCCTCGCTAAAAATCCTACACAATAACCAATCGGAACGCAGATATGATTCCGGATATGTCACGATACAACATGACAACGAAACTCACCGCATAACACATCCAATACGGATCATACGGCTCACCAAGTGAACGATGACACATGAATAATGAAAGATCGACACGACCAACAATATTCAAAACAACCATCCTGGGATCAAAATCCCTAAGGACCGATTAACACGAGCAACGATCACGACACAACAGTCCAGGAAATCCTCAACCTTCAACGATCACAAAATTACCGAGTTCACAAGAATAATAGTGTGCTGCCTTAAATCGGCCAACACGACAATAATAATTCAACGGATGGGAATATATTTGACAACGGATGGGAATTATATTTGATAATCCCAATTCAATATATCAATTACCTTTAGAGCGGACAATCGATAATAATTATACAACGGATGGGAATTATCTTTGATAATCCCAATTCAATATATCGATTACCTTCAGAACGGTTAACCGATAACAATTATACAACGGATGTCTCGGCACCTTTAATCGGTTACCGATAACGAAGATGATAATCGAATACGTCAATGCCTTCAATCGGCCAAAACGACATCAATAGAAAAAACACTGATATCAATAACGACGATTCACAAAAAAATATCTTGATGAAACATCAATCGATAACAACAATCGATACGTCGATGCCGCGAACCGGCTATCAACAACAATATCTCAAAGGAACATCAATCAACAATAACAATCGATATGTCGATACATGACAAGCTATCGACAAATATATTACCAACAAATATCGCAATGCCTTAAATCGGCCATTTACGAACAACAATAATATTTGGCATAATTTGCCGAAGGGTATCGTATCAAACAATCCCCTGATATCAACAAAATCATAAAGAGACCAAGTCTCGAAATGATACACACATTCATACACATACATGATAACATTAATCTCATTAACCAGTGCAAGTATAAAACTTGCGTCAAACCGAAGGCGAGAAAGTCCTTCCACGATCAACGTCCTACCACGAATCGATCAACGGCGTCCTCCGACAATCACAAGCACTCGAACAACCTTGAATGAAATACAATTCATTCGATAACACGATATCGACCGAAAACGACACAATAGATAATTCCGATTCCAACACGAACACATACTATACTCGTATTTATCCGTATACACACACATATATATATAATATACATATATATATATATGTATAATATACATACGGTACACACATTACTAACACACACTCACTACATAATATATATATATATATATATATATATATATATATATATATATATATATATATATATATATATATACGCACATGCACACACTTCACAATTTATATATATATACACAACACATATATATATATATTCTTATACAACACACACACACACCACTGCACATAATATATATACAACACACACACACACCACTGCACATTATATATATATACAACACACACACCGCACGTTTTATATATATATATATATATATATATATAACACATCTTTATATACATTACATATATATATATATACACAGAACACACAACACAAGGACTTACCCGGAAAAATCGATCGGCCGGGCAACCTTCGCCGGAATCCGGTCAGAAAACAAAACTCGGCCACCGGAAAAACTCACCCGCCGGACCTCGTCCAACTACAGCCGGTTTTCACCACTCCGCCTGCAACTCCTCGCCGGAAATCTGTCAAGCCTCCATTCCGCCGTTCGTTCCGGACAAAAACCACCTCCGGTCGCCGAAAACAATGGAGAAGCGTCCATGGCCGGAAACCATGAAGAACCGGCGCCTGCTCCGTCTCGACAGAAGAAAGAGAAAAAAAATGCCGGCTGGATTCTCTGTTCGAATCAGATGTCGACGAACAGCTCGACCGGATTTGTAATGCCTCCCGATCCGGAAATTCCGATCGGCCGCCGCCGAGCTCCGGTCGTCGCCGGAGATGTCAGCCCTACCTCCGGTCGTCAACTCCAGTCCGTCGCCGGGAATGAAGAAGCCGCTGCCCATCCTTACCTCTACCTCGCCGGAAAAAGAAATGGGAGAGATGGAGAGAAGAGAGAAAGGACGAGAGGGAGATGGCAACTGGAAGAAGAAAAAAAATGATAGTGGGGGGAGAGAGGAAAGCTGAGGGAGAGGGAGATGGCATAATGTATATGTATATATATTATATATATACATAAAGTGAGGGAGATAGGTGAGAGGGGAAAATGTTAACGTGAGGGTTGGTGAAGAAGTGAGAGAAATGACAAAATGATATAACATATTATATATATATATATATATAAATATAAATAATCCCCCAAAGATACCCTCGCCCCGAAAGTTGACCACGAGGAAGGTTCCCACCACCTACCACGCATTACGTACGTAACCTCAGGGCGTAACTTACGTAATCGCAACAAATTAGCGTACGTAATGCTACACAGGTAGCATACGCTATGGCTATAAACTTAGCCAAAATTCCAAACTCGCCAAGCAACCAAACGACGAAACCAAACCGACGACTAGAATAAATATTTCGATCCCGAAATATTCTAATACAATATACATTGTATCAGTCCAAACAACAACACTTGTACAATTCCAAATGAATACGTACAACTCAACAGTAATACGAAAAAAAAAAAATTACCCCCGGATATTACAAACAAGACTTAATCAAGAAGTAAAACATTAATCAGAGCTCTTATAAACAATTCTGAGCACAAAAGGCTCGAATCTTATCAATAAACTCGAGCCTTCATAGAGTTCCGACTCGAATGCATGTAACGTGGTCTTGTCTCCTATTAACAGGATGTAATCAAGAAGTAAAGGCTTAATCGAAGCTATTATATTGAATCCTTGCTACAACAAGACTTAATCAAGAAATAAAAGATTAATCACAGCTGTTGTACCCAATTCTGAGTACAAAAGGCACGAATCTAATCAAAAACCTGAGTTTTCGTAGAGTTCAGACTCGAATGCATGTAACGTGGTTTTAGCTCCTACTAACAAGACTTATCAAGAAGTAAAGGCTTAGTCGGCGCTATTATGTGAATCCCTGCTACAACAAGACTTAATCAAGAAAGAAAAGATTAATCAGAGCTCTTATAGCCAATTCTGAGTACAAAAGGCTCGAATATAATCAATAAACTCGAGTTTTCACAGAGTTCCGACTCAAATGCATTGAGATGTATTTATAGGAATAGTTGAGGTAGAGCTGACCTCATCATCCTCAAGACGGACGTCACAGTACGCCCGATCCGGAAATGTGTCCGTGCACATGTCCACCCCGTATACGGAATCCAGAATATACGTGGGACGATGTACCTAATTAGCCTCACGAACTACGTCTCGTGTGCACGATCTAAATGCGGAAAACCTCCACGCATGATCATCAAGTGCCCGGCTAAAAATCCTACACATAACCAATCGGCGCGCAGATATGACTCCAGAGATGTCACGATACAACATGACAATGAAACTCAACGAATTACACTTTTACCAAGGAATCGAGCAACTCACCGAAGTGTCAACAAAGCTCAAAAGTACTAACGGTAACAAGGACAATAATGTAACACCCCAAACTAGGCGGATATTACAGTGCCGTGGACCCCCGACTGGGATCCACCAGGCGAATGAAAATGAATGAATTACACAGGTAAATGTAGTACCGAACCACATTACAACATCAATTACTCCGATGAGGAGTTTTATACAACACACCCAGGATGATACTGAATACAAGTATATTTTATATGGAGATAAAATATACAACAATGAGTGAAATGAATATTCAAACGGAATGTCTGCAGCGGAATAAATAAAGGAAACATAAATGATCGAAAGAAGTGGGCCCCCTACTAGTATCACTGGGACTCCTCGCCGTCACCGTGCTCTCCCGTGCCTTAGCCTTGCCATGACACGAAAAGCAGCATCCCCAACGGGGTCGGATATACTGAACAACAATCCTCGAGTTGAATAAACACAATCATATAAATATGTAGTATAAACCACAAGTTCGATTAAAATGAAACGGTTAGATTATAACCCAATCTTGTTGAAAACATACGCAATCAAACATCCGTATGAATCAACTAACTTGATGCGGCTCAAAGGGTGGCGCCACACTACGCCCGGGATGGAAATGTGTCCGTGCACAAGCCACCATCACACGTGGTCTTGTGCCTAATCAGTCTCACGAAGCAATCGACTCGTGTGCACAGTCCAATGTGAGGCCAACAACCATCACACGACATAATTGTGCCCGACATGAAAATCCTACACATTCCAACCGGCACGCCAGTATGACCCGGAATGCCACGATATAACGAATGTGACATCGGAAACGAATAATGACTCACCGAGATAAAATGATAGTGAAATGAATGAAAGCTCAACAAAATGATTGGAACCGTCGTTGCTTGTGACTGAAGTGATTAATTGACAATGACAAGTTTTAATACGGTTAACACAATGATGAATGAATTACGATTATGAATGAACAACAACAAGAGGAAATGAATATCCTTATAACTGAGTAAGAATCAACTTACACAATACCGATGAAGAATGTCCTTCCACGAACAACGTCCTAAATGAAAAGTCGGTCGCTCGAACAACCTTGAACATCAATAGTTACCAACAACCGATCAATACACGACTCAAATACGATCATAACCGACCCAAACGTCGATACAACAATATCCGAACTCGTAGATGTACTCTAACGAAAACGTTGAGATACCCGTTGGTTAAAAACCAAACCCAAATAATCGAACCAACTCCAACATGATCGATTCAAACCAGCAAAACATTATCAATGACATCAATAATCTCATAGAAATCCACAATCCAAGTTTATAATAACGACAATCGGAAATCCCCAAAATAACCGAAGTCAACCCCAAGGGTTCTTGGAATAATTCCGAAAATAACCATTAAATCCGTAGGAATATATTTATCCAAGTTAGATAATCCATAACTAACATATTCCAATGATAATCCAAGCTTACACGAAGAAATCGGAAGGAAAACCCAAAAATCCGAAATTCTAGATCCAAGAGATTAATACCTTTGATTCGATGCGATGAAGATGGTGAAATGATGATTAATCCGAAAGATGAGCTTGAAGATGATGATTGACGATCACACCTCGAAGAATCCTCTCCGAATCGCTCGAAATCGCCCAAAACTACCGAAGGAATGAAATGAGATGAATAATGACGAATTCTGACTAAACTGTCCAATTTATAGTCAGTCCAGGTTAGCGTGCGCTAGCCCTTATGCGTAGCGTGCGCTAACGAGTAATTTGGGTAGTCCAGTACCCACTGTCCGGACACGGTAGCGCGCGCTACGTACCTTCTTGTAGCGTGCGCTACGGCCATACTACTAGTGTGCGCTAAGACCCATTATTAGCGTGCGCTAACGAAATATTGATGCCCAGCACTGGAGTCCAGAAAACTATCTGACCTCTGATCTGACCCCGATAGCGTGCGCTACAACCATTGTTTAGCGTGCGCTAATATATCGGTTGCGTACGCTAACAACAACACATAGCGTGCGCTAAGAATTAATCGATGCGATCCGGTAGCCACCGGACTCAACCCGATCCGTCCTTAGCGCGCGCTACACCTCATATTAGCGTGCGCTACTTCAACCCGATGGCGCGCTACCAATCGTAGCGTGCGCTACTTCTAACTCACTGCGATCCGGTACCTTCGATGCGGCTGTGGTAACCTTAGCGTGCGCTAAAGCTGAGTGGTAGCGTGCGCTACCTATACCCAATTAGCGTACGCTAAAAGGAGTATGTAGCGTGCGCTACTCCTCACGCACAGCTCGCAACGAAAATGACAATGATGATAAACACGGCACGAACTCCAATCAGATTAGTGATGAATGACGATTGATACACGATACAATTACTCTGAATGATGAATACCATGACTGAATATGAGTGACAAATGATCAATAATGAATGAGATTACTGAGTATCAATTACTGAATGATAAATACTGAATGATAATTACTGAATTACAACTGGGTATTACATACACCCCCCCTTAAAAGAGTTTCGTCCCCGAAACTAAGGGTCAAACAACTCGGGATAACTCTCCCGCATATTGTCCTCGGTTTCCCAAGTAGCCTCTTCGACTCCGTGTCTAGACCACTGAATTTTAACCAAAGGAATCGTCTTATTCCTCAACTGTTTGATTCTTCGTTCTAAAACTCGCATGGGACGCTCCTCATATGAATGATCGTCGGCGATCTCGATTTCTTCGAACTGAAGTATGTGGCTCGGGTCGGCAACATACTTCCGCAGCTGAGAGACATGAAACACATTATGAATTCGGCTCAACGCCGGAGGTAAAGCCAATCGATAAGCTAACTCGCCTACTCGATCCAAAATCTCAAACGGTCCAATGAATCTCGGACTCAACTTTCCCCTCTTCCCAAAACGGAAGATACCACGACTCGGGGATACCTTGACCAACACATGGTCACATGCCTCGAACTCTAATGGTCGACGACGGTTATCCGCATATGATTTCTGTCGACTCTGAGCTGTCAACAAACGACTCCTGATCAAAGCTATCTTCTCACGGGCGGCTATAAGCATATCGGGCTCGGTGCCGATTGATTCTGACAAGTCGTCCCAACACAAAGGAGATCGACAACGACGACCGTACAAGGCCTCGTAAGGTGCCATCTTAATCGAAGCATGCCAACTATTATTATACGTGAACTCGATCAATGGTAGTTGGGCTTCCCAATCGTCTTTCCAATCGAGGACGCATGCCCTCAACATGTCCTCTAAGGTCTGAATAGTCCTCTCTGATTGTCCGTCGGACTGAGGATGAAAAGCGGTACTGAGATTAAGCTGAGTTCCCATAGCACGATGAACTGATTTCTAAAAATGCGACACAAACCGTCCGTCACGATCAGAAACGATACTTTTAGGAGTACCGTGCAGTCTGACTATCTCTTTGATGAACAGTTGAGCAAGTCTCTCGGGACCCCACGTTTCCTTGATCTCCAGGAAATGAGCTGATTTAGTTAAGCGGTCCACGATCACCAAGATCGTATTCATGCCACGACGACTCGTCGGCAGACTCATGATGAAATCCATAGAAATGTCTTCCCACTTCCATTCGGGAATAGGAAGAGGTTTCAGCATACCCGCCGGTCGCTGATGTTCAATCTTAACTTGTTGATAGGTTAAGCATCTCGAAACAAATTCGGCGACTTCTCGCTTCATATTACTCCACCAGTAATTTTGTTTCAAGTCCTTGTACATCTTGCTAGACCCCGGATGCACAGAATAAGGGGTAGCATGAGCTTCCTTCAAAATCGAGTTTTTCAACTCGTCATTCGCCGGTACGCACAACCGATTCTTAAACCTCAAAAGTCCATCCTCGTGGACCACAAATCCAGGGGCTTTCCCCTGAGCCACATCCTCTCGGATGCGCAACAATGATGGGTCCGAACCTTGATTCTCTCGGATTTCCTCCTCGAGTGACGATGAAATCTCTAACATACAAAGCTGCCCCTAAACTCGCTGAAGCCAGACCTCGATCTCGGGTCTAAGGAATTCCTGCTGAAGCTCCTTATGAACTGTTAAACGGGCAAGCATCTGCTCCTGAATGGACTTACGACTCAAGGCGTCGGCAACAACGTTCGCCTTGCCCGGGTGGTAGAGGATCTCGATATCATAATCTTTGATTAATTCAAACCACCGTCTCTGACGCATATTTAACTCCTTCTGAGTAAATATATACTTTAAGCTCTTATGATCGGTGAATATCTGACAGGTAACGCCATAAAGATAATGACGCCAAATTTTCAGAGCGAACACCACGGCTGCTAGCTCCAGGTCGTGGGGCGGATAATTAACCTCGTAAGGTCTCAATTGCCGTGAAGCATAGGCAATAACCTTCCCGTTCTGCATGAGTACACATCCGAGACCCTGTCCGGACGCATCACTAAAGACCACAAATCCTTCCGTCCCCTGCGGCAAGGAAAGTACAGGTGCTGACATTAACCGGCTCTTGAGTTCCTCAAAACTCCGTTGACACGCGTCGGTCCATGTGTATTTCTTATCCTTCCGCAAAAGGTTCGTCAAGGGTTGAGCGATTCTAGAAAATCCTTCCACAAACCGCCGATAATAACCCGCTAATCCGAGAAAACTTCGGATTTCCTTAACGTTCTTCGGAGGTAGCCAATCCCGAATAGCCTCCGTCTTCTGAGGATCGACACGAACTCCGTCTGATGAAATTACATGTCCGAGAAAAGTCACTTCGGACATCCAGAACTCACATTTGGAAAACTTCCCAAAAAGTTGTTCTCGTCTCAACACGTCGAGCACTTGATGAAGATGAACCTCGTGCTCCTCTCGGTTACGAGAATAAATCAAAATGTCATCGATGAAGACAACAACAAACCGATCCAAAAAGTCGATGAAGACCCGATTCATTAACTCCATGAATACCGCAGGTGCATTAGTCAATCCGAACGGCATAACCACAAACTCATAATGACCATAGCGTGTTCGAAACGCCGTCCTCGCGATATCCGACTCTAGAATCCGCAACTGATGATATCCAGATCTTAAGTCGATCTTGGAAAATCGAAGCTCACGAAGTTGATCTAAGAGATCATCAATACGGGGTAAGGGATACTTATTTTTGATCGTCACCCTGTTCAACTCCCGATAATCAATACATAAGCGGAATGAACCATCCTTCTTCTTGACAAACAACACTGGTGCTCCCCACGGGGATGCACTCGGTCGGATATAACCTTTCTCGAACAATTCTTCAAGTTGATTCTTCAACTCCTGCATTTCGGTTGGGGCCATCCGGTACGGTGCCTTCGATATCGGAGACGTACCAGGCTCCAACTCGATCGTGAATTCCACATCTCTCTGTGGAGGCAAACCAGGTAACTCGTCTGGAAATACATCGGCATAATCTCTCACAACCGGAATATCCGACAACAATACTGATGATTTCTCGGTTTTGGTCATATAGCACCAATAACCAACACATCCCTGATTGAGTAACCTTACTGCTTTCATCAAATTAATGACTTTACCAGAACAGCCGGGATTACCTCCCTGAAACACACATTCGACTCCATAAATGCGAAATGATAGTGACCAAACGCTTTCGGACACTAATGATGGCATCATGACGATCCATCCAATCAATACCCAAGATGATGTCGTCCCTCGGCAAATCTACTACGATTAGATCCGCTGGCCATACACGACCATGAAACTGAATCGAACAATTCTGAATCTCATGGTTACCGATAATTCGTCTACCATCAGGTAGGCCAATGACATAAGGCTCACAACTAGTAGCACTACCCAGACGTAGTCTACTCAAACATGACTCGGAAATGAATGAATGAGATGCACCAGTATCAAAAAGGGTACACACAGGTTGAGATAGAATATCGAGTGTACCTGAGATCATTCGGGCCTCGGGATCATCGGTCTTCTTCATCTCATAAATTCGGGGCTTGCCGGCCCGCGATCTGGACGCTCCCGTCTGATAGCTCTTGGCTCCGCCTTTAGCTCCTGTCGTCTTGAACGACGCTGACTGAGTGGACTGATTCTGCACCGCTGAATGTCCTGGGGCTTGAGATGATGCCGGAGTAGGTTTAGAGTCCCTACGGCAAAAACGGGCCCTATGCCCAGCAATCCCACAGTTGTGGCACGTGACAGTCTGCTTCGGACATTTTGTGCTGAAATGACCCTGTTCTTCACAGTTGAAACAGGTGACGGCTGAACTGGCCACTCGAGACTGAGATTCCGCGGGTTTAGACGCGAGGGGAGGTCGCTCAGAAAAAGTAGAGCCCGCCCGCGGTTTCTTGAAGGTGGCCTGACTTCCGTCAGACTGATTACGGTTCTTAGACTTCTTGCCAGCAGATGAAGGTTGCTGCTTAGAAATCTCCTTAACAGTAAGCTCGTAAGTGAGAGCTTTCTCAATGAACTCGGCCAGAGTGGTACAGTTATGATTAAGCAACTGGAGTCTCATACGGGGTTTCAGCCTCTTGCTGAAATACTTGATCTTGTCCGCTTCAGAGCGAATGATAGATGAGGCGAACGGAAGAAGTTCCTGAAATTTCTCGGCACTGGCGAGAACATCCGTGTCTGATGAAGGGTCGGGAGTGAGTAACTCTGACAGCTTGGCCTCTCTGAGTGGGGCCGGATAATACCTCTCCATCATGAGAGTTTCGAACTGATCCCATGTACATGATCCTTCGGTGGGCTTCAACGACAACCACCAAGAGTGCGCGCTCTTGCCCAAGTAGTAAGCCGCAACAGAAACTTTGTGTCCTTCGGGACACTCTACCATAGCAAACAACTTCTCGAAGTGTTCGAGCCAATGAATAATATCCGCCGGCTCAGACGAGCCCTCAAAAGTAGGTGGTCATTTGGCAGAGATATCGCTAATGATATTGCTTACACCCCTCTCTTGCCTCCGAGGTGGCGGCGGAGGAGCCTGCTGATTTTGATTGATGGAGTTATGCATCGTCTCCATCAACCGAGCCATCCGGGTCATTTGGGCCATCATGCCCCGCATAAATGCGAGTGGGTCTACCGGACACCCTCCGACCGAGCCGTGTCTCGGTACGACTCCCCGACAGTGAATGATCGCGTCCAGGTGAATGAGTGGCGGCGTCGCCGCTTGATGAATTAGCATTATTCCCGGCATTTGCACGTGTATTCGCACGAGTTCTCGGGATTCGGCCCGCTCCACGGCCTCGTCCTCCACGTCCTCTGCCCGCCCTTTCCATATCAAGTGGAAAGTCATATGATGATTATATATCTCGCATGAGTATCACATTATGATTATATTATGAAATGATGAAAATGAGCATACGCGCTCAAATACGGCGATTACATGAATGATTAGTTGACGTGACATGATTATCGATGAAGTTCTTGAAATGATTATCTTGAATGAGTTAACAAGATTAATGATTCGATCTCCCGATCAACAACTGAACAATGAAATGAATTGGTGATTAATGAGTTAACCTGACCGTCCCGGTCAAAATGACAATGATGATTGAGGATTGTTAACTGATGAATTATGAATGAATGATTAATGCCAGAAATTCTACCATGGCATTAGAAATCTTACAGTTCTTGGTCTGATTGGCTCGGCATTTGCACAGGTCACACGTGACGCGAAAGTCCAATGATACTAGTCCGATGACGATGATTTCAAATGAGACATGACTTGGAGGGTAGTATTCAAAACCACGCTCCGATACCAACTCTGTAACACCCCAAACTAGGCGGATATTACAGTGCCGTGGACCCCCGACTGGGATCCACCAGGCGAATGAAAATGAATGAATTCAACAGGTAAATGTAGTACCGAACCACATTACAACATCAATTACTCCGATGAGGAGTTTTATACAACACACCCAGGATGATACTGAATACAAGTATATTTTATATGGAGATAAAATATACAACAATGAGTGAAATGAATATTCAAACGGAATGTCTGCAGCGGAATAAATAAAGGAAACATAAATGATGAAAAGTAGGCCCCCTACTAGTATCACTGGGACTCCTCGCCGTCATCGTGCTCTCCCGTGCCTTAGCCTTGCCATGACACGAAAGCAGATCCCCAACGGGTCAGATATACAGAACAACAATCCTCCAAAGTTGAATAAACACAATCATATAAATATGTAGTATAAACCACAAGTTCGATTAAAATGAAACGGTTAGATTATAACCCAATCTTGTTGAAAACATACGCAATCAAACATGCTGTATGAATCAACTAACAGTACGGCTCAAAGGGTGGCGCCACACTACGCCCGGGATGGAAATGTGTCCGTGCACAAGCCACCATCACACGTGGTCTTGTGCCTAATCAGTCTCACGAAGCAATCGACTCGTGTGCACAGTCCAATGTGAGGCCAACAACCATCACACGACATAATTGTGCCCGACATGAAAATCTTACACATTCCAACCGGCACGCCAGTATGACCCGGAATGCCACGATATAACGAATGTGACATCGGAAACAAATAATGACTCACCGAGATAAAATGATAGTGAAATGAATGAAAGCTCAACAAAATGATTGGAACCGTCGTTCCTTGTGACTGAAGTGATTAATTGACAATGACAAGTTTTAATACGGTTAACACAATGATGAATGAATTACGATTATGAATGAACAACAACAAGAGGAAATGAATATCCTTATAACTGAGTAAGAATCAACTTACACAATACCGATGAAGAATGTCCTTCCACGAACAACGTCCTAAATGAAAAGTCGGTCGCTCGAACAACCTTGAACATCAATAGTTACCAACAACCGATCAATACACGACTCAAATACGATCATAACCGACCCAAACGTCGATACAACAATATCCGAACTCGTATATGTACTCTAACGAAAACGTTGAGATACCCGTTGGTTAAAAACCAAACCCAAATAATCGAACCAACTCCAACATGATCGATTCAAACCAGCAAAACATTATCAATGACATCAATAATCTCATAGAAATCCACAATCCAAGTTTATAATAACGACAATCGGAAATCCCCAAAATAACCGAAGTCAACCCCAAGGGTTCTTGGAATAATTCCGAAAATAACCATTAAATCCGTAGGAATATATTTATCCAAGTTAGATAATCCATAACTAACATATTCCAATGATAATCCAAGCTTACACGAAGAAATCGGAAGGAAAACCCAAAAATCCGAAATTCTAGATCCAAGAGATTAATACCTTTGATTCGATGCGATGAAGATGGTGAAATGATGATTAATCCGAAAGATGAGCTTGAAGATGATGATTGACGATCACACCTCGAAGAATCCTCTCCGAATCGCTCGAAATCGCCCAAAACTACCGAAGGAATGAAATGAGGTGAATAATGATGAATTCTGACTAAACTGTCCAATTTATAGTCAGTCCAGGTTAGCGTGCGCTAGCCCTTGTGCGTAGCGTGCGCTAACGAGTAATTTGGGTAGTCCAGTACCCACTGCCCGGACACGGTAGCGCGCGCTACGTACCTTCTTGTAGCGTACGCTACGGCCATACTACTAGCGTGCGCTAAGACCCATTATTAGCGTGCGCTAACGAAATATTGATGCCCAGCACTGGAGTCCAGAAAACTATCTGACCTCTGATCTGACCCCGATAGCGTGCGCTACAACCATTGTTTAGCGTGCGCTAATATATCGGTTGCGTACGCTAACAACAACACATAGCGTGCGCTAAGAATTAATCCAGTGCAGTCCAGTAGCCACTGGACTCAACCTGATCCGTCCTTAGCGCGCGCTACACCTCATATTAGCGTGCGCTACTTCAACCCAGTAGCGCGCGCTACTTACCAATCGTAGCGTGCGCTACTTCTAACTCACCTGCAGTCCAGTACCTTCTGGACTGCAGCCAGGGTAACCTTAGCGTGCGCTAAAGCTGAGTGGTAGCGTGCGCTACCTATACCCAATTAGCGTACGCTAAAAGAAGTATGTAGCGTGCGCTACTCCTCACGCACAGCTCGCAACGAAAATGACAATGACGATAAATACGGCACGAACTCCAATCAGATTAGTGATGAATGACGATTGATACACGATACAATTACTCTGAATGATGAATACCATGACTGAATATGAGTGACAAATGATCAATAATGAATGAGATTACTGAGTATCAATTACTGAATGATAAATACTGAATGATAATTACTGAATTACAACTGGGTATTCCAAGTAATTTCGGGTATATCATCCCCAACACCATGACAATACGATCAAGGGTATCACCATATCATGAATCATAGATTATCAGAACATTTCATACACACGAAACGCATAATAATCACAAGAATTCAACCATCATTATAACCAAGCAAGATAACTTGCCTCAATTACGTAGATCAATAATCCCTCTTTGAATGGTCAAATGAACGGTATCCTCATCTAACAATACTCACGTGAACAAGCAACCTTGAATGAAATGTAATTTATTCAACAACACATTCGTACGATAATGGTATTATTACATAAATAATATTCGTAAATTTACTTGAATAAATCAATCATTCTATTGATCATTTTAATGTTCTTATTACAAATCATCGTATGTTTATCATGTTCATTCACATATTCTAACCTTAATGTCAAATACTTGATGTCTAGTTTATTATCAATGTAATATCGTGAAAATATCTTTTCAAATCATCGACACTTCCAATTTCGATATAAGTTTGTGTTTAATTACGTTCTTTCATTATTTTACCAACGATTACATTCAAAACTTGATTACTATATGAAACATAAGTTTAAGTTTTTAGTGAACTAAGAACATCATCTTAATTTACGTCTCTTAACACGCACGGATTAATGAAATGGAATTCGGCTACTCATCTACCGCATTTGTATCATCATATTCAATATAATACTCTTAAGAACATTATCAACCTATTAATGTAGTGATTACCACTCTTTAACGAAATCGATTAATTTGAACATATGAAGATTACAACTTCCTTCTATCAACATCCATTGTTTTACTTTAAAGAATTTATTAAAAGCCTAGTTATATCATTGGATACTTGAAATTTTTGAAGTAACTTCATCCCATCTAGCGAAGATCATCTTCAAAGGGTTAACATAATCTTTCCAACAATTTTATTACAAAGGTTTTAGAGGCCAAAAATCATGGTTCCATACTACCTTCAAGAATCAATAGAATGTTCAAGACAAATTTAACATTTCTCACTTTTAATCATTAAGGATATCATCCCTAACATGTTCCTAGTGTTGAGACTATAATCAACTTCCGATTATCATGTTATACATCAGGTTTTATGTATATCATTACCAACACAATCACATTATGAAGTTATTTACATCAAGAAGTAACACTAATACCTTCAATGCTAATCTTCACTTAGTTTGCGCATGATTCAATTAACTTATCATGTTTGCACTAGTTTAAACTAATATTATGTGAAGTATTTATCTACTAAAATCATCATAAGCATTGAATTGATATGAGTTAAAGAAAGACCAACCTTAAAATGAATAACAACACCAACACTTCAAGGGATACACTTCAATCTCTAACTCTCCAAGTCACCAATCAAGTGCTGAAGCTCCAACACAAGTTAGAAAGGCTTAGAAACAAAGTTGGAAGGGAAAGGAATCGTTCCTCAGTTGGGAGGTTGAAAAGGGTCGAGTAGGAAGTGAATGGCAAGTCATACTTTTATAATCTGAACTCGACATTACATACGTTAACGAACGTGGTTAACATACGTTATAGCCCTTACGTACGTAATCTTATGATCATTACGTACGTAACTAATTTCATCAGATCTTTCTGCCTCAAAACATGCAAATCGTTACGTACGTAACTATATAGCTATTACGTACGTAATAGCCGTTGACTTGGCTGTCGCGATCGACTCCCGACCACCTACCCCTGCTCGGCCCCACCCGCCGAAAGGCGGACTGCTGGAGGATCTTCCGCATTACGTACGTTAACGTATTGATGTTACGTACGTAAGGCGACATACATAGCGTACGTTATGAAGACAGGTTAACGTACGTTAAGTACTATAACAAGCATAAATGGAATTCTCCCAATATCACCCAACAACTAATATAGTATGAATGACCATGAATCCAACTTAACATAATTCGTTGATACTTGCTACAACATCACAGATATGGTGCGAAAACACTTAACTTAAATCATGAAATACAATATTAAAGGCGAGGGTATTACATACTCCCCCCCTTAAAAGGAGTTTCGTCCCCGAAACTAAGGGGTAAACAATTCAGGGTATTTCTCTCGCATGCTATCTTCAGTCTCCCACGTAGCTTCCTCGACTCCATGTCTCGACCACTGAATTTTTAATAAGGGAATCGTCTTGTTCCTTAGCTGTTTAATCCTTCTCTCGAGTATCTGCACAGGCCGTTCTTCATACGAATGGTCGTCGGCTATTTCGACCTCGTCGAATTGAATAACGTGACTTGGATCAGCAACATACTTCCTTAACTGAGATACATGGAATACGTTGTGAATCCGGCTCAAAGCTGGTGGTAATGCTAAACGATAGGCTAGGTCGCCTACTCGTTCCAGGATCTCAAACGGACCGATATACCTTGGGCTCAATTTGCCTCTCTTCCCGAATCGGAAAACACCTCTAGTAGGAGATACTTTGACTAGTACATGGTCACCAACCTCAAACTCGAGTGGTCGTCGACGATTATCTGCATATGATTTCTGGCGGCTTTGGGCCGTTAATAGATGGCTCTTAATCAGGGAAATCTTCTCGCGGGCTGCCAATAACATATCAGGTTCCGTGCCAATAGATTCAGACAATTCGTCCCAGCACAAAGGGGACCTACAACGACGACTATACAATGCCTCATAAGGTGCAATCATGATCGAGGCGTGCCAGCTGTTATTATATGTGAGTTCTACCAACGGCAGTTGGGCTTCCCAGTCAGGCTTCCAATCGAGAGCACATGCCCTCAACATATCCTCTAGAGTTTGAATTGTCCTCTCAGACTGACCGTCGGTCTGAGGATGAAAAAGCGTACTGAAGTTCAACTGTGTACCCATAGCACGATGAACCGCCTTCCAGAAGTGCGACACGAACCGTCCGTCCCGATCTGATACAATACTCTTAGGGGTGCCATGCAGTCTCACAATCTATTTGATGAATAATTGGGCCAATCTCTCAGGGCCCCAAGTATCCTTGATCTCCAAGAAGTGGGCTGATTTAGTGAATCGATCCACAACCACCCAAATCGTATGCATGCCTCGACGGCTCGTCGGCAAGCTAGTAATAAAATCCATCGATATGTCTTCTGTAATACCCGGTTGTAATTCATTCATTATCATTCAGTAATTATCAGTCTGTAATTATCACTCAGTAAATTTCACTCATTAATAATCATTCATCAGTCATGATTCATTCATTTGCGTTCATTTGGCATGTTGTAACCGTGTATCGGTTACCGATCGTCATTTTATCTCCGTTTGAGTGTCGGAACGGGAGTATTATCATTATCATCGTGATTGGTAGTCTTGTGCTGGAAGTATCATTTTTGGCATGTGTTAGACTTGTTCATTTTCGCATTCGTTTGGTATGTCAGATCATTCATCAGTCGTAGCGAGGAATCGGAATCATCGGATTTATTCACCTTGGCCAGCATTGAGTTACGGCCGTAAGGTTCTGGGATACGGCCGTAAGTTCAGCGGGCACGGCCGTAAGGCTGGCCGATTCTGACGTCGTGGTCAGCCAGTGCCCGAGCATTTTGGCCGAAGGCGAGTTACGGCCGTAAGGAGGGTTAGTTACGGCCGTAAGTGGTGTTCGTAAATTTTTAGTGTTGTCGACCAAGGGTGACTTACGGCCGTAAGGGTTGCGGCATACGGCCGTAAGTCGAGGAAGGTACGGCCGTAAGGCTTGGCCGATTCTGGCCGTCTGGCTGAGCAAGGTGCCTGGTCATTTCGACGAAGAGGGCTTACGCCCGTAAGGTTGGCCGGATACGGCCGTATCATCCGAGTTACGGCCGTAAGGTGTGCGGCTACGGCCGTAAGGATGTCGGCGGATGTTTTTGACGAAGGCGGGTTACGCCCGTAACTCAGGAGCGGTTACGGCCGTAAGTCTGTCGGCAGGCTTTCGGACGAAGCCGAGTTACGGCCGTACGAGTTGGCCGGTTACGGCCGTAAGGCCATTGACCTGGAATGTTACGGCCGTAAGAGGGCCGAGTTACGACCGTAACTTCCGGCAGTATATATGATTTGGCCGGGACACTTTTTCCTCATTTTTCTTCATTTTCACTTTCTTCTTCCTTTTTGTCCGAGAGAGAGCTTGGGGAAAGGGGTTTTTCCTTCATCAAACACTTGAGTACTTGAGTTTCTTCATTTCCATTCGATCATATAGCTCGGATACTCGTTTTTACTCATGTTCTTCGGATCGGAGTGGTTGGATCTTCAAGAGGTAATTTCTTCAACACCTTGGATTTCGATTTTGTGTTGAGATATGATGTTTTGGACATTATAATCATGTTATATGAAGGGATATGTATATGATTATGAGTTTGTATAAGTATTCATTAGATTATTGAGGGATTATTCAAGAACACTTTGAATATCGAGTTGAGATTGGGGGTTTTCGATTAATTGTCGTTATAATCACGTTTTTGGATATTCGCTTTGGATTATTAATCGTAGTGAAGATGTTTTGTTGGTTTGAAACACTTCTTAGGGGATTTGATATTGGTATATTGAGGTTTGATTGTAAACAATCGAAGTTTGGGCGCAACATGTTTGATTTAATGCCTCAATGGACTTGGTTTAGTCGTATCGACGTGTTGAGTTCGTTATATTCATGTTTGTTACGTATGTTGAACGGATTGTTGGTTATTGTGTTATTCAAGGTTGTTCGAGCGACCGATATCTCTATTAGGACGTTGTTCGTGGAAGGATCATTGTCACCGGTGTTGTGTAAGTTAATTCTTACTCGGTTAAAAGGATATTCATCCCTTTTGTTGTTGTTCATTCATAATCATAACTCATTCATCATTATATTAACCGTATCAAAACTTATTGTTGTCAATTAATCACTTCAGTCATAAGGAACGACGGTTCCAATTGTTTCATTGAGCTGTCATTTATTTCATTACCATTCCACCTCGGTGAGTCATTATTCATTTTCGATGTCACTTTTGGTTATATCGTGGCATTCCGGGTCATACTGGCGTACCGGTTGGTATGTGTTGGATTTTCATGTCGGGCACGTTTAAGTCGTGTGTTGGTTGTTGGCCTCACATTGGACTGTGCACACGAGTCATATTGTCTCGTGAGACTGATTAGGTACAAGACCACACGGGTATTCGATCGAT
The DNA here is from genome assembly GCA_033398695.1 of Orobanche coerulescens. Lineage (NCBI taxonomy): Eukaryota > Viridiplantae > Streptophyta > Magnoliopsida > Lamiales > Orobanchaceae > Orobanche > Orobanche coerulescens. The sequence goes on along the minus strand of JAWKAU010000124.1, from coordinate 98,153 downwards.
ACTCGTTGGTGGCTTGTGCACGAACACATTTCCATCCCGGGCGTAGTGTGGCGCCACCCTTTGAGCCGTACTGTTAGTTGATTCATATAGCATGTTTGATTGCGTATGTTTCGACAAGTTATTTCATAACTTCAGATATAATCATGATTGTGTATTTTCGACCCTTGAGGATTGTTGTTACGTATGGCCCGGCCCATTTGGGATTTTGTTTTTCAGGTCATGGCAAGGCAAAAGCACGGGAATAGCATGTTGATGTCGAGGAGTCCCAGTGATACTAGTAGGGGGCCCCGATCTTTCAGTTATTCATGTTATTGTCCTTTATTTTCCGCTGCAGACTTTCATTTGAATACTCCGTTTCATTCAGTGTTGTGTATTTTATCTTCATATAAAATACACTAGTATTCGGCATTGTCCTGGTGTGTTGTAACTAAACTCCTCATTGGAGAAATTATTTTTGTAATGTAGTTCGGTACTACATTTATCTTGTGTAATTCATTCATTTTCATTTGCCTGGTGGGTCCCAATTGGGGATCTACGGCACTGTAATATCCGCCTAGTTTGGGGTGTTACAGAGTTGGTATCGGAGCGTGGTTTTGAATACTACCTTCCGAGTCATGTCTCATTTGAAATCATCGTCATCAGACTATTATCATTGGACTTTCGCGTTACGTGTGACCTGTGCAATTGCCGAGCCAATCAGACCGAAAGAACGGTAAGATTTCAAACGCCATGGTATAATTTCTGGCAATAGTCATTCATTCATCATTCAACAATTAACAATCCTCAAGCATCATCATTCATTGTGATTAGGACGATCATGTTAACTCATTAATCACTTAATTCATTTCATTACTCAGTTAATAATCAGGATGATCATGTTAACTCATTAATTACTCAATTCATTTCATTACTCGGTTGTCAATCTGGATGATCATATTATCAATCTTGTTAAGTTATTCAAGATAATCATTTCAAGAATTTCATCAGATAATCATGTAACTTCAGTAAATCATTCATATAATCACTAAGTTAGAGCATGTATACTCATTTTCATCATCTCATGACATAATCATAACGTGCTAATCATGCGGGTAATATAATCATTATGCGACCTTCCTACTTCAGTATGGAGAGAGCTGTCAGGGGATGCACGGGAAGAGGCCGCGGTGCGGACCGAAACCCGAGAAATAATCACTCACTGCCGGGAAATCGTGCCCAGGACTCGGCTCGATCAGAAGATGTTCGGGTTGATCCACGCACTTTTATGCAGGCCATGATGACCCATGTGCAGTTGCTCAATCATCATTGCGCCACTCTGACCGGATTAATCGAGAGAACTCTCTCGTATGAGCTAGCTGCTAAGGAAAGTGCTGAACAACAATCTTCATTTGTCAGCAAGAAATCAATGAAGCGTAATCAATCCGAAGGCGGTCAGTCAACCTTCAAGAAGCCTCGTGTGAGTCCTATCATTTCTGAGCGACCTCCTACGGCGCATAATCGTGTGGGATCTCATTCCCGAGCGGCCAGTTCGGCCATCACCTGTTTAAATTGTGTAATGCCGGGTCATTTCAGCACTGAGTGTCTGAAACCGTCTATCACGTGCTATAATTGTGGGAATTTTGGGCATAAGGCCCGTTTTTGCCGAAAGGACTCCAAGTCGGCTCCGGCGGCATCTCAGGCCCCGAGGCAACCAAATAAGCGTAATCGATCGCTTTGTCATCGTCGTTTAAGACAATGGAAGCAAATAGAGTTGGAGCTCGTATTTATCAGACGGGAGCGTCCGGTTCGGGGACCGGCAAGTCCCAGATTCATATGATGAGGAGGATCGACGATCCAGTGGTCCAAATGATTTCAGGTATACTCGTAATTTTATTTCAACTTGTGTGTACCTTTTGATGCTGGTACACCGCATTCATTCATTTTCGAATCATGCTTGAATAGACTTATTTCGGGATAGTCCTATTGCTTGTGGACCTCATACCATCGGTCTACCTGGCGATGTAAGAATTGTCGGAATCATACCGAATTAAGCTTAATGACCGCGATTGGTTGATGGATCTAATCGTGGTGAATTTATCTTAGGACGTTGTAATTTTCGATATTAGTTGGTTTGATCGTCTTGATACTATCCTCAGTGTTTGTTAGCGTTTGGTCGCTATCTTTCCGTCGTTGGTTGTCAAATGTGTGCTTCAGGGAAGTAATCCCCGTTGTTCCAGAAGAAGTATTATTATGACGAAAGCAGAGAAATTCCGCAATCGAACTATTCAATCATTCATTGTATCATTTTCATTGATTGGACTTTCTAAGGCAATCGAGTTATTCAATCATTCCTTGTATCATTTCAAACGATTGGCCTTTCTAAGGCAATCGAGTTATTCAATCATTCATTGTATCATTTCCATCGATTGGCCTTTCTAAGATAATCGAGTCATTCAATCATTCATTGTATCATTTTCATCGATTGGCCTTTCAAAGGCAATCGAGTTATTCAAACATTCATTGTATCATCTTCATCGATTGGCCTTTCTAAGGCAATCGAGTTGTTCAATCATTATTGGTATCTCTTTTTATCGATTGACCATTCTAGGGCAATCGAAATCTTCAATCATTCGTGCTATCATTGTCATCGATTGACGATGTATTTCCAGACGAGTTATCTGGTTGCCTTCACATAGAGTAGGGGAATTCAGGAGTGAGTTGGAGCCAGTACGTCCCCTTTATCGAAGGCACCGTATCAGATGGCCCCGACCAGAATGCAGGAGTTGAAGATTCAACTTGAGGAGTAGTTCGAGAAAGGTTATCTCCGACCGATTGCGTCCCCGTGAGGAGCACCAGTGTGATCTGTCAAGGAGAAGGATGGCTCGTCTCGTGTGTGTATTAATTACCAGGAGTTGAACAGGGTGATGATCAAGAGTAGAATCCTTTACCTCGTATTGGTGATCTTTTAGATCAACTTCAGGGAGCTTCAGTATTTTCCAGGATCGACTTAAGATCTGGATATCACCAGTTGCGGATTCGAGAGTCGGATATCGCGAGGACGGCGTTTCGAACACGCTATGGTCATTATGAGTTCGTAGTTATGCCGTTCGAGCTAACTAATGCACCTGCGGTATTCATGGAGTTAATGAATTGGGTTTTCATCTAATTTTTGGATCAGTTTGTTGTTGTCTTCATCGATGACATTTTGGCTTATTCTCGTGATCGAGAGGAAAACGAGGTGCATCTTCATCAGGTTCTCGACGTGTTGAGATGCGAGCAACTTCATGGTAAGCTTTCCAATTGTGAGTTCTGGATGTCCGAAGTGATTTTCTCGGGCATGTAATTTCATCTGTCAGAGATCGTGTCGACCCTCAGAAGACGGAGGCTATCCGAGATTGGCAACCTCCGAAAGATGTTAAGTAAATCCGAAGTTTCCTCGGATTAGCTGATTAATTATCCAACCCACGACCGGAGCTAGCAACTGTGGTTTTCGCGTTGGAATTTTGGCGTCATTACCTTTATGGCGTCAGCTGTCAGTTATTCACCAATCACAAGAGATGAAGTATATATTTACTCACAAGGGGTTAAATATGTGACAGAGGCGGTGGTTGGAACTAATCAAAGATTATGATATCGAGATCCTTTGCCACCCGGGCAAGGCGAATGTTGTCGCCGACGCCTTGAGTCGTAAGTCCGTTCAGGGGCAGATGCTTGCTCGTTTAAGAGTTCAGAAGGAGCTTCAGCAGGAATTCCTTAGACCCGAGATCGAGGTCCGGCTTCAGCAAGTTCAGGGATAGATTTGTATGTTAGAGATTGCATCATCACTTGAGGAGGAAATCAGGGAGAATCAGGGTTCAGATTCATTTTGTTGCTCATCCGCGAGGATGTGGTACAGGGGAAAGCCGCTGGATTTGTGGTTCACGAGGATGGACTCTTGAGATTTGAGAATCGGTTGTGCGTACCGGCGAATGATGAGTTGAAAAGCTCGATCTTGAGAGAAGCTCATGCTACCCCTTATCCGGTTCATCCGGGGTCTAGCAGGATGTACAAGGACTTGAAACAACATTTCTGGTGGAGTAATATGAAGCGAGGAGTCGCGGAATTTGTTTCGAGATGTTTAGCCTATCAGCAAGTCAAGATTGAATATCAGTGACCGGCGAGTATGCTGATACCGCTTCCTATTCCAGAATGGAAGTGGGAAGACATTTCTATGGATTTCTTCACAAGTTTGCCGACGAGTCGTCATGGCATGAATACGATCTGGGTGATCGTGGATCGCTATCTAAATCAGCTCATTTCCTTGAGATCAAGGATACGTGGGGTCCCGTGAGACTTGCCCAGCTGCTCATCAGAGAGTTAGTGAGATTGCACGGTACTCCTAAGAGTATTGTTTCTGATCGTGTCGGGCGATTCGTGTCTCGTTTAGGGAATCAGTTCATCGTGCTTTGAGAACTCAGCTTAATATCATTACCGTTTTCATCCTCAGTCCGATGGACAATCAGAGAGGACTTTTCAGACATTGGAGGACATGTTGAGGGCATGCGTCCTCGATTAGTAGAGGATTGGGAAGCCCAATTACTGTTGTTTGTGTCCACGTACAGTTTAGTTAGCATGCTGCGATGAAGGTAGCACCTTACGAGGCCTGTTACGGTTGTCGATCTCCCTTGTGTTGGGACGACCCATCAGAGTCAATCGGCACCGAGCCCGATATACTTATAGCCGGGGTTTTGATAAATATTGTGGTACGGTGCCACGTTGTCAGATTTTAAATGTATATTGTGATATCGCCTGGTGGGTCCTGGTAGGGGTCCACGGCACTGTAATAGCCACTGTTTTTGGGCTGTTACAAGTAAAGGCTTAGTCGGAGCTATTATGCGAATTCTTGCTACAACAAGACTTAATCAAGAAGTAAAAGATTATTCGGAGTTGTTATAGCCAATTCTAAGTACAAAAGGCTCGAATCTAATCAATAAACCCGAGTTTCACAGAGTTCCGACTCGAATGCATGTAACATGGTCTTATGTCCTATTAACAAGACCTAATCAAGAAGTAAAAGATTAATCGGAGCTCTTATAAACAATTCTAAGTACAAAAGGCTCGAATCTAATTAATAAACTCGAGTTTTCATAGAGTTCCGACTCGAATGCATGTAACATGGTCTTATCTCCTATTAACAGGATGTAATCAAGAAGTAAAGTCTTAATCAGAGCTATTATAGTGAATCCTTGCTACAACAAGACTTAATCAAGAAAGAAAAGATTAATCATAGCTGTTGTTGCCAATTCTGAGTACAAAACGCTCGAATCTAATCAATAAACCCGAGTTTTTGTAGAGTTCGGACTCGAATACATGTAACGTGGTTTTATCTCCTATTAACAAGACTTAATCAAGAAGTAAAAGATTATTCGGAGCTATTATATCCAGTACTTGCTACAACAAGACTTAATCAAGAAGTAAAAGATTAATCGGAGCTCTTATATCCAATTCTGAGTATAAAAGGCTCGAATCTAATCAATAAACCCGAGTTTCACAGAGTTCCGACTCAATGCATGTAACATGGTCTTATGTCCTATTAACAAAACTTAATCGGAGCTATTATATCCAATACTTGCTACAATAAGACTTAATCAAGTAGTAAAAGATAAATCGGAGCTCTTATAAACAATTCTGAGTACAAAAGGCTCGAATCTAATTAATAAACTCGAGTTTTTATAGAGTTCCGACTCGATTGCATATAACATGGTCTTATCTCCTATTAACAGGATGTAATCAAGAAGTAAAAGCTTAATCGGAACTATTATAGTGAATCCTTGTTACAACAAGACTTAATCACGAAAGAAAAGATTAATCAGAGCTCTTATAACCAATTCTAAGTACAAAAGGCTCGAATATAATTAATAAACTCGAGTTTTCACAGAGTTCCGACTCGAATGCATGTAACGTGGTCTTATCTCCTATTAACAGGATGTAATCAAGAAGTAAAGGCTTAATCAGAGCTATTATAGCCAATTATGAGTACAAAAGGGTCGAATCTAATCAATAAACTCGAGTTTTCTTAGAGTTCCGACTCGAATGCATGTAAAATGGTCTTATGTCATATTAACAAGATTTAATCGGAGCTATTATATCCAATACTTGCTACAACAAGACTTAATAAAGAAGTAAAAGATTAATCGGAGCTCTTATAGCCAATTCTGAGTATAAAAGGCTCGAATCTAATCAATAAACCCGAGTTTCACAGAGTTCCGACTTGAATGCATGTAACATGGTCTTATGTCCTATTAACAAGACTTAATCGGAGCTATTATATCCAATACTTGCTACAACAAGACTTAATCAAGTAGTAAAAGATAAATCGGAGCTCTTATAAATAATTCCGAGTACAAAAGGCTCGAATCTAATTAATAAACTCGAGTTTTCATAGAGTTCCGACTCGAATGCACGTAACATGGTCTTATCTCCTATTAACAGGATGTAATCAAGAAGTAAACTCTTAATCAGAGCTATTATAGTGAATCCTTGCTACAACAGGACTTAATCAAGAAAGAAAAGATTAATCAGAGCTGTTGTAGCCAATTCTGAGTACAAAACGCTCGAATCTAATCAATAAACCCGAGTTTTTGTAGAGTTCGGACTCGAATGCATGTAACGTGGTTTTATCTCCTATTAACAAGACTTATAAAGAAGTAAAGGCTTAGTCGGAGCTATTATGTGAATCCTTGATACAACAAGACTTAATCAAGAAGTAAAAGATTATTCGGAGTTGTTATAGCTAATTCTGACTATAAAAGGCTCGAATCTAATCAATAAACCCGAGTTTCACAGATTTACGACTCGAATGCATGTAACATGGTCTTATGTCCTATTAACACGACCTAATCGGAGCTATTATATCCAATACTTGCTACAACAAGACTTAATCAAGAAGTAAAAGATTAATCAGAGCTCTTATAAACAATTCTGAGTACACAAGGCTCGAATCTAATCAATAAAATCGAGTCTTCATAGAGTTGTGACTCGAATGCATGTAACGTGGTCTTGTCTCCTAATAACAGGATGTAATCAAGAAGTAAAGGCTAAATCGGAGCTATTATATTGAATCCTTGCTACAACAAGACTTAATCAAGAAAGAAAAGATTAATCACAACTGTTGTAGCCAATTCTGAGTAAAAAAGGCTCGAATCTAATCAAAAACCCGAGTTTTCGTAGAGTTCAAACTCGAATGCATGTAACATGGTTTTATCTCCTACTAACAAGACTTATCAAGAAGTAAAGGCTTAGCCGGAGCTATTATGCGAATCCTTGCTACAACAAGACTTAATTAAGAAGTAAAAGATTATTCGGACTTGTTATAGCCAATTTTGAGTACAAAAGGCTCGAATCTAATCAATAAACCCGAGTTTCACAGTGTTCCGACTCGAATGCATGTAACATGGTCTTATGTCCGATTAACAATACCTAATCGGAGCTATTATATCCAATACTTGCTACAACAAGACTTAATCAAGAAGTAAAAGATTAATCGGAGCTCTTATAAATAATTCTGAGTACAAAAGGCTCGAATCTAATCAATAAACTCGAGTTTTCATAGAGTTCCGACTCGAATGCATGTAATGTGGTCTTATCTCCTATTAACAGGATGTACTCAAGAATTAAAGGCTTAATCGGAGCTATTATATACAATACTTGCTTCAACAAGACTTAATCAAGAAGTAAAAGATTAATCGGATCTCTTATAAACAATTATGAGTACAAAAGGCTCAAATCTAATCAATAAACTCGAGTTTTCATAGAGTTCTGATTCGAATGCATGTAACGTGGTCTTATCTCCTATTAACAGGATGTAATCAAGAAGTAAAGGCTTAATCGGAGCTATTATAGTGAATCCTTGCTATAACAAGACTTAATCAAGAAAGAAAAGATTAATCAGAGCTCTTATAGCCAATTCTGAGTACAAAATGCTCGAATCTAATCAATAAACCCGAGTTTTCACAGAGTTCCGACTCGAATGCATGTAACATGGTACTTATGTCATATTAGCAAGATCTAATCGGAGCAATTATATCTAATACTTGCTACAACAAGACTTGATCAAGAAGTAAAAGATTAATCGAAGCTCTTATAGCCAATTCTGAGTACAAAAGGCTCGAATCTAATCAATAAAGCCGAGTTTCACAGAGTTCCGACTCAAATGCATGTAACATGATCTTATGTCCTATTATCAAGACTTAATCGGAGCTATTATATCCAATACTTGCTACAACAAGACTTAATCAAGTAGTAAAAGATAAATCGGAGCTCTTATAAACAATTCTGAGTACAAAAGGCTCGAATCTAATTAATAAACTCGAGTTTTCATAGAGTTCCGACTCGAATGCATGTAACATGGTCTTATCTCCTATTAACAGGATATAATCAATAAGTAAAGGCTTAATCGGGGCTATTATAGTGAATCCTTGCTACAACAAGACTTAATCAAGAAAGAAAAGATTAATCAGAGTTGTTGTAGCCAATTATGAGTACAAAAGGCTCGAATCTAATCAATAAACACGAGTTTTTGTAGAGTTTGGACTCGAATGCATATAACGTGGTTTTGTCTCTTATTAACAAGACTTATCAATAAACTCGAGTTTTCATAGAGTTCCGACTCGAATGCATGTAACGTGGTCTTGTCTCCTATTAACAGGATGTAATCAAGAAGTAAAGGCATAATCGGAGCTATTATATTGAATCCTTGCTACAACAAGAATTAATCAAGAAAGAAAAGACTAATCAGCGCTGTTTTAGCCAATTATGAGTACAAAAGGCCCGAATCTAATGAATAAACCCGAGTTTTCACAGAGTTCTGACTCGAATGCATGTAACATGGTCTTATGTCATATTAACAAGATTTAATCGGAGCTATTATATCCAATACTTGCTACAACAAGACTTGATCAAGAAGTAAAAGATTAATCGGAGCTCTTATAGCCAATTCTAAGTATAGAAGGCTCGAATCTAATCAATAAACCTGAGTTTCACAGAGTTCCGACTCGAATGCATGTAACATGGTCTTATGTCCTATTAACAAGACTTAATCGGAGCTATTATATCCAATACTTGCTACGACAAGACTTAATCAAGAAGTAAAAGATTAATCGGATCTCTTATAGCCAATTCTGAGTATAGAAGGCTCGAATCTAATCAATAAACCCGAGTTTCACAGAGTTCCGACTCGAATGCATGTAACATGGTCTTATGTCTTATGAACAAGACTTAATCGGAGCTATTATATCCAATACTTTCTACAACAAGACTTAATCAAGTAGTAAAAGATAAATCGGAGCTCTTATAAACAATTCTGAGTACAAAAGGCTCTAATCTAATTAATAAACTCGACTTTTCATAGATTTCCGACTCGAATGCATGTAACATGGTCTTATCTCCTATTAACAGGATGTAATCAAGAAGTAAAGACTTAATCGGAGCTATTATAGTGAATCCTTGCTACAACAAGACTTAATCAAGAAATAAAAGATTAATCAGAGTCGTTGTAGCCAATTCAGAGTACAAAAGGCTCGAATCTAATCAATAAACCCGAGTTTTTGTAGAGTTCGGACTCGAATGCATGTAACGTGGTTTTATCTCCTATTAACAAGACTTATAAAGAAGTAAATGCTTAGACGGAGCTATTATGCGAATCCTTGCTACAACAAGACTTAATCAAGAAGTAAAAGATTATTCGGAGTTGTTATAGCTAATTCTGAGTACAAAAGGCTTGAATCTAATCAATAAACCCAAGTTTCATAGAGTTACGACTCGAATGCATGTAACATGGTCTTATGTCCCATTAACAAGACCTAATCGGAGCTATTATATCCAATACTCGCTACAACAAGACTTAATCAAGTAGTAAAAGATAAATCGGAGCTCTTATAAATAATTCTGAGTATAAAAGGCTCGAATCTAATCAATAAACTCGAGTTTTCATAGAGTTCCGACTCGAATGCATGTAACATGGTCTTATCTCCTATTAACAGGATGTAATCAAAAAGTAAAGGCTTAATCGGAGCTATTATAGTGAATCCTTGCTACAACAAGACTAAATCAAGAATGAAAAGATTAATCAGAGCTCTTATAACCAATTCTGAATACAAAAGGCTCGAATATAATCAATAAACTCGAGTTTTCACAGAGTTCCGACTCGAATGCATGTAACGTGGTCTTATCTCCTATTAACAGGATGTAATCAAGAAGTAAAGGCTTAATCGGAGCTATTGTAGCGAATCCTTGCCACAAAAAGACTTAATCAAGAAGTAAAAGATTATTCGGAGGTATTATAGCCAATTATGAATACAAAAGGCTCGAATCTAATCAATAAACCCGAGTTTTCATAGAGTTCCGACTCGAATGCATGTAAAATGGTCTTATGTCATATTAACAAGATTTAATCGGAGCTATTATATCCAATACTTGCTACAACAAGACTTAATCAATAAGTAAAAGATTAATCGGAGCTCTTATAGCCAATTCGGAGTACAAAAGGCTCGAATCTAATCAATAAACCCGAGTTTCACAGAGTTCCGACTTGAATGCATGTAACATGGTCTTATGTCCTATTAACAAGACTTAATTAGAGCTATTATATCCGATACTTGCTACAACAAGACTAAATCAATTAGTAAAAGATAAATCGGAGCTCTTATAAACAATTATGAGTATAAAAGGCTCGAACCTAGTTAATAAACTCGAGTTTTCATAGAATTCCGACTCGAATGCATGTAACGTGGTCTTGTCTCCTATTAATAGGATGTAATCAAGAAGTAAAGGCTTAATCGGAGCTATTATATTGAATCCATGCTACAACAAGACTTAATCAAGAAAGAAAAGATTAATCAGAGCTGTTGTAGCCAATTCTGAGTACAAAAGGCTCGAATCTAATCAATAAACCCGAGTTTTCGTAGATTTCAGACTTGAATGCATGTAACGTGGTTTTATCTCCTATTAACAAGACTTATCAAGAAGTAAAGGCTTAGTCGGAGCTATTATGCGAATCCTTGCTACAACAAGACTTAATCAAGAAGTAAAAGATTATTCGGAGTTGTTATAGCCAATTCTAAGTACAAAAGGGTCGAATCTAATCAATAAACCCGAGTTTCACAGAGTTCCGACTCGAATGCATGTAACATGGTCTTATGTCCTATTAACAAGACCTAATCGGAGCTATTATATCCAATACTTGCTACAACAAGACTTAATCAAGAAGTAAAAGATTAATCGGAGCTATTATAAACAATTCTATGTACAAAAGGCTCGAATCTAATCAATAAACTCGAGTTTTCATAGAGTTCCAACTCGAATGCATGTAACATGGTCTTATCTCCTATTAACAGGATGTAATCAAGAAGTAAAGTCTTAATCAGAGCTATTATAGTGAATCCTTGCTACAACAAGACTTAATCAAGAAAGAAAAGATTAATCATAGCTATTGTAGCCAATTCTGAGTACAAAACGCTCGAATCTAATCAATAAACCCAAGTTTTTGTAGAGTTCGGACTCGAATGCATGTAACGTGGTTTTATCTCCTATTAACAAGACTTAATCAAGAAGTAAAAGATTATTCGGAGCTATTATATCCAATACTTGCTACAACAAGACTTAATCAAGAAGTAAAAGATTAATCGGAGCTCTTATAGCCAATTACGAGTATAAAGGCACGAATCTAATCAATAAACCCGAGTTTCACGAGTTCCGACTCAATGCATGTAACATGGTCTTATGTCCTATTAACAAGACTTAATCGGAGCTATTATATCCAATACTTGCTACAACAAGACTTAATCAAGAATATAATAAACTCGAGTTTTTATAGAGTTCCGACTCGAATGCATGTAACATGGTCTTATCTCCTATTAACGGGATATAATAAAGAAGTAAAGGCTTAGTCGGAGCTAGTATAGTGAATCCTTGCTACAACAAGACTTAATCAAGAAAGAAAAGATTAATCAGAGCTATTGTAGCCAATTCTGAGTACAAAAGGCTCGAATCTAATCAATAAACCCGAGTTTTTGTAGAGTTCGGACTCGAATACATATAACGTGGTTTTATCTCTTATTAACAAGACTTATCAATAAACTCGAGTTTTCATAGAGTTCCGACTCGAATGCATGTAACGTGGTCTTGTCTCCTATTAACAGGATGTAATCAAGAAGTAAAGGATTAATCGGAGCTATTATATTGAATCCTTGCTACAACAAGAATTAATCAAGAAAGAAAAGATTAATCAGCATTGTTGTAGCCAATTATGAGTACAAAAGGCCCGAATCTAATCAATAAACCCGAGTTTTCACAGAGTTCCGACTCGAATGCATGTAAAATGGTCTTATGTCGTATTAACAAGATTTAATCGGAGCTATTATATCCAATACTTGCTACAACAAGACTTAATCAAGAAGTAAAAGATTAATCAGAGCTCATATAGCCAATTCTGAATATAGAAGGCTCGAATCTAATCAATAAACCCGAGTTTCACAGAGTTCCGACTCGAATGCATGTAACATTGTCTTATGTCCTATTAACAAGACTTAATCGGAACTATTATATCCAATACTTGCTACAACAAGACTTAATCAAGTAGTAAAAGATAAATCGGAGCTCTTATAAACAATTCTGAGTACAAAAGGCTCGAATCTAATTAATAAACTCGAGTTTTCATAGAGTTCCGACTCGAATGCATGTAACATGGTCTTATCTCCTATTAACAGGATGTAATCAAGAAGTAAAGTCTTAATCGGAGCTATTATAGTGAATCCTTGCTACAACAAGACTTAATCAAGAAAGAAAAGATTAATCAGAGCTGTTGTAGCCAATTCTGAGTACAAAAGGCTCGAATTTAATCAATAAACCCAAGTTTTTGTAGAGTTCGGACTCGAATGCATGTAACGTGGTTTTATCGCATATTAACAAGACTTATAAAGAAGTAAAGGCTTAGTCGGAGCTATTATGCGAATCCTTGCTACAACAAGACTTAATCAAGAAGTAAAAGATTATTCAGAGTTGTTATAGCTAATTCCGAGTACAAAAGGCTCGAATCTAATCAATAAACCCGAGTTTCACAGAGTTACGACTCGAATGCATGTAACATGGTCTTATGTCCTATTAACAAGACCTAATCGGATCTATTATATCCAATACTTGCTACAACAAGACTTAATCAAGAAGTAAAAATTTAATCGGAGCTCTTATAAACAATTCTGAGTACAAAAGGCTCGAATCTAATCAATAAACTCGAGTCTTCATAGAGTTCCGACTCGAATGCATGTAACATGGTCTTGTATCCTATTAACAGGATGTAATCAAGAAGTAAAGGCTTAATCGGAGCTATTATATTGAATCCTTGCTACAACAAGACTTGATCAAGAAAGAAAAGATTAATCACAGCTGTTGTAGCCCATTTTGAGTACAAAAGGCACGAATCTAATCAAACACCCGAGTTTTCGTAGAGTTCAGACTCGAATGGATGTAACGTGGTTTTAGCTCCTACTAACAAGACTTATCAAGAAGTAAAGGCTTAGTCGGAGCTATTATGTGAATTCGTGCTACAACAAGACTTTTTTTTTTTTTTTTTTTTACAAAAACAGCTGATGTTATATTATTCCGAAAATTGAGGGTGGACGAGTCCCTCTACACGCCCGAGCAAATGAGTAAGGGTAGCCGACCCCAAAGCAAGGCTAAAGTTTTCCAAGTATCTCCCAAATTACAAGACAATTACATGTAAACTTTCCTACTCCTAATATAGGGGTAGGACATTTTATCGAGTTCAATAAGGCCTCGGATTTTCCTATCAATATTGGATATATCGTGGAGATTAAAATCATGACGATCACAACCTTTGTTAGCCAAAAGGTCGGCAACGGCATTGCCCTCACGAAAAATATGTGAAAAATAAATTTCATATTTTTCCACAAGGGCCCGAATTTTAATAATGAGGCTACGGAGTTGCCAATGACACGAAGATGAATGCTCAATCAAGTGGAGTGCAACCTTCGAATCGACCTCCACCCAAATTTTAGTAAAATTGTGATCGATGCAAATATCGAGCCCCCTCCAAATGGCGAATATTTCAGCAAAGTTGTGTAATACCCAGTTGTAATTCAGTAATTATCACTCAGTAATTATCATTCAGTATTTGATACTCAGTAATTTCATTCATTATTGATCATTTGTCACTCAGATTCAGTCATGGTAATCATCATTCAGAGTAATTGTATCGAGTATCGATCGTCATTCATCATTAATCTGATTGGAGTTTCGTGCCGTGTTTATCATCATTGTCATTTTCGTTGCAAGCTGTGCTTGAGGAGTAGCGCACGCTACATACTCCTTTTAGCGTACGCTAATTGGGTATAGGTAGCGCATGCTACCGCTCAGCTTTAGCGCACGCTAAGGCTTTTGCCGCGATCCGGAAGGTACTGATCGCGGTGAGAATATTTGTAGCGCACGCCACGAGTGGTAAGTAGCGCGCTAACGGGTCGTAGTAGCGCACGCTATGTGTGTGGAGTAGCGCGCGCTAGGGGCGGATCAGGTTGAGTCCAGTGGCTACTGGACTGCACCGGGTTTATTCATAGCGCACGCTAGGCATTGTTGTTAGCGTACGCAACCGATATATTAGCGCACGCTAAATAATGATTGTAGCGCACGCTATCGAGGTTAGATCAGAGGGCAGATGGTTTTCTGGACTCCAGTACTGGGCGTTAAATATTTCGCTAGCGCACGCTAACAATGGATATTAGCGCACGCTAGTAGTATGGCCGTAGCGCACGCTACAAAGAGGTACGTAGCGCGTGCTACCGTGTTCGGACAGTGGGTACTGGACTACCCAAAGTACTCGTTAGCGCACGCTATGCACAAGGGCTAGCGCACGCTAACCTGGTCTGAGTATAAATTGGACAGTTAGTCAGACTTCTTCATTTGTTCATCTCATTTCACTCCTTCGGTATTTTTGGGCTATTTCGAGCGATTCAGAGAGGGTTCTTCGAGGTGTAATCATCAACCATCATCTTCAAGATCATCTTTCGGATTGATCATCATTTGATCATCTTCATCACAGCGAATCAAAGGTATTAATCTCTTGGATCTAGAATTTCGGATTTTTGGGTTTTCCTTCCGATTTCTTCGTGTAAGCTTGGATTATCATTGGGATATGTTAAGTTATGGATTATCTACTTGGATAAATATATTCCTACGGATTTAATGGTTATTTTCAGAATTGTTTTCAAGAACCCTTGGGGTTGACTTCGGTTAATTGGGGATTTTCCGATTGATGTCGTTGTAATCATGAATTATGGATTCCTAATGGATTATTGAGATCATTGAAGTGTTTTGTTAGTTCGAAATACTCATTTTGGTGTGGGTTTCGATATTCGGATTGGATATTTCCGAAGTTGTGCGGTCGGTTATGTATTCGTTGGAATGCCTATGAGTTTGTTTATCGTTGTTTCGACCCTTGGGTTAGTCGTGTTTTGTTGTTTGATACGTGTATTGAACGATTGTTGGTAATTATTGTTATTCAAGGTTGTTCGAGCGATCGGTATCTTGGTTAGGACGTTGTTCGTGGACGGACATTCTTCATCGGTATTGTGTAAGTTGATTCTTACTCGGTTAAAAGGATATTCATTCCTTTTGTTGTTGATCATTCATAATCATAACTCATTCATCATTGTATTAATCATTTTGAGACTTGTAATTGTCGGATAATCATTTCATTAGCGAGGAACGGCGGTTCCAATCATTTCATTGAAAACTATCAATCACTTCATTATCACTTTCGTATCGGTGAGTCATTCTTGACTTTGTCGGATTATTATTATTATTTGATATTCATTGTGGTCATTCTTGTTCATATGACCTTCTGGTTTCATATTGCGTGGCCGGGTGCGGATGTGTGGAATTTTTAGTCGGGCACGTGATGGCCATGTATTGGGAGTGATACATTGGACTGTGCACACGGTAACGATTACTTCCGTGAGACTAATTAGGTACAAGGACGGGTGTGTCCGGTCATCCGTCTTGTACACTTGCACAGAACACTACGGGCGTACTATGATGCTCCTCTTCAGCGTAATTCATAACTAAGGATATTTCATAACTTCAGTTAAATCATGTTTGTGTATTTTCAACCCTTGATGATTGTTGTTCTGTGTAACTGACCCCGTTGGGGGATTTTGTTTTCAGGTCACGGCAAGGCAAAGGCATGGGAAGAGCATGTTGACGGCAACGAGTCCCAGTGATACTAGTAGGGGGCCCCAGTCATTCCGTTTGTTCAGTCATTTTCAGTCATTTTCAGTCATTTGATTATTTCGTCATTTGTATTCTCCGCTGCAAATTCCGTTTGTAATGTTTATTTATTCAGGGTGGTGTATTTTATCTTCATATAAAATACACTAGTATTCGGTATTGTCCTGATGTGTTGTACTTAAACTCCTCATCGGAGTGTTTGGTAATATAATGTGGTTCGGTACTACAATTATATTATTTAATTCATCATTTTCATTTGCTCGGTGGGTCCCAAATGGGGATTCACAGACCGTAATATCCGCCTAGTTTGGGTGTTACAGAGTTGGTATCGGAGCGTGGTTTTGAATACTACCCTCCAAGTCATGTCTCATTTGAAATCATCGTCATCGGACTAGTATCATTGGACTTTCGCCACACGTGTGACACGTGCAAATGCCGAGCCAATCAGACCAAGAACTGTAAGATTTCTAATGCCATGGTATAATTTCTGGCAATAGTCATTCATTCATAATTCATCAGTTAACAATCCTCAATCATCATTGTCATTTTGACCAGGACGGTCAGGTTAACTCATTAATCAGTCAATTCATTTCATTGTTCAGTTGTTGATCAGGATGATCGAATCATTAATCTTATTAACTCATTCAAGATAATCATTTCAATAATTTCATCAGATAATCATGTCACCTCAGTTAATCATTCATGTAATCACCGTGTTTGAGCGTGTATGCTCATTTTCATCATCTCATGACATAATCATAACGTGCTAATCATGCGGGAAATATAATCATTATGCGACCTTCCTACTTCAGTATGGAGAGAGCTATCAGGGGATGCACGGGGAGAGGCCGCGGTGCGGACCGAAGCCCGAGAAATAATCACTCGCTGCCGGGAAATCGTGCCCAGGACTCGGATCGACCAGAAGATGTTCGGGTTGATCCACTCACTTTTATGCAGGCCATGATGACCCATGTGCAGTTGCTCAATCATCATTGCGCCACTCTGACCGGATTAATCGAGAGAACTCTCCCGTATGAGATGGCTACTAAGGAAAGTCCGAACAACAACCTTCATCTTTCAAAGAAGAAATCAACGCGTAATCGGTCCGAAGGCGGTTGGTCAACCTCCAAGAAACCTCGTGCGGGTCCTACCGTTTCGAGCGTCCTCCTACGGCACCTAATCTGCGGGATCTCGGTCCCGAGCGGCCATTCGGCCATCATCTGTTTCAACTGTGGGGCGCCGGGCCATTTCAAGATACTAGGTGCACGACGCCGTCTATCACATGTCATAATTGTGGGAATTTTGGGCATAAGGCCCGTTTTGCCGAAAGAACTCCAAGTCGGCCCGGTGGCATCTCGGGCCCAAGCAACCAAAGCTTAATCGATCGCTTTGTCAACGTCGTTTAAGATAATGGAAGCAAATAGAGTGGGAGCTCGTATTTATCGACGGGAGCGTCGGTTCGGGGGCCGGCAGGTCCCGGATTCATGTGATGAAGAGGATCGACGATCCGGTGGCGAACGACCTCGGGTATACTCGTAATTTTATTTCAACCCGTGTGTACCTTTTGATATCGGTGCACCGCATTCATTCATTTTCAAGTCATGATTGAATAAACTTGATTTGGATAGTCCTATTGCTTGTGGACCTCATACCATCGGTGTACTGACGATAGAAGATTTTCGGAAATCATTCCAAGGTTTGCTTTATGACCGAAATTGGTCAGTTGACCTTATAGTGTTGATTTTATCTAAGGACGTTGTATTATTGAGTGTTAATTAGATGGATTGTCTTGATGCCTTTCTCAATGTTCGTAATCGCATGGTCACTATCATTTTCGCCGTTGGTCGTCGAATGTGTACTTGGGAGGTAATCCCCGTTGTCCCGAAGGATTACTATTATGATGGAAGCAGAGAAATTCCGCAAGCAAGTTGTTCGGTCATTCATGGTATCATTTTCATCGATTGGCCTTTCTAAGGCAATCGAGTTATTGATCATTCATTGTATCATTTTCATCGATTGGCCTTTCTAAGGCAATCGAGTTATTGATCATTCATTGTATCATTTTCATCGATTGGCCTTTCTAAGGCAATCGAGTTATTGATCATTCATTGTATCATTTTCATCGATTGGCCTTTCTAAGGCAATCGAGTTGTTGATCATTCATTGTATCATTTTCATCGATTGGCCTTTCTAAGGCAATCGAGTTATTGATCATTCATTGTATCATTTTCATCGATTGGCCTTTCTAAGGCAATCGAGTTATTCAGTCATTCATTGTATCATTTTCATCGATTGGCCTTTCTAAGGCAATCGAGTTATTCAGTCATTCATTGTATCATTTTCATCGATTGGCCTTTCTAAGGCAATCGAGTTGTTCAGTCATTCATTGTATCATTTTCATCGATTGGCCTTTCTAAGGCAATCGAGTTATTCAGTTATTCATTGTATCATTTTCATCGATTGGCCTTTCTAAGGCAATCGAGTTATTCAATCATTCATTGTATCATTTTCATCGATTGGCCTTTCTAAGGCAATCGAGCTATTCAATCATTCATTGTACCACTTTTTATCGATTAACCATTCTCGGGCAATCGAAATGTTCAATCATTCGTGGTATCATTGTCATCGTTTGACGATGTATTCCGACGCAGTTATCCGGTTGCTTTCTCATAGAGTAGTGGAATTCGGGAGTGAGTTGAAGCCAGACGTCCCCATTATCGAAGACACCGTATCGGATGGCCCCGACCAAATGCAGGAGTTGAAGATTCAACTTGAGGATTAGTTCGAGAAAGGTTATCTCCGACCGAGTGTGTTCCCGTGGGGAGCACCAGTGTTATCTGTCAAGGAGAGGTATGGTTCGTTCGTGTGTGTATTATTATCAGGAGTTGAACAGGGTGAGGATCAAGATTAGTATCCTCTATCCCGTATCGACGATCTTTTGGATCAACTTCGTGGAGCTTCGATTTTCCAAGATCGACTTAAGATCCGGATATCATCGATATGGATTCGAGAGTCGGATATCACGAGGACGGCTTTTCGAACACGCTATGGTCGCTATGAGTTTGCGGTTATGCCGGTTGGGTTGATTATTGCACTGCGGTATTCATGGAGTTAATGAATCAGGTTTTCATCGACTTTTGGATCAGTTTTGTTGTTGTCTTCATCGATGACATTTTGATTATTCTCGACCGGAGGAACACGAGGTTCATTTTCATCGGGTTTCCGACGTGTTAAGACGAGAGCAACTTTATGGGAAGTTTTCCAAAGGTGAGGCTTGGATGTCCGAAGTGACTTTTCTCGGACCTGTAATTTCATCAGATGGAGTGCGTGTTGATCCTCAGAAGACGAAGGCTATCCAAGATTGGTCACCTCCGAAGATTGTTAAGCAAATCCGAAGCTTTCTCGGATTAGCCGGCTATTATCGGCGGTTTGTGGAAGGATTTTCTAAAAATTGTTCAGTCAATTCATTCATCACTCAGTCAATCTCATTGTTCAGTCAATTCATTCATCACTCAGTTAATCTCATTGTTCAATTAATTCATTTATCACGGAGTCAATCTCATTGTTCGATTAATTTATTAACCATCCAGTCCATCTCACGGTTCAGTTGTTGATCTTGTGAATCAAATTTTTCAATCTTGTGAACTTGTTCAAGGTAATCATTTCAGGAATTTCATCAGATAGGCTTGTCACCTCACTTGATTTTTTCAGGCGATCTTCTCATATTACGGCGTCATGTCGACGATCGTTTTATTGCATTATTAATGCATCCATTTGGTTAGAGCATGTATGCTCATTGTTATCATTTCATCTCGTAATCATAGTGCAATCTTCATACGAGATCTGTAATTATCGCGTGACTTTCCTGCCTCGGTATGGAAGGAGTTCCGAGGGACATCGGACTCCGACGTCCAAGAGATCGTTTCTAGTCGTATTCATGCTGGGAGAGCATCTTCATCTCAGACAACGAGTTCGACTGTTGTTTGCTTAAACAGTGATACAACGGGACATTCATCACCGGTGTTGAGCAAGTTAATTCTTGCTCAGTAATAGGATAATCATTCATTTCATCGTCGTTCAATTGTTCGCATAGGTCATTCATCATATATCAATCACGTTAAGACTTATATTTATCAACCAATCATTCACCTCACGGGGAACAATGGTTCCAATAATTTCATTTGAGTTATCACTCATTTCGTTATTAGTTCACCTCGGCGAGTTATTCTTGATCCTTGTCGGTTATCTAATCATTTATCATTCATCTTAGTCACTCTCGTTTTGGTAACCTTTCGGGGTCATATTAAGCGGTGAGTTCAGGTTTGGGTCTTCGTCGAATCGTTGGGATCGAGGAGATCGATGGTATGGAGGATATCGATGTTGGGCACATTTGATATATAGCCTTGTCTTTCAGATGACTATATAACTCAATCCGTATTAATGTGTCATGGTTGTGGATCATTTATTGTTGATCTATCTTATAATGATCGTATTTGAGAATCTTGAGATTTTGAGATCGTTTGATGCATTCCTTTTGGTGTCATACCGAGACTTCGTGATATTTTTGGGAAATCGGTCATTGTGATCCGAGACGTCAAGACTTGGGGACTTGGGCGTGCGATTGATTTGGTCCCGAGAACTTTTTGGACATTATTGTTTGCAGATCGTGATGGATAGTTCATGTCCCGAGTTGGTTACCCTTAGTTTCGAGGACGAAACTCTTTTAAGGGGGGGTGTATGTAATACCCAGTTGTAATTCAGTAATTATCACTCAGTAATTATCATTCAGTATTTGATACTCAGTAATTTCATTCATTATTGATCATTTGTCACTCAGATTCAGTCATGGTAATCATCATTCAGAGTAATTGTATCGAGTATCGATCGTCATTCATCATTAATCTGATTGGAGTTTCGTGCCGTGTTTATCATCATTGTCATTTTCGTTGCAAGCTGTGCTTGAGGAGTAGCGCACGCTACATACTCCTTTTAGCGTACGCTAATTGGGTATAGGTAGCGCACGCTACCGCTCAGCTTTAGCGCACGCTAAGGCTACCTTGGCTGCAGTCGAGAAGGTACTGGACTGCAGGTGAGAATATTTGTAGCGCACGCTACGAGTGGTAAGTAGCGCGCGCTAACGGGTCGTAGTAGCGCACGCTATGTGTGTGGAGTAGCGCGCGCTAGGGGCGGATCAGGTTGAGTCCAGTGGCTACTGGACTGCACCGGGTTTATTCATAGCGCACGCTAGGCATTGTTGTTAGCGTACGCAACCGATATATTAGCGCACGCTAAATAATGATTGTAGCGCACGCTATCGAGGTTAGATCAGAGGGCAGATGGTTTTCTGGACTCCAGTACTGGGCGTTAAATATTTCGCTAGCGCACGCTAACAATGGATATTAGCGCACGCTAGTAGTATGGCCGTAGCGCACGCTACAAAGAGGTACGTAGCGCCCGCTACCGTGTTCGGACAGTGGGTACTGGACTACACAAAGTACTCGTTAGCGCACGCTATGCACAAGGGCTAGCGCACGCTAACCTGGTCTGAGTATAAATTGGACAGTTAGTCAAACTTCTTCATTTGTTCATCTCATTTCACTCCTTCGGTATTTTTGGGCGATTTCGAGCGATTCAGAGAGGGTTCTTCGAGGTGTAATCATCAACCATCATCTTCAAGCTCATCTTTCGGATTGATCATCATTTCATCATCTTCATCACAGCGAATCAAAGGTATTAATCTCTTGGATCTAGAATTTCGGATTTTTGGGTTTTCCTTCCGATTTCTTCGTGTAAGCTTGGATTATCATTGGGATATGTTAAGTTATGGATTATCTACTTGGATAAATATATTCCTATGGATTTAATGGTTATTTTCGGAATTGTTTTCAAGAACCCTTGGGGTTGACTTCGGTTAATTGGGGATTTTCCGATTGATGTCGTTGTAATCATGAATTATGGATTCCTAATGGATTATTGAGATCATTGAAGTGTTTTGTTAGTTCGAAATACTCATTTTGGTGTGGGTTTCGACATATTCGGGATTGGATATTTCCGAAGTTGTGCGGTCGGTTATGTATTCGTTGGAATGCCTATGAGTTTGTTTATCGTTGTTTCGACCCTTGGGTTAGTCGTGTTTTGTTGTTTGATACGTGTATTGAACGATTGTTGGTAATTATTGTTATTCAAGGTTGTTCGAGCGATCGGTATCTTGGTTAGGGCGTTGTTCGTGACGGACATTCTTCATCGGTATTGTGTAAGTTGATTCTTACTCGGTTAAAAGGATATTCATTCCTTTTGTTGTTGATCATTCATAATCATAACTCATTCATCATTGTATTAATCATTTTGAGACTTGTAATTGTCGGATAATCATTTCATTAGCGAGGAACGGCGGTTCCAATCATTTCATTGAAAACTATCAATCACTTCATTATCACTTTCGTATCGGTGAGTCATTCTTGACTTTGTCGGATTATTATTATTATTTGATATTCATTGTGGTCATTCTTGTTCATATGACCTTCTGGGTTCATATTGCGTGGCCGGGTGCGGATGTGTGGAATTTTTAGTCGGGCACGTGATGGCCATGTATTGGGAGTGATACATTGGACTGTGCACACGGTAACGATTACTTCCGTGAGACTAATTAGGTACAAGGACGGGTGTGTCCGGTCATCCGTCTTGTACACTTGCACAGAACACTACGGGCGTACTATGATGCTCCTCTTCAGCGTAATTCATAACTAAGGATATTTCATAACTTCAGTTAAATCATGTTTGTGTATTTTCAACCCTTGAGGATTGTTGTTCTGTGTAACTGACCCCGTTGGGGGATTTTGTTTTCAGGTCACGGCAAGGCAAAGGCACGGGAAGAGCATGTTGACGGCGACGAGTCCCAGTGATACTAGTAGGGGGCCCCAGTCATTCCGTTTGTTCAGTCATTTTCAGTCATTTTCAGTCATTTCAGTTATTTCTGTCATTTGTATTCTCCGCTGCAAATTCCGTTTGTAATGTTTATTTATTCAGGGTGGTGTATTTTATCTTCATATAAAATACACTAGTATTCGGTATTGTCCTGATGTGTTGTACTTAAACTCCTCATCGGAGTGTTTGGTAATATAATGTGGTTCGGTACTACAATTATATTATTTAATTCATCATTTTCATTTGCCTGGTGGGTCCCAGTCGGGGATTCACGGCACTGTAATATCCGCCTAGTTTGGGGTGTTACAGAGTTGTTGGTTTGGGCCCCAAGAAATTCGGAGAACATGAAGAGCGGGTTGCCGAGATAATCCCGAACTATCCCCCCCGCGGCCGCATTGCCCGGGTTGCCCCTCGCAGCCCCGTCCGTATTGAGTTTCCACCATCCCATGTCCGGCTTAATCCAACGGACAACCTTGATTTTGTACCTCGGCCCCGGGGCCGGTTTGATGCCCACATAATTGGCAATTCTATCCGCTCCCTTCCAAAATTGCCTTTTAATTTTGCCCTGAAGTTTGAGATTGTAGATGTAGTTCCAAATACGCTTACACACAACTTTAGGCGTAAAAGGAACGTTATTAAATCTCTTATCGTTCCTGCAGCACCAAAGAAACCATAAAATAAGGATCGGGATGATGTGAAAAATGTGGATATTGCCCTTGGCTTTACCAAACCAATTAGCAATGATAAGATTGAAATTAGATGACACAAGGACTTTGATCCCCGCAATATTATGAAAACAATTCCAAACAACTTTAGCAATCGGGCCAGTAAGAAAGAGATGAGGAAGATTTTCAACACCATTACAACAATAACAATTATTGGTGGCAACAATGCCCCTCCGCAAAAGATTATCCGGCGTTGAGATCCATTTATTAAGCACCTTCACCATAAAAATAGAAATGGTAGGTGTGATAAGTGGATTCCAACAATACCGAAGAATATTATGCGGAGGGTTTTTTCTACGAACCATCCCCCAAGCGGTTTTGACGGTAAAAATCCCATTAGGGGAAAGAGTCCATAAAAGCTTGTTGTCGGAGGAGAAAGTAGGTAGAGAGCAAATATGGTCACAAATGCCAAGCGGGAGTTTGCGACTAATTTTTTCCCTATCCCAATCCCCGTTATTCCAATAAAAACCAATTTTATCTTTGGACTTATTATGGTAAAAATTGGTGAGAGGGCTGAATTCACACCAATTGTCATGCCAAAAGGACACATCAGCATTACCACTATGCCAAAAAATTTTATCATTCGCGATCGATCTAATACCACAAAGGTTTTTCCAAGTAGGAGAACTTTTGGGATTAAATTTAATAATCATGGGTTGGATCCGAGAACAATATTTTTGAAGTAAGAAATTGGACCAAATGTTATTAGATGTTATGAATCTCCACAACAGTTTAAAATGGGCAGCCTGAATAATGTCATTGAAATCCCGACAGCCAAGACCCCCCTCATCCTTGGGGAAACAAAGTCGATTCCAAGCCGCCCAATGCAACTTACGTTTGTTGTCATTAGTTCCCCAAAGAAATTTGTTGAAAAGCCTTTCTATGAAAAGAATGACATTCCCAGGGGGTTTAAGGACTTGTAAGTTATAAAAGGCAATGGAGTTTAAGACCGAATTAATTAACTCAAGACGCCCCCCCGTCGAAAGCAAGTGGTGGTTCCAAGTAGTGATTTTATTTTTAATTTTTGATAGGAGGGGACCGTACATATCAAAGGATTGAAACCCTTTCCAAAGGGGGACGCCAAGATACGTAAACGGTAAATCAGCTTTATTAAACCCTGAAATTCTTTGCACCCAACTAGCAATTTGGGGAGTCGGATTGTTCATCACAAAATTACTTTTATGGTTGTTGATCTTTTGACCAGAAACATTCTCATAGTGGAAAATGCAATTATTGAGAATGTGAAGATTTCTTTTGGAAGAATTAAGAAAAATAAGAATATCATCGGCATACGCAAGATGCGTGATTTTCACTTTTTTCTTAATCTTATAATACATCGAAGGATTATTGGAAAACATTCGATCAATACTCCTAGAAAAGTAATCCGCGGCAATCACAAAAATGAGAGGGGAAAGAGGGTCCCCTTGTCGAATACCTCTCCCACTTTTGAAAAAACCCCTCGGCTGCCCATTCACAAGGACCGAAAACCAACAATTGAAAATGCACGATTTGATAAAACCAATCCAAACATTAGAAAAACCAAAGCTAGACATCACTTGAAAAATAAAATTCCAATTGATCCTATCATATGCTTTTTCCAAGTCGAGTTTAATAATAGTATTAGTTACCGATTGAGATATATCATGGGTAACTTCGTGAGCCATCAAAATATTGTCTGTAATATTTCTACCTTTGATGAAGCCCGATTGGGCCGGATTGATAATGGAAGGGAGGATATTGCCAAGTCTTTTACTAAGGATTTTCGCAATGATTTTATATGAAGTATTACATAAGCTAATCGGACGAAAATCTTTCCATGATTGAGGATTATTATTTTTCGGGATGAGTGTAATGGTGGTGGAGGTGAAGGCCCGAGGCAACGGGGAACCACCAAAAAAATCCAAAACGGCATCTAAAACATCCCAACAAACAATATCCCAACATATTTGATAACATTTAGCGTTAAACCCGTCCGGTCCGGCAATACTATCTCCATCCATATAAAAAACACAACTTCTAACTTCATCAATTGTACAAAAGGCTCTTATAGCGTTAAACCCGTCCGGTCCTGCTACAACAAGACTTAATCAAGAAAGAAAAGATTAATCAGAGCTCTTATTGTAATACCCGAGATTTCTATTATGTAATTGGAACTTGTGACATTGTAATGATTGTACTTGATCTGAGTATTATTTTCCGTATTTCATAATCCGATGTTGTCGAGCGTTTAGTTTCGTGGTTGTGATTTAAAGATTGTAAAATCTGCGCATATAGCGCACGCTACCGGATATGTTTAGCGTGCGCTAACGTGGATTCATAGCGCACGCTACTGAGGGTCTTTAGCACACGCTATGCGTGGTCAAATTGATTGGGACGTACGGTAGGTGAGATCTGGCCGGGGGACCCCTGTCGGATAGTGTCGGGATGTACCTGGACGGCTTTCGGGGAAAAGCCGAGTCAACGCCTTAGCGCACGCTACAGGTATATGCGTAGCGCACGCTAAGTGCCGAGTACAGTTTAGTCCAGTGAGCCGTTAGCGCACGCTACGAGCAGGGTCTAGCGCGCGCTAATAGCCATTTATTATAAATAGGACAGCATCCTATTCATGATTTCAGTTCTCTCTTCTCCAATTACCCGAATTCTTACACTTATAACATAACTTCCTTCATCCTAAACACCTCATATCAACACCCTAGTTCGTGATTGAAGATCGTACATCGTTGGAGATTGGTGTTCAAGCCTTCGGTGTTGGACTTCTTCGATTTCCTCCGTGTTCTTCACTACTTTGAGGTAGGTGATTCTTCACCGATGTTAGTAATGTTTTTAAGGATGTCTGATCATGTTTTGATAGCCAGTTATTTCGTTTATGATCGGTCATCACATGTTAGAAGGATACTTTGACGTATCGGCACTATTTATCGTATGAACCTTTGAACCATCTTAGTAGTATGGACTCCTAAGCATTTTCAAATCAATTTATGATCAGTAATCAGAGATTACCTAGTTCGTATGTTTTACGTAAGGAATCATATGTTGTGGCACTTGAAATAATCGGAACTTAGAATATTTCTTGAAGATCCTAGAAAAGATATGTTGTTGAGATGATTATCCGTAGAAGTTGTACCTCATGATCATGGAACTTCCACAAACCTTATTAGCATGACATGCTTGAGGATGACTTGTTGTATCAACATAGAATTCATGAATTCACCACCTTTCAACCTGATTTTCCGGAGCGATTCGCCATGCAAGGTTAGCGCACGCTAACATATGTGAGTTAACGTGCGCTATCGAGGTTGATTAACGCACAATACGTGCGTAGCGTGCGTTATGTATCGGCAGGTTCAAACTGCTGGCCAGAACTAGCGCACGCTAGTCTTACCCGATAAGCGTACACTAACATGCCGCTTAGCGCACGTTACGTAGAGTACGTAGCGCACGCTAAGCGATCCAGCATTGTTTATTTTGAGCTTTTCGGCCGTAGACCGAATTGTTAGGCCATCGTTCGACTTGAGATGATTTGTATATCGTTCCTTTTGTTAAGGTTCGAGCTTGTTACGTTGATCGAAGGAGGCGGCCTTCGAGTGTGTCGAGATCATTGAAGTGTTTTGTCCTTGCCATTTTCGAGGCAAGTATCATATGTCGAGTTTGATTTATCATGCTTGTGGTTTTGTTCATATTGTTGAATATGAGATGTATTTCTGGAAATTCTCGTGATATTCCTTGTTATTGGTTCGTATTGATGAACATATTGAAATGCATATGTGTATGCATAGTTGATTGAATTATGGTATAAGTGATCCGAGGGGATCATGAGGATCTATGCTGAGGGCGCTGGATCGAATGTCCACCATGCGTTGGTCCGACGGGATCATCATGGGGATCTATGCTGAGGGCGCTGGATCGTTGGACGGGTTTTCCACCATGCGTTGGTCCGACGGGATCATCATGGGGATCTATGCTGAGGGCGCTGGATCGCTGGATTACCTTATATTGTGTAGATGGAATCGTGAGGATTCGCATCGTTGGATTCCGGTGGCGGAAGTCCGTTTTGCATGTTTTATGATGCATTGATGATTTATTGTATGATGATACTTGTACTAGCATTGTTTTGCTAACCCCTTCGGGGGTGGACATTGTTTTGATGTTCAGGTAGCCGAGGAGCGGGGAGGCAACCACAGTACCGACAGGACGATGAAAAGGCTCAGTGATGTGATTGATGTTATCGTTATTGTGAATTGTCTTCTTGGTTCGTTTAGTACTCGAGTACGTCCGTTTTAATAAGGTCAATTCGATATGGTTGTATAAGTTAACTCATTTGATCGGTTGAATCAAATCTGTATTTGAACTTCAGTTGTTCGATTGTATTGTTTTTACACTTCTTCTAAAATTATCCTTGTAAATCCTTATCTAAAGGGTTTACGGCGCTGTAATTATTCCGAATATCTCGGGGTGTTACAGAATATGGTATCGGAGCTAAGATTTATGGATATCTTGGCAGTCGGGTTAGTTGGGTCTGTTTACGTTATTGATTATTGGTCGTTCGTAACATCACTGCTGAGCCAGCATCGTCGTGTGGACCGTGGTTGTAAGTTTCCTAATCTCGAATACTGCTGTTTTATTTAATTCATGTCTTGTAAACATTGATGGATGTACTTTGAGAAAGTTTGTCCTGGATATTGAGTATTTATGTTTACTGTATGTTGAGAGGAGGTCGTGGACGCGGACGCGGTCGTGGACGCGGACGTGGAAATGCGAGGCAAGAAGAGTCGGTATCTACCCCAGAGATAGCCGCTAGTCAAACGGATTCGCATTCCGGGGGACAGCAGGGATCGGCAAATAATAATGCAGATCCTAACGTGCCGGGAGTGCTTCAGCAGGTGGTTGCCCAGATAAACCAGTTTGCTCAAGTTGTGGATCGCATGCAGACGGCGATGGGACAGCAGCACAATGCGGATAATCGGGGAGATAAATGGCTCACCGAGGTGGTCAAATTGCATCCTTCGAAATTTGACGGTTCCGCTGAGACGCTTTCGTGGGATCATTGGCTGAAGGAATTGGAAAAGATTTTTGCAGGGATTAACTGTCCCAACGATAGGAAGGTTCCGGTCGCCCAGTATCTTCTGACCGGGGAGGCTTTCGACTGGTGGGAGGCCATTCGACCGGAGGAGCACAATGTTGACTGGACGGAATTCAAATTGATGATGGAGGCGCAGTATTGTCCTCGCCCAGTTAGAGAAGCCCGAGTTCGAGAGTTTTTCTCACCACAAAATTCAGAAGTATCTGTGACGGACGTGATTAAGACTTTTAATCACCAGCTGACTTATGTGCGCCACTTGGTCAGGACCGAGGCGGAGAAGATCTTTCATTTTGACATGCGAATGAAGCCGGAAATTCAGCAGTATATGTCCGGATTTGAATGTACCACCTTGCGACAGTATCAGGACAAGGCGTTGGCCTATGATTTGAAGGAGGCAGCAGTAGAGAAGGCGACGGAAGAAAAGAAACAGAAGGTGTCTGGCAACTTCACGGAGGATAAGAGTAGTGGACCTCGCAGGGGTCAGTCCTCTTTTCATTCATCCAGGAGACCTCCGCATCCTCCTCGAGGTGGAAAGAAGTTCCGGCGGCACCAATCGCTTTGACGCAGGAAAAAGTGTTATAACTGTGGCAAAGCGGGACATGTTCGACGTGATTGTTTCGCGCCTGCTGTAACCTGTTTCGAGTGTGGACAGGAAGGACATCGCGCAACGTTTTGTGGGAATGCGACCCGATCTTTTGGTACTCGAACTACAGCTCCAGTCCCGAAGGAGATGAGTGTGAACCAGACGCAGCAGAGTGGATTTCAGCAGCAGAACGCTGGGAAGAGAGAGACATCCGGTGCTGGGTCCGTTCCTCCGCGCCTGTACGAAATGAGGAAATCTGATGATCAGAACACAGCTGTTGCATCAGGTACGATTCAGATCCTTTTGCAACCAGTTAGTGTTTTGTTCGATTCGGGAGCTACGCATTCTTTTATATCTTTGAACTGTGTTAATCGTTTGATAGTCTCGTGCTTGTATAATTGTGAACCTTATGATTTGGGATTATCGAGCGGAGAGAAAATTGTGGGAACCCTAAAAGCTAGGAATTTCCCAGTATCTATAGAAGGAAGAGAGTGGCCATCGAATCTCATTGTAGTTGACATCTACGGTGACGATTTAATTCTCGGAGATGATTGGCTCAACCGTTATGGAGCTGTTCTGAATTACCGAGAGAGAGTCATTTCCATCATTGCTGATGACGGATCTGAACACTTATTCCGAGGATGGAGACCAGGAAGCTCGGGAAAATTTATCAAAGCAATGAAATCCGTGAAATTACTGAAGCAGGGATGTCACGGACTTTGGTGCTATGCCATGAGGAAAGAGGAAGGAGTAGAGCTCTCGTCTATTTCAGTTGTGAATGAGTTCTCAGATGTATTTCCTGACGAACTACCTGGGTTACCTCCGCAGAGGGGAGTGGAATTCACTATCGAATTAGAGCCTGGAGCAGCCCCTATTTACAGGGCACCATACCGCATGGCGCCAACCGAGATGTATGAACTCAAGAAGCAACTGGAGGAATTGTTACAGAAAGGCTATATCCAACCTAGTGTTTCTCCTTGGGGAGCGCCCGTTCTCTTTGTCCGGAATAAAGACGGATCCCTCCGACTATGTATTGATTACAGGGAGCTCAACAAGATGACAATCAAGAATAAGTATCCTATACCTCGGATTGACGACTTGTTTGATCAACTGCAAGGGGCAAGGGTATTCTCGAAGATTGACTTGCGATCAGGATACCACCAGTTGAGAATTAAGGAATCGGATATACCGAACCGCTTCAGATCCCTAGACGGCATTATGAATTTGTAGTAATGCCATTTGGACTTACCAATGCTCTTGCAGTATTCATGCAATTGATGAATCGGGTATTCTTGGAATACTTGGATAAATTTGTGGTCGTCTTCATTGATGACATTTTGATATATTCGAAGGACGCAGAGGAACATGCCGAGCATTTACGTGTGGTTTTGAGCACCTTGAGGAAGGAACAGTTGTATGCAAAACTTTCAAAATGCGAGTTCTGGCTTAAGGAAGTAGCCTTCCTTGGGCATGTGATATCAGCTGACGGAGTTCAGGTGGACCCGAAGAAAGTCGAGGCAATCTTGACCGGGAAGCTCTAAAACGTGAAAGAAGTCTGAAGCTTCTTAGGGCTTGCTGGATATTATCGCCGCTTTGTAGAGGGATTTTCCAAAATTGCTCGTCCGCTCACCCAGCTGTTACAGAAAACTCAAAAGTTCATGTGGAATGAGAAGTGCCAGGCTGGTTTTGACGAACTTAAGAGGAGGCTGACGACAGCACCTATATTAGCGCTGCCAGAGGGAACTGACGGATTTATGGTATACAGCGACGCTTCGAATCAGGGTCTGGGTTGTGTGTTGATGCATAAGGATAAAGTGATTTCTTATGCCTCTCGGCAATTGAAACCGTACGAGATTAATTACCCTACTCATGATATGGAGCTAGCAGCTGTGGTCTTTGCCTTGAAAATTTGGCGACATTATTTGTACGGCACTCATTGTCAGATCTTTACAGATCATAAGAGCCTCAAGTACATTTTCAGTCAGAAAGAATTAAACATGAGGCAGAGAAGGTGGCTGGAATTGATCAAAGATTACGACTTGGAGATTCTCTATCATCCGGGGAAAGCAAACATAGTAGCCGATGCTTTGAGCCGTAAACCTGTTTCTCTTCGAGTGTTGGAAGCACTTACGTCCCAAACCAGTATTCAACGAGAACTGATCCGCGAGGGGATTGAGGTATGGGCACCAGGAATCCAAGGGCGACTTTATTTGATGGAACTGACTTGATCATTAGTCGAGGAGATCAAGTCTAAACAATTGAACGATTCTCTGATCCTTCGATTATATGACGGAGTAAAGAAAGAAAAAGCCCCAGGATTCGTGATACAAGACGATGGGGTTCTGAGATTTCAGAGTCGACTTTGCGTTCCCGAGGATGATGATTTGTGACGGACAATTTTAAAGGAAGCTCATAGCGCGCCCTATTCTATTCACCCAGGCAGTAGTAAGATGTATAAAGATTTAAAGCAAAACTTCTGGTGGGGGAATATGAAGAAGGACGTAGCGGAGTACGTTTCGAAGTGTTTGACTTGTCAGCAGGTTAAGATTGAACATCAATGACCTGCCGGGATGTTAAAACCGCTTCCGATCCCTGAGTGGAAATGGGAGGATATCTCGATGGACTTCATCACTAGTATGCCAAGCACTAGAACGGGAATGAACATGATTTGGGTTGTAGTTGATCGACTAACCAAGTCGGCTCATTTCCTGGGAATTAAAGATACATGGGGACCCGAGAGATTGGCACGAATATTTATTGCGGAGATAGTCAGATTGCATGGGACGCCGAAGACCATTATTTCGGATCGAGATGGCCGTTTCGTGTCACACTTCCGAAAGCTCACTGTGGCCTGGGATCGAGCTCAACTTTAGCATGCCTTATCATCCCCAAACGGACGGTCAGTCCGAAAGGACTATTCAAACCGTAGAAGACATGCTTAGAGCTTGTGCTTTGGATTGGTCAACTAATTGGGAAGTTCATTTGCCATTAGTCGAATTCACCTATAATAATAGTTGGCATGCTTCTATTAAGATGGCCCTATTTGAAGCTTTATACGGGAGAAGATGCCGATCACCCCTGTGTTGGAATGATTCTTCGGATTTGATCGGGACGGAACCAGAATTAATTATTCAGACTCAAGAGAAGATAGCTTTGATTCGAGAGAGACTGTTGATCGCCTGAGTCGATGTAAGTCTTATGCAGATGTACGTCTGCCGCCCTCTAGAGTTCGGCTGGGACCATGTACTATTGAAGGTGTCTCCTACACGAGGGATTTTCCGTTTTGGGAGGAGAGGCAAGCTTAGTCCGAGATATATCGGACCATTCGAGATCCTCGAGAGAGTGGGAGATTTAGCATACAGGTTGGCCTTACCACCATCGCTGAGTCACGTTCACAATGTGTTTCACGTATCCCAATTGCGGAAGTATGTACCGGACCCCAGTCACGTCATTGATTTCGACGAGATCGAGATAGCTAATGATGGCACCTTCGAAGAGAGACCAATCAAGATACTTGAGAGCCGGATCAAACAATTGAGGAATAAACCAATACACTTGGTTAAAGTACAATGGTCACGACATGGAGTCGAAGAGGCCACTTGGGAAATGGAGGACAGTATGAAGACTAGATATCCGGAGTTGTTTTCATCTTTAGTTTCGGGACGAAACTTCTTTTTAGGGAGGAAGGATGTAATACCCGAGATTTCTGTTATGTAATTGGAACTTGTGACATTGTAATGATTGTACTTGATCTGAGTATTATTTTCCGTATTTCATAATCCGATGTTGTCGAGCGTTTAGTTTCGTGGTTGTGATTTAAAGATTGGAAAATCTGCGCATATAGCGCACGCTACCGGATATGTTTAGCGTGCGCTAACGTGGAATCATAGCGCACGCTACTGAGGGTCTTTAGCGCACGCTATGCGTGGTCAAATTGATTGGGACGTGCGGTAGGTGAGATCTGGCCGGGGGACCCCTGTCGGATAGTGTCGGGATGTACCTGGACAGCTTTCGGGGAAAAGACGAGTCAACGCCTTAGCGCACGCTACAGGTATATGCGTAGCGCACGCTAGGTGCCGAGTATAGTTTAGTCCAGTGAGCCGTTAGCGCACGCTACGAGCAGGGTCTAGCGCGCGCTAATAGCCATTTATTATAAATAGGACAGCATCCTATTCGTGATTTCAGTTCTCTCTTCTCCCATTACCCGAATTCTTACACTTAGAACATATCTTCCTTCATCCTAAACACCTCATATCAACACCCTAGTTCGTGATTGAAGATCGTACATCGTTGGAGATTGGTGTTCAAGCCTTCGGTGTTGGACTTCTTCGATTTCCTCCGTGTTCTTCACTACTTTGAGGTAGGTGATTCTTCACCGATGTTAGTAATGTTTTTAAGGACGTCTGATCATGTTTTGATATCCAGTTATTTCGTTTATGATCGGTCATCACATGTTAGAAGGATACTTTGACGTATCGGCACTATTTATCGTATGAACCTTTGAACCATCTTAGTAGTATGGACTCCTAAGCGTTTTCAAATCAATTTATGATCAGTAATCGGAGATTACCTAGATCGTATGTTTTACGTAAGGAATCATATGTTGTGGGACTTGAAATAATCGGAACATAGAATATTTCTTGAAGATCCTAGAAAAGATATGTTGTTGAGATGATTATCCGTAGAAGTTGTACCTCATGATCATGGAACTTCCACAAACCTTATTAGCATGACATGCTTGAGGATGACTTGTTGTATCAACATAGAATTCATGAATTCACCACCTTTCAACCCAGTTTTTCCGGTAGCGATTCGCCATGCAAGGTTAGCGCACGCTAACATATGTGAGTTAACGTGCGCTATCGAGGTTCAGTTAACGCACAATACGTACGTAGCGTGCGTTATGTATCGGCCGGTTCAAACTGTCAGTTCGTAACTAGCGCACGCTAGTCTTACCCGATAGCGTACGCTAACATGCCTGCTTAGCGCACGTTACGTAGAGTACGTAGCGCACGCTAAGCAGTCCAGGCAGATTGTTTATTTTGAGCTTTTCGGCCGTAGACCGAATTGTTAGGCCATCGTTCGACTTGAGATGATTTGTATATCGTTCCTTTTGTTAAGGTTCGAGCTTGTTACGTTGATCGAAGGAGGCGGCCTTCGAGTGTGTCGAGATCATTGAAGTGTTTTGTCCTTGCCATTTTCGAGGCAAGTATCATATGTCGAGTTTGATTTATCATGCTTGTGGTTTTGTTCATATTGTTGAATATGAGATGTATTTCTGGAAATTCTCGTGATATTCCTTGTTATTGGTTCGTATTGATGAACATATTGAAATGCATATGTGTATGCATAGTTGATTGAATTATGGTATAAGTGATCCGAGGGGATCATGAGGATCTATGCTGAGGGCGCTGGATCGAATGTCCACCATGCGTTGGTCCGACGGGATCATCATGGGGATCTATGCTGAGGGCGCTGGATCGTTGGACGGGTTTTCCACCATGCGTTGGTCCGACGGGATCATCATGGGGATCTATGCTGAGGGCGCTGGATCGCTGGATTACCTTATATTGTGTAGATGGAATCGTGAGGATTCGCATCGTTGGATTCCGGTGGCGGAAGTCCGTTTTTCATGTTTTATGATGCATTGATGATTTATTATATGATGATACTTGTACTAGCATTGTTTTGCTAACCCCTTCGGGGGTGGACATTGTTTTGATGTTCAGGTAGCCGAGGAGCGGGGAGGCAACCACGGATCAAGGTGACGATGAAAAGGCTCGGTGATGTGATTGATGTTATCGTTATTGTGAATTGTCTTCTTGGTTCGCTTAGTACTCGAGTACGTCCGCTTTAATAAGGTCAATTCGATATGGTTGTATAAGTTAACTCATTTGATCGGTTGAATCAAATCAGTATTTGAACTTCGATTGTTCGATTGTATTGTTTTTACACTTCTTCTAAAATTATCCTTGTAAATCCTTATCTAAAGGGTTTACGGTAATTATTCGAATATCTCGGGTGTTACGAATATGGTATCGGAGCTAAGATTTATGGATATCTTGGCAATCGGGTTAGTTGGGTCATTACGTTATTGATTATTGGTCGCTCGTAACATCAACTGCCGAGCCAAAGATCGTCGTGTGGACCGTGGTTGTAAGTTTCCTAATCTCGAATACTGCTGTTTTATTTAATTCATGTCTTGTAAACATTGATGGATGTACTTTGAGAAAGTTTGTCCTGGATATTGAGTATTTATGTTTACAGTATGTTGAGAGGAGGTCGTGGACGCGGACGCGGTCGTGGACGCGGACGTGGAAATGCGAGGCAAGAAGAGTCGGTATCTACCCCAGAGATAGCCGCTAGTCAAACGGATTCACATTCCGGGGGACAGCAGGGATCGGCAAATAATAATGCAGATCCTAACGTGCCGGGAGTGCTTCAGCAGGTGGTTGCCCAGATAAACCAGTTTGCTCAAGTTGTGGATCGCATGCAGACGGCGATGGGACAGCAGCACAACGCGGATAATCGGGGAGATAAATGGCTCACCGAGGTGGTCAAATTGCATCCTCCGAAATTTGACGGTTCCGCTGAGACGCTTTCGTGGGATCATTGGCTGAAGGAATTGGAAAAGATTTTTGCAGGGATTAACTGTCCCAACGATAGGAAGGTTCCTGGCCGCCAAGATCTTCTCGACCGGGAGGCTTTCGACTGGTGGGAGGCCATTCGACCGGAGGAGCACAATGTTGACTGGACGGAATTCAAATTGATGATGGAGGCGCAGTATTGTCCTCGCCCAGTTAGAGAAGCCCGAGTTCGAGAGTTTTTCTCACCACAAAATTCAGAAGTATCTGTGACGGACGTGATTAAGACTTTTAATCACCAGCTAACTTATGTGCGCCACTTGGTCAGGACCGAGGCGGAGAAGATCTTTCATTTTGACATGCGAATGAAGCCGGAAATTCAGCAGTATATGTCCGGATTTGAATGTACCACCTTGCGACAGTATCAGGACAAGGCGTTGGCCTATGATATGAAGGAGGCAGCAGTAGAGAAGGCGACGGAAGCAAAGAAACAGAAGGTGTCTGGCAACTTCACGGAGGATAAGAGTAGTGGACCTCGCAGGGGTCAGTCCTCTTTTCATTCATCCAGGAGACCTCCGCATCCTCCTCGAGGTGGAAAGAAGTTCCGGGCAGCACCAACTGTTTCAGACGCAGGGAAAAAGTGTTATAACTGTGGCAAAGCGGGACATGTTCGACGTGATTGTTTCGCGCCTGCTGTAACCTGTTTCGAGTGTGGACAGGAAGGACATCGCGCAACGTTTTGTGGGAATGCGACCCGATCTTTTGGTACTCGCACTACACCCAGTCGAAGGAGATGAGTGTGAACCAGACGCAGCAGAGTGGATTTGATGAGAGCACCGGGAAGAGAGAGACATCCAGGTGGGTCCGTTCCTCCGCTACTGCATTTAAATGAGGAAATCGATGATCGTAACACACTGTTGCATCAGTCACGATCTGATCCTTTTGCAACCAGCTTAGTGTTTTGTTCGATTCGAGCTACGCATTCTTTTATATCTTTGAACTGTGTTAATCGTTTGAAAGTCTCGTGCTTGTATAATTGTGAACCTTATGTTGTGGGATTACCGAGCGGAGAGAAAATTGTGGGAACCCTAAAAGCTAGGAATTTCCCAGTATCTATAGAAGGAAGAGAGTGGCCATCGAATCTCATTGTAGTTGACATCTACGGTGACGATTTAATTCTCGGAGATGATTGGCTCAACCGTTATGGAGCTGTTCTGAATTACCGAGAGAGAGTCATTTCCATCATTGCTGATGACGGATCTGAACACTTATTCCGAGGATGGAGACCAGGAAGCTCAGGAAAATTTATCAAAGCAATGAAAGCCGTGAAATTACTGAAGCAGGGATGTCACGGACTTTGGTGCTATGCCATGAGGAAAGAGGAAGGAGTAGAGCTCTCGTCTATTTCAGTTGTGAATGAGTTCTCAGATGTATTTCCTGACGAACTACCTGGGTTACCTCCGCAGAGGGGAGTGGAATTCACTATCGAATTAGAGCCTGGAGCAGCCCCTATTTACAGGGCACCATACCGCATGGCGCCAACCGAGATGTATGAACTCAAGAAGCAACTGGAGGAATTGTTACAGAAAGGCTATATCCAACCTAGTGTTTCTCCTTGGGGAGCGCCCGTTCTCTTTGTCCGGAATAAAGACGGATCCCTCCGACTATGTATTGATTACAGGGAGCTCAACAAGATGACAATCAAGAATAAGTATCCTATACCTCGGATTGACGACTTGTTTGATCAACTGCAAGGGGCAAGGGTATTCTCGAAGATTGACTTGCGATCAGGATACCACCAGTTGAGAATTAAGGAATCGGATATACCGAAATCTGCTTTCAGATCCCGGTACGGGCATTATGAATTTGTAGTAATGCCATTTGGACTTACCAATGCTCCTGCAGTATTCATGCAATTGATGAATCGGGTATTCTTGGAATACTTGGATAAATTTGTGGTCGTCTTCATTGATGACATTTTGATATATTCGAAGGACGCAGAGGAACATGCCGAGCATTTACGTGTGGTTTTGAGCATCTTGAGGAAGGAACAGTTGTATGCAAAACTTTCAAAATGCGAGTTCTGGCTTAAGGAAGTAGCCTTCCTTGGGCATGTGATATCAGCTGACGGAGTTCAGGTGGACCCGAAGAAAGTCGAGGCAATCTTGGACTGGGAAGCTCCTAAAAACGTGAAAGAAGTCCGAAGCTTCTTAGGGCTTGCTGGATATTATCGCCGCTTTGTAGAGGGATTTTCCAAAATTGCTCGTCCGCTCACCCAGCTGTTACAGAAAACTCAAAAGTTCATGTGGAATGAGAAGTGCCAGGCTGGTTTTGACGAACTTAAGAGGAGGCTGACGACAGCACCTATATTAGCGCTGCCAGAGGGAACTGACGGATTTATGGTATACAGCGACGCTTCGAATCAGGGTCTGGGTTGTGTGTTGATGCAGAAGGATAAAGTGATTGCTTATGCCTCTCGGCAATTGAAACCGTACGAGATTAATTACCCTACTCATGATCTGGAGCTAGCAGTTGTGGTCTTTGCCTTGAAAATTTGGCGACATTATTTGTACGGCAGTCATTGTCAGATCTTTACAGATCATAAGAGCCTCAAGTACATTTTTAGTCAGAAAGAATTAAACATGAGGCAGAGAAGGTGGCTGGAATTGATCAAAGATTACGACTTGGAGATTCTCTATCATCCGGGGAAAGCAAACGTAGTAGCCGATGCTTTGAGCCGTAAACCTGTTTCTCTTCGAGTGTTGGAAGCACTTACGTCCCAAACCAGTATTCAACGAGAACTGATCCGCGAGGGGGTTGAGGTATGGGCACCAGGAATCCAAGGGCGACTTTATTTGATGGAACTGACTTGATCATTAGTCGAGGAGATCAAGTCTAAACAATTGAACGATTCTCTGATCCTTCGATTATATGACGGAGTAAAGAAAGAAAAAGCCCCAGGATTCGTGATACAAGACGATGGGGTTCTGAGATTTCAGAGTCGACTTTGCGTTCCCGAGGATGATGATTTGTGACGGACAATTTTAAAGGAAGCTCATAGCGCGCCCTATTCTATTAACCCAGGCAGTAGTAAGATGTATAAAGATTTAAAGCAAAACTTCTGGTGGGGGAATATGAAGAAGGACGTAGCGGAGTACGTTTCGAAGTGTTTGACTTGTCAGCAGGTTAAGATTGAACATCAATGACCTGCCGGGATGTTAAAACCGCTTCCGATCCCTGAGTGGAAATGGGAGGATATCTCGATGGACTTCATCACTAGTATGCCAAGGACTAGAACGGGAATGAACATGATTTGGGTTGTAGTTGATCGACTAACCAAGTCGGCTCATTTCCTGGGAATTAAAGATACATGGGGACCCGAGAGATTGGCACGAGTATTTATTGCGGAGATAGTCAGATTGCATGGGACGCCGAAGACCATTATTTCGGATCGAGATGGCCGTTTCGTGTCACACTTCTGGAAAGCAGTTCACAGGGCTCTGGGGACTGAGCTCAACTTTAGCACAGCTTATCATCCCCAAACGGACGGTCAGTCCGAAAGGACTATTCAAACCGTAGAAGACATGCTTAGAGCTTGTGCTTTGGATTGGTCAACTAATTGGGAAGTTCATTTGCCATTAGTCGAATTCACCTATAATAATAGTTGGCATGCTTCTATTAAGATGGCCCCATTTGAAGCTTTATACGGGAGAAGATGCCGATCACCCCTGTGTTGGGATGATTCTTCGGATTTGATCGGGACGGAACCAGAATTAATTATTCAGACTCAAGAGAAAATAGCTTTGATTCGAGAGAGACTGCTGATCGCCTGCAGTCCATGAAGTCTTATGCAGATGTACGTCGTCGCCCTCTAGAGTTCGACACTGGGGACCATGTACTATTGAAGGTGTCTCCTACACGAGGGATTTTCCGTTTTGGGAGGAGAGGCAAGCTTAGTCCGAGATATATCGGACCATTCGAGATCCTCTAGAGAGTGGGAGATTTAGCATACAGGTTGGCCTTACCGCCATCGCTGAGTCACGTTCACAATGTGTTTCACGTATCCCAATTGCGGAAGTATGTACTGCACGACCACGTCATTGATTTCGACGAGATCGAGATAGCTAATGATGGCACCTTCGAAGAGAGACCAATCAAGATACTTGAGAGCCGGATCAAACAATTGAGGAATAAACCAATACACTTGGTTAAAGTACAATGGTCACGACATGGAGTCGAAGAGGCCACTTGGGAAATGGAGGACAGTATGAAGACTAGATATCCGGAGTTGTTTTCATCTTAAGTTTCGGGACGAAACTTCTTTTTAGGGAGGAAGGATGTAATACCCGAGATTTCTGTTATGTAATTGGAACTTGTGACATTGTAATGATTGTACTTGATCTGAGTATTATTTTCCGTATTTCATAATCCGATGTTGTCGAGCGTTTAGTTTCGTGGTTGTGATTTAAAGATTGTAAAATCTGCGCATATAGCGCACGCTACCGGATATGTTTAGCGTGCGCTAACGTGGAATCATAGCGCACGCTACTGAGGGTCTTTAGCGCACGCTATGCGTGGTCAAATTGATTGGGACGTGCGGTAGGTGAGATCTGGCCGGGACCCCGCCGGATAGTGTCGGGATGTACCGGACGGCTTTCGGGAAAAGCCGAGTCAACGCCTTAGCGCACGCCATGTATATGCGTAGCGCACGCTAAGTGCCGAGTACGCTTTAGTCCAAGAGCCGTTAGCGCACGCTACGAAAGGTGGTCTAGCGCGCGCTAATAGCCATTTATTATAAATCGACATCATCCTATTCGTGATTTCAGTTCTCTCTTCTCCCATTACCCGAATTCTTACACTTAGAACATAACTTCCTTCATCCTAAACACCTCATATCAACACCCTAGTTCGTGATTGAAGATCGTACATCGTTGGAGATTGGTGTTCAAGCCTTCGGTGTTGGACTTCTTCGATTTCCTCCGTGTTCTTCACTACTTTGAGGTAGGTGATTCTTCACCGATGTTAGTAATGTTTTTAAGGACGTCTGATCATGTTTTGATATCCAGTTATTTCGTTTATGATCGGTCATCACATGTTAGAAGGATACTTTGACGTATCGGCACTATTTATCGTATGAACCTTTGAACCATCTTAGTAGTATGGACTCCTAAGCGTTTTCAAATCAATTTATGATCAGTAATCGGAGATTACCTAGATCGTATGTTTTATGTAAGGAATCATATGTTGTGGGACTTGAAATAATCGGAACATAGAATATTTCTTGAAGATCCTAGAAAAGATATGTTGTTGAGATGATTATCCGTAGAAGTTGTACCTCATGATCATGGAACTTCCACAAACCTTATTAGCATGACATGCTTGAGGATGACTTGTTGTATCAACATAGAATTCATGAATTCACCACCTTTCAACCCAGTTTTTCCGGTAGCAGTATTCTGCCATGCAAGGTTAGCGCACGCTAACATATGTGAGTTAACGTGCGCTATCGAGGTTCAGTTAACGCACAATACGTACGTAGCGTGCGTTATGTATCGCCGATTCAAAGCTGGCCAGAACTAGCGCACGCTAGTCTTACCCGATAGCGTACGCTAACATGCCTGCTTAGCGCACGTTACGTAGAGTACGTAACGCACGCTAAGCATTCCAGGCAGATTGTTTATTTTGAGCTTTTCGGCCGTAGACCGAATTGTTAGGCCATCGTTCGACTTGAGATGATTTGTATATCGTTCCTTTTGTTAAGGTTCGAGCTTGTTACGTTGATCGAAGGAGGCGGCCTTCGAGTGTGTCGAGATCATTGAAGTGTTTTGTCCTTGCCATTTTCGAGGCAAGTATCATATGTCGAGTTTGATTTATCATGCTTGTGGTTTTGTTCATATTGTTGAATATGAGATGTATTTCTGGAAATTCTCGTGATATTCGTTGTTATTGGTTCGTATTGATGAACATATTGAAATGCATATGTGTATGCATAGTTGATTGAATTATGGTATAAGTGATCCGAGGGGATCATGAGGATCTATGCTGAGGGCGCTGGATCGAATGTCCACCATGCGTTGGTCCGACGGGATCATCATGGGGATCTATGCTGAGGGCGCTGGATCATTGGACGGGTTTTCCACCATGCGTTGGTCCGACGGGATCATCATGGAGATCTATGCTGAGGGCGCTGGATCGCTGGATTACCTTATATTGTGTAGATGGAATCGTGAGGATTCGCATCGTTGGATTCCGGTGGCGGTAGTCCGTTTTGGATGTTTTATGATGCATTGATGATTTATTGTGTGATGATACTTGTACTAGCATTGTTTTGCTAACCCCTTCGGGGGTGGACATTGTTTTGATGTTCAGGTAGCCGAGGAGCGGGGAGGCAACCACAGTACCGACAGGACGATGAAAAGGCTCAGTGATGTGATTGATGTTATCGTTATTGTGAATTGTCTTCTTGGTTCGTTTAATACTCGAGTACGTCCGTTTTAATAAAGTCAATTCGATATGGTTGTATAAGTTAACTCATTTGATCGGTTGAATCAAATCTGTATTTGAACTTCAGTTGTTCGATTGTATTGTTTTTACACTTCTTCTAAAATTAGCCTTGTAAATCCTTATCTAAAGGGTTTACGGCGCTGTAATTATTCCGAATATCTCGGGGTGTTACACTTATAGCCAATTCTGAGTACAAAAGGCTCGAATATAATCAATAAACTCGAGTTTTCACAGAGTTCTGACTCAAATGCATGTAACGTGGTCTTATCTCCTATTAACAGGATGTATTCAAGAAGTAAAGGCTTAATCGGAGCTATTATAGCTAATTATGAGTACAAAAGGCTCGAATCTAATCAATAAACCCGAGTTTTCACAGAGTTCCGACTCGAATGCGTGTAACATGGTCTTATGTCATATTAACAAGATTTAATTGGAGCTATTATATCCAATACTTGCTACAACAAGACTTAATCAATAAGTAAAAGATTAATCGGAGCTTTTATAGCCAATTCGGAGTACAAAAGGCTCGAATCTAATCAATAAACCCGAGTTTCACAGAGTTCCGACTTGAATGCATGTAACATGGTCTTATGTCCTATTAACAAGACTTAATCAGAGCTATTATATCCAATACTTGCTACAACAAGACTAAATCAGGTAGTAAAAGATAAATCGGAGCTCTTATAAACAATTCTCAGTATAAAAGGCTCGAATCTAATTAATAAACTCGAGTTTTCATAGAGTTCCGACTCGAATGCATGTAAC
Organism: Orobanche coerulescens; assembly: GCA_033398695.1. Lineage (NCBI taxonomy): Eukaryota > Viridiplantae > Streptophyta > Magnoliopsida > Lamiales > Orobanchaceae > Orobanche > Orobanche coerulescens. The sequence goes on along the minus strand of JAWKAU010000124.1, from coordinate 54,734 downwards.
ATGGTCTTGTCTCCTATTAATAGGATGTAATCAAGAAGTAAAGGCTTAATCGGAGCTATTATATTGAATCCTTGCTACAACAAGACTTAATCAAGAAAGAAAAGATTAATCAGAGCTGTTGTAGCCAATTCTGAGTACAAAAGGCTCGAATCTAATCAATAAACCCGAGTTTTTGTTGATTTCAGACTTGAATGCATGTAACGTGGTTTTATCTCCTATTAACAAGACTTATCAAGAAGTAAAGGCTTGGTCGGAGCTATTATGCGAATCCTTGCTTCAACAATACTTAATTAAGAAGTAAAAGATTATTCGTAGTTGTTATAGCCAATTCTAAGTACAAAAGGCTCGAATCTAATCAATCTGTAACACCCCAAACTAGGCGGATATTACAGTGCCGTGGACCCCCGACTGGGACCCACCAGGCGAATGGAAGAGGATGAATTACACAGGGTAAATGTAGTACCGAACCACATTATAACATCAATTACTCCGAGTAGGAGTTTCATACAACACACCCAGGATAATAGAATACATGTGTATCTTATGTGACGATAAAATACACGACACTGAATGAAATGAGTATTCGAACGGAATGTCTGCAGCGGAATAAATAAAGAAAACATGAATGACTGAATAAATGACTGAAAGGACTGGGGCCCCCTCCTAGTATCACTGGGACTCCCCGCCGTCGACGTGTTCTCCCTGCGCCTTTGCCTTGCCATGACCTGAAAAACAATATCCCCAAACGGGGTCAGTTATACAGAACAACAATCCTCAAGGGTTGAAAATACACAATTATGATTAACTGAAGTTATGAAATATTCTTAGCTATGAATTACGCTGGAGAAGAGTATCATAGTACGCCCGTAATGTTCTGTGTGAGTGTCCAACACCCGTCCGTGTACCTAATTAGTCTCACGGTGTAACGCTTTCCCGTGTGCACGGTCTAATGTATCGGTGAACCCAATACAATAACCATCGTGTGCCCGACTAAAAATTCCACACAGCCACACCCGGCCACGCATTATGAACCTTAAGGTCATATGAACGAGAATGACCGTAATGAATATCAATGAATAAGTAATAATCGACAAAGTCAAGAATGACTCACCGAGATGAGAGTAATAATGAAATGAATGATAGCTCAACGAAAAGATTGGAACCGCTGTTCCTTATGATCAAGTGATTAATTGACAATAACAAGTTTTAATATGATTAATACAATGATGAATGAGTTATGATTATGAATAATCAACAACAAAAGGTATGAATATCCTTTTAACCGAGTAAGAATTAACTTACACAACAACGATGAAGAATGTCCGTCCACGAACAACGCCCTAACCAAGATACCGGTTGCTCGAACAACCTTAATTCAATACAATTGCCAACAATCCGATCAATAACGAATTAAACACGAATATAACGAACTCAAGACGCCGATACGATTAAACCAAGTTCATTGGGGCATTATATCGAACACTTTGAGGCCAACTTTGATTGATTACCACTAAACCTCAATAATACCAACTTCAAATCCCCAAGAAGTGCTTCAAAACAACAAAACATCTCTAATACGATCAATAATCCGTTATGAATATCCAAAACGTGATTATAACAACAATTAATCGAAATCCCCAAATCCAACTCGATATTCAAAGTGTTCTTGAATAAATCTCTCAATAATCCAATGAATCCTTATACAAACTCATAATCATATACATATCCCTTCATATAACATGATTATAACGTCCAAAACATCATAACTCAACACAAAATCGAAATCCAAGGTGTTGAAGAAATTACCTCTTGAAGATCCAACCACTACGATCCGAAGAACACGAGTTAAAACGAGTATCCAAGCTTCTCAAAGGAATGAAGATGATGAAGATTACACACTCAAGTGATTGATGATGATAAAATCTCTCTCTCAACCCTCTCTCTCGGATGAAGAAGGAAAAAGGAAGAAGTGAGGAGAAATGACCCGCCAAGTCATTAAATACGGCCAAGTTACGGCCGTAACTCGGCCCTCTTACGGCCGTAACTTTCCAAGTCAACGGCCCTACGGCCGAATCGCCAACTCAGACGGCCGTAACTCGGCTTCGTCCAAAGCTCCGCAGACTTACGGCCGTAATCGATCCCGAGTTACGGCGTAACCCGCTTCGTAAAAAACATCCGTCGACACCCTTACGGCCGTAACCGCACACCTTACGGCCGTAATCGATGATACGGCCGTATCCGCCAAACTTACGGGCGTAAGCCCTCTTCGCCGAAACGACTGTGTACTGGCCGTCACAGACGGCCAGAATCGCCAAGCCTTACGGCCGTACCTTCCTCGACTTACGGCCGTATGCCGCAACCCTTACGGCCGTAAGTCACCCTTGGTCGACAACACCCAAAATTCACGAACACCACTTACGGCCGTATCTCACCTTCCTTACGACCGTAACTCACCTTCGCCAAAATGTCTCGGTAGCCATTGACGCAGACGGCCAGAATCGCCAGCCTTTACGGCCGTACTCGCCGACTTACGGCCGTACCACAAGACCTTACGGCCGTAAGTCCCTTTCGCCCAAATGGCACGAAAACACGAACCCTTGTTACGACCAGAACCCAAAGTCCTTACGCCGTAACTCGAAGGCCGCCAAGTTGAAAATTCCGATAACTCCGATTCCTCGCTACGACTGATGAATGATCCGACATAACATACGAATGTGAAAATGAACAAGTCTAAAACAAGTCACCGATGAAGCCCCCAGTACGACTACCAATCACGATGAAAACAACAATACTCCCGTCGGTCTCTAAACGGAGATGACATGCCGATCGGTAACTGATATACGATTACAACAAGCCAACAGTGAACACAAATGAATGAATCAAGAATGATGAGTGATTATTAACGAGTGAGAAATACTGAGTGACAATTACAGACTGATAATTACTGAATGAAAATGAATGAATTACAACCGGGTATTACATACTCCCCCCCTTAAAAAGAGTTTCGTCCTCAAACTAAGGGTCAAACAACTGGGATAACTCCCCGCATACTATCCTCGGTTTCCTGTAGCTTCTTCGACTCCGTGTCTAGACCACCGAATTTTAACCAAAGGAATAGTCTTATTCCTCAAGCTTGATTCGCCGCTCTAAAACTCGAATAGACGTTCCTCATATGAATGATCGTCGGCGATCTCGATTTCGTCGAACTGGAGTATGTGACTCGGGTCGGCAACATACTTCCGTAACTGAGAGACATGAAACACGTTATGAATTCGGCTCAACGCCGGAGGTAAAGCCAATCAATAAGCTAACTCGCCCACTCGATCCAAAATCTCAAACGGTCCAATGAATCTCGGACTCAACTTTCCCCTCTTCCCAAAACGGAAAATACCTCGACTGGGATACCTTGACCAAAACGTGGTCACCCGTCTCGAACTCTAGTGGTCGACGACGATTATACGCATAGATTTGCCGACTACGAGTCACAACATACGACTCGATTAAAGCTACCTTCTCTCGGGCGGCTATAAGCATATCGGGCTCGGTTCCGATTGATTCGACAAGTCATCCCAACACAAAGGAGACCGACAACGACGACCGTACAAGGCCTCGTAAGGTGCCATCTTAATGGAAGCATGCCGGCTATTATTATACGTGAACTCGATCAATGGTAGTTGGGCTTCCCAATCGTCCTTCCAATCGAGGACGCATGCCCTCAACATGTCCTCTAATGTCCGAATAGTCCTCTCGATTGCCCGTCGGACCGAGGATGAAAAGCGTGCGAGATTGAGCCGAGTTCCCATAGCACGATGAACTGATTTCCAAAAATGAGACACAAATCGTCCGTCACGATCGGAAACGATACTCTTAGGAGTACCATGAAGTCGACTATCTCTTTGATGAACAATCGAGCCAGTCTCTCAGACCCCACGTATCCTTGATCTCAAGGAAATGAGCTGATTTAGTTAAGCGGTCCACAATCACCTGATCGTATTCATGCCACGACGACTGCGGCAAACTCGTGATGAAGTCCATAGAAATGTCTTCCCACTTCCACTCCTAATAGGGAGAGGTTTCATCATACCCGCCGCCGATGTTCAATCTTAACTTGTTGACAGTGTTAAGCATCTCGAAACAAATTCTCGCGACTTCTCGCTTCATATTACTCCACCAAGAATTTCGTTTCAAGTCCTTGTACATCTTGTTGGACCCGGATGAACAGAATAAGGGGTAGCATGAGCTTCTTTCAAAATCGAGTTTTTCAACTCGTCATTCGCAGACGCACAACCGATTCTTAAATCTCAAAAGTCCATCCTCGTGGACCACGAATCCGTGGGCTTTCTCGAGCCACATCCTCACGGATGCGCAACAATGAAGGGTCCGAACTCCGATTCTCTCCGATTACCTCCTCGAGTGACGATGAAATCTCTAACATACAAAGTCGTCCTCGAACTCGCCAAGCCGACCTCGATCTCGGGTCTAAGGAATTTCGCCAAGTTCCTTCGAACTGTTAGACGAGCAAGCATCCGCTTCTGAACGGACTTGCGACTCAAGGCGTCGGCGACAACGTCGCCTTGCCCGGTGGTAAAGGATCTCGATATCGTAATCTTTGATTAATTCTAACCACTGCCTCTGCCGCATATTTAACTCCTTCGAGTAAATATATACTTTAAACTCTTATGATCGGTGAATATCTCGATGTAACGCCATAAAGATAATGACGCCATATTTTCAAAGCGAACACCACTACCGCTAGCTCCGTGTCATGGGTCGGATAATTAACCTCGTAAGGTCTCAATTGCCGTGAAGCATAAGCAATAACCTTTCCGTTCGCATGAGCACACATCCGAGACCCCGCCGGACGCATCACTATAAACCACAAATCCCTCCGTCCCTGCGGCAAGGAAAGTACAGTCTTGTCATTAACCGGCTCTTGAGTTCCTCAAAACTCACGACACGCGTCGGACCACGTGTATTTCTTATCCTTTCGCAAAAGGTTCAATGGTTGAGCAATTTTGGAAAATCCTTCCACAAATCGCCGATAATAACTCGCTAATCCGAGGAAACTCCGGTTTCCTTAACATTCTTCTGAGGTAACCAATCTCGAATAGCCTCCGTCTTCTGAGGGTCGACACGAACTCCGTCTGATGAAATTACATGTCCGAGAAAAGTCACTTCGGACATCCAGAACTCGCACTTGGAAAACTTTCCAAAAAGTTGCTCTCGTCTCAACACATCGAGGACCTGATGAAGATGAACCTCGTGATCCTCTCGGCTACGAGAATAAATCAAAATATCGTCGATGAAGACAACAACAAACTGATCCAAAAAGTCGATGAAAACCCGATTCATCAATTCCATGAATACCGCAGGTGCATTAGTTAGCCCGAATGGCATAACTACGAACTCATAATGACCATAGCGTGTTCGAAACGCCGTCCTCGCGATATCCGACTCTCGAATCCACAATTGGTGATATCCAGATCTTAAGTCGATCTTGGAAAATACTGAAGCTCCCTGAAGTTGATCTAAAAGATCATCAATACGGGGTAAGGGATATTTATTCTTGATTGTCACTCTGTTCAACTCCCGATAATCGATACACAAACGAAATGAACCATCCTTCTTCTTGACAAACAACACGAGTGCTCCCCACGGAGACGCACTCGGTCGGATATAACCCTTCTCGAACAATTCCTCAAGTTGGTTCTTTAATTCCTGCATTTCGTCGGGCCATCCGACGGTGCCTTCGATATCGGGACGTACGTGCTCCAACTCAATCGTGAATTCCACATCCTCTCGTGGAGGCAAACCGTAACTCGTCTGAAAACATCGCATATTCCTCACCACCGGAATATCCATTAACATTATCGATGACTTCTCGGTTTTGGCCATATAGCACCAATAACCGACACATCCCCGATTGAGTAACCTTACCGCTTTCATCAAATTAATGACCTTACGTAACAACCGGGATTACCTCCCAAACACACATTCAACCCCATCGTCGAAATGATAGTGACCATACGCTACGGACACTAATGATGGCATCATGACGATCCATCCAATCAATACCCAAGATGACGCCGCCCTCGGCAAATCTACCACGATTAGGTCTCACGGCCATACACGACCATGAAATCAATCGGACAATCAATCTCACGACATCGATAATTCGCCTACCATCGTAGGCCGATGACATAAGGCTCACAACTAGTAGCACTACCTGCACGTAGTCTACTCAAACATGACTCGAAATGAATGAATGCGATGCACCAAGATCAAAAAGGGTACACACAAAGTTGAGATAGAATATCGAGTGTACCCGAGATCATTCGGCCTCGGATCATCGCCTTCTTCATCTCATAAACCGGGCTTGCTAGTCCCAGACCGACGCTCCTGTCACGGCTATAGCTCCACCTTTAGTCGCTCCCGTAGTTTTAAACGACGCCGATTGAGCGGCCCGACTCAACGGCCGATCGCTAGGTGCCCGAGATGACGTCCGAGTAGGTTTGGAGTCCCTACGGCAAAACGGGCCTTATGCCCGGCAATCCCACAATTATGACAGGTGATAGTCTGTCGAGGACACTTGGTACTGAGGTGACCAAGCTCCCCACAGTTAAAACAGGTGATGGCCGAACTGGCCGCTCGAGACTGAGATTCCGCGGGTCTAGACGACACAGGAGGTCGCTCAGAAAAAGCAGAGCCCGCACGGGGTTTCTTGAAGGTTGTCTGACCGCCTTCAGACTGGTTACGATTCTTCGATTTCTTGCTAGCAGACGAAGGTTGCTGCTTAGCAATCTCTTTAGCAGTAAGCTCATAGGTGAGAGCTTTCTCAATGAATTCAGCCAACGTGGTGCAATTATGATTGAGCAACTGAAGTCTCATACGGGGTTTCAGCCTCTTGCTGAAATACTTAATCTTATCCGCCTCGGAATGAATGATAGATGAGGCGAACGGAAGAAGTTCCTGAAATTTTCGGCAATGGCGAGAACATCCTCGTCTGATGAGGGGTCGGGAGTGAGTAACTCTGACAGCTAGGCCTCTCTGAGTGGGGCCGGATAATACCTCTCCATCATGAGAGTTTTGAACTGATCCCATGTACAAGATCCTTCGGTGGGCTTCAACGACAACCACCAAGAATGAGCGCTCTTACCCAGGTAGTAAGCCGCAACAGAAACTTTGTGTCCTTCCGGACACTCCACCATAGCAAACAACTTCTCGAAATGTTCGAGCCAATGAATAATATCTCCGGCCTGCAGAGCCCTCGAAAGTCGGTGGCCTCGCGAGAGATGTCGCCGATGATATTGCTCACATTCCTCTCTTGCCTCCGAGGTGGCGGCGGAGGAGCCCGTTGATTCCGAGTAGTGGAGTTATGCATCGTCTCCATCAACCGAGCCATCTGGGTCATTTGGGCCATCATGCCCGCATAAATGCGAGTGGGTCAACCCGACACCCTCCGACCGAGCCGTGTCCTGCACGACTCCCGATAGTGAATGATCGCGTCCAGTGAATGAGTGGCGTCACACGCCGATGAGTTAGCATTATTCTGGCATTTGCACGTGTGTTCGCACGAGTTCTCGGATTCGGCCGCTCCACGGCCTCGTCCTCCTCGTCCTTCCTGCCACTCTTTCCATACCAAGTAGGAAAGTCACATGATGATTATATTTCCCGCATGAATATCACGTTATGATTATATTATGAAATGATGAAAATGAGAATACACGCTCCAATACAGCGATTACATGAATGATTAATTGACGTGACATGATTATCTGATGAAGTTACTGAAATGATTATCTTGAATGAGTTAACAAGATTAATGATTTGATCTTTCTAATCAACAACTGAATAATGAAATGAATTGAGTGATTAATGAGTTAACCTGACCGTCCTGATCAAAGTGACAATGATGATTGAGGATTGTTAACTGATGAATTATGAATGAATGATTAATGCCAGAAATTATACCATGGCATTAGAAGTCTTACAGTTCTTGGTCTGATTGGTTCGGCATTTGCACAGGTCACACGTGACGCGAAAGTCCAATGATACTAGTCCGATGACGATGATTTCAAACGAGACATGACTTGGAGGGTAGTATTCAAAACCACGCTCTGATACCAACTCTGTAACACCCCAAACTAGGCGGATATTACAGTGCCGTGGACCCCCGACTGGGACCCACCAGGCGAATGGAAGAGGATGAATTACACAGGGTAAATGTAGTACCGAACCACATTATAACATCAATTACTCCGAGTAGGAGTTTCATACAACACACCCAGGATAATAGAATACATGTGTATCTTATGTGACGATAAAATACACGACACTGAATGAAATGAGTATTCGAACGGAATGTCTCAGTGGAATAAATAAAGAAAACATGAATGATGAATAAATGACTGAAAGGACTGGGGCCCCCTCCTAGTATCACTGGGACTCCCCGCCGTCGACGTGTTCTCCCTGCGCCTTTGCCTTGCCATGACCTGAAAAACAATATCCCCAAACGGGGTCAGTTATACAGAACAACAATCCTCAAGGGTTGAAAATACACAATTATGATTTACTGAAGTTATGAAATATTCTTAGCTATGAATTACGCTGGAGAAGAGTATCATAGTACGCCCGTAATGTTCTGTGTGAGTGTACAACACCCGTACGTGTACCTAATTAGTCTCATGGTGTAACGCTTTCCCGTGTGCACGGTCTAATGTATCGGTGAACCCAATACAATAACCATCGTGTGCCCGACTAAAAATTCCACACAGCCACACCCGGCCACGCAATATGAACCCAGAAGGTCATATGAACGAGAATGACCGTAATGAATATCAATGAATAAGTAATAATCTGACAAAGTCAAGAATGACTCACCGAGATGAGAGTAATAATGAAATGAATGATAGCTCAACGAAAAGATTGGAACCGTCGTTCCTTATGACTGAAGTGATTAATTGACAATAACAAGTTTTAATATGATTAATACAATGATGAATGAGTTATGATTATGAATAATCAACAACAAAAGGTATGAATATCCTTTTAACCGAGTAAGAATTAACTTACACAACAACGATGAAGAATGTCCGTCCACGAACAACGTCCTAACCAAGATACCGGTTGCTCGAACAACCTTAATTCAATACAATTGCCAACAATCCGATCAATAACGAATTAAACACGAATATAACGAACTCAAGACGTCGATACGATTAAACCAAGTTCATTGGGGCATTATATCGAACACTTTGAGGCCAACTTTGATTGATTACCACTAAACCTCAATAATACCAACTTCAAATCCCCAAGAAGTGCTTCAAAACAACAAAACATCTCTAATACGATCAATAATCCGTTATGAATATCCAAAAACGTGATTATAACAACAATTAATCGGAAATCCCCAAATCCAACTCGATATTCAAAGTGTTCTTGAATAAATCTCTCAATAATCCAATGAATCCTTATACAAACTCATAATCATATACATATCCCTTCATATAACATGATTATAACGTCCAAAACATCATAAGTCAACACAAAATCGAAATCCAAGGTGTTGAAGAAATTACCTCTTGAAGATCCAACCACTACGATCCGAAGAACACGAGTTAAAACGAGTATCCAAGCTTCTCAAAGGAATGAAGATGATGAAGATTACACACTCAAGTGATTGATGATGATAAAATCTCTCTCTCAACCCTCTCTCGGATGAAGAAGGAAAAAGGAAGAAGTGAGGAGAAATGACCCGCCAAGTCATTAAATACGGCGGAGTTACGGCCGTAACTCGCCCTCTTACGGCCGTAACTTTCCAAGTCAACGGCCCTACGGCCGTAATCGCCAACTCAGACGGCCGTAACTCGCTTCGTCCAAAGCTCGCCGAGACTTACTACGGCCAGAACCGATCCCGAGTTACGGCGTAATCCGCCTTCGTCAAAAACATCCGCCGACACCCTTACGGCCAGAATCCGCACACCTTACGGCCGTAACTCGATGATACGGCCGTATCCGCCAAACTTACGGCGTAAGCCCTCTTCGCCGAAAACGACTGTGCACTGCCGCCGCAGACGGCCAGAATCCGCCAAGCCTTACGGCCGTACCTTCCTCGACTTACGGCCGTATGCCGCAACCCTTACGGCCGTAAGTCACCCTTGGTCGACAACACCCAAAATTCACGAACACCACTTACGGCCGTATCTCACCTTCCTTACGACCGTAACTCACCTTCGGCCAAAAATGTCTCGGTAGCTCTTTGACGCAGACGGCCAGAATCGGCCAGCTTACGGCCGCACTCGGCCGACTTACGGCCGTACCACAAGACCTTACGGCCGTAAGTCCCTTTCGTCCAAATGGCCTGAAAACACGAACCCTTGTTACGGCCGTAACCCAAAGTCCTTACGGCCGTAACTCGATGCTGGCCAAGTTGAAAATTCCGATAACTCCGATTCCTCGCTACGACTGATGAATGATCCGACATAACATACGAATGTGAAAATGAACAAGTCTAAAACAAGCCACCGATGAAGCCCCCCAGTATACGACTACCAATCACGATGAAAACAACAATACTCCCGTCGGTCTCTAAACGGAGATGACATGCCGATCGGTAACTGATATACGATTACAACAAGCCAACAGTGAACACAAATGAATGAATCAAGAATGATGAGTGATTATTAACGAGTGAGAAATACTGAGTGACAATTACAGACTGATAATTACTGAATGAAAATGAATGAATTACAACCGGGTATTACACAATCAACCCGAGTTTCACAGAGTTACGACTCGAATGCATGTAACATGGTCTTATGTCCTTTTAACAAGACCTAATCGGAGCTATTATATCCAATACTTGCTACAACAAGACTTAATCAAGAAGTGAAAGATTAATCGGAGCTCTAATAAATAATTCTAAGTACAAAAGGCTCGAATCAAATCAATAAACTCGAGTTTTCATAGAGTTCCGACTCGAATGCATGTAACATGGTCTTATCTCCTATTAACAGGATGTAATCAAGAAGTAAAGTCTTAATCAGAGCTATTATAGTGAATCCTTGCTACAACAAGACTTAATCAAGAAAGAAAAGTTTAATCATAGCTGTTGTAGCCAATTCTGAGTACAAAACGCTCGAATCTAATCAATAAACCCGAGTTTTTGTAGAGTTCGGACTCGAATGCATGTAAGGTGGTTTTATCTCCTATTAACAAGACTTAATCAAGAAGTAAAAGATTATTCGGAGCTATTATATCCAATACTTGCTACAACAAGACTTAATCAAGAAGTAAAAGATTAATCGGAGCTCTTATAGCCGCCCGAGTATAAAAGGCTCGAATCTAATCAATAAACCCGAGTTTCACAGTTCCGACTCAATGCATGTAACATGGTCTTATGTCCTATTAACAAGACTTAATCGGAGCTATTATATCCAATACTTGCTACAACAAGACTTAATCAAGTAGTAAAAGATAAATCGGAGCTCTTATAAACAATTCTGAGTACAAAAGGCTCGAATCTAATTAATAAACTCGAGTTTTTATAGAGTTCCGACTCGAATGCATGTAACATGGTCTTATCTCCTATTAACAGGATGTAATCAAGAAGTAAAGGCTTAATCGGAACTATTATAGTGAATCCTTGTTACAACAAGACTTAATCAAGAAAGAAAAGATTAATCAGAGCTCTTATAACCAATTCTAAGTACAAAAGGCTCGAATCTAATCAATAAACCCGAGTTTTCGTAGATTTCAGACTTGAATGCATGTAACGTGGTTTTATCTCCTATTAACAAGACTTATCAAGAAGTAAAGACTTAGTCGGAGCTATTATCCGAATCCTTGCTACAACAAGACTTAATCAAGAAGTAAAAGATTATTCGGAGTTGTTATAGCCAATTCTAAGTACAAAAGGCTCGAATCTAATCAATCAACCCGAGTTTCACAGAGTTACGACTCGAATGCATGTAACATGGTCTTATGTCTTATTAACAAGACCTAATCGGAGCTATTATATCCAATACTTGCTACAACAAGACTTAATCAAGAAGTAAAAGATTAATCGGAGCTCTTATATCCAATACTTGCTACAACAAGACTTAATCAAGAAGTAAAAGATTAATCGGAGCTCTTATAGCCAATTCTGAGTATAAAAGGCTCGAATCTAATCAATAAACCCGAGTTTCACAGAGTTCCGACTTGAATGCATGTAACATGGTCTTATGTCCTATTAACAAGACTTAATCAGAGCTATTATATCCAATACTTGCTACAACAAGACTTAATCAAGTAGTAAAAGATAAATCGGAGCTCTTATAAACAATTCTGAGTACAAAAGGCTCGAATCTAATTAATAAACTCGAGTTTTTATAGAGTTCCGACTCGAATGCATGTAACATGGTCTTATCTCCTATTAACAGGATGTAATCAAGAAGTAAAGGCTTAATCGGAACTATTATAGTGAATCCTTGTTACAACAAGACTTAATCAAGAAAGAAAAGATTAATCAGAGCTCTTATAACCAATTCTAAGTACAAAAGGCTCGAATCTAATCAATAAACCCGAGTTTTCGTAGATTTCAGACTTGAATGCATGTAACGTGGTTTTATCTCCTATTAACAAGACTTATTAAGAAGTAAAGACTTAGTCGGAGCTATTATGCGAATCCTTGCTACAACAAGACTTAATCAAGAAGTAAAAGATTATTCGGAGTTGTTATAGCCAATTCTAAGTACAAAAGGCTCGAATCTAATCAATCAACCCGAGTTTCACAGAGTTACGACTCGAATGCATGTAACATGGTCTTATGTCCTATTAACAAGACCTAATCGGAGCTATTATATCCAATACTTGCTACAACAAGACTTAATCAAGAAGTAAAAGATTAATCGGAGCTCTTATATCCAATACTTGCTACAACAAGACTTAATCAAGAAGTAAAAGATTAATCGGAGCTCTTATAGCCAATTCTGAGTATAAAAGGCTCGAATCTAATCAATAAACCCGAGTTTCATAGAGTTCCGACTTGAATGCATGTAACATGGTCTTATGTCCTATTAACAAGACTTAATCAGAGCTATTATATCCAATACTTGCTACAACAAGACTAAATCAAGTACTAAAAGATAAATCGGAGCTCTTATAAACAATTTTGAGTATAAAAGGCTCGAATCTAATTAATAAACTCGAGTTTTTATAGAGTTCCGACTTGAATGCATGTAACGTGGTTTTATCTCCTATTAATAACACTTATCAAGAAGTAAAGGCTTAGTCGGAGCTATTATGCGAATCCTTGCTACAACAAGACTTAATCAAGAAGTAAAAGATTATTCGGAGTTGTTATAGCCAATTCTAAGTACAAAAGGCTCGAATCTAATCAATCAACCCGAGTTTCACAGAGTTACGACTCGAATGCATGTAACATGGTCTTATGTCCTATTAACAAGACCTAATCGGAGCTATTATATCCAATACTTGCTACAACAAGACTTAATCAAGAAGTAAAAGATTAATCGGAGCTCTTATAAATAATTCTAAGTACAAAATGCTCGAATCTAATCAATAAACTAGAGTTTTCATAGAGTTCCGACTCGAATGCATGTAACATGGTCTTATCTCCTATTAACAGGATGTAATCAAGAAGTAAAGTTTTAATCAGAGCTATTATAGTGAATCCTTGCTACAACAAGACTTAATCAAGAAATAAAAGATTAATCATAGCGGTTGTAGCCAATTCTGAGTACAAAACGCTCGAATCTAATCAATAAACCCGAGTTTTTGTAGAGTTCGGACTCGAATGCATGTAACGTGGTTTTATCTCCTATTAACAAGACTTAATCAAGAAGTAAAAGATTATTCGGAGCTATTATATCCAATACTTGCTACAACAATACTTAATCAAGAATTAAAAGATTAATCGGAGCTCTTATAGCCAATTCTGAGTATAAAAGGCTCGAATCTAATCAATAAACCCGAGTTTCACAGAGTTCCGACTCAATGCATGTAACATGGTCTTATGTCCTATTAACAAGACTTAATCGGAGCTATTATATCCAATACTTGCTACAACAAGACTTAATCAAGTAGTAAAAGATACATCAGAGCTCTTATAAACAATTCTGAGTACAAAAGGCTCGAATCTAATTAATAAACTCGAGTTTTTATAGAGTTCCGACTCGAATGCATGTAACATGGTCTTATCTCCTATTAACAGGATGTAATCAAGAAGTAAAGGCTTAATCGGAACTATTATAGTGAATCCTTGTTACAACAAGACTTAATCAAGAAAGAAAAGATTAATCAGAGCTCTTATAACCAATTCTAAGTAGAAAAGGCTCGAATATAATTAATAAACTCGAGTTTTCATAGAGTTCTGACTCGAATGCATGTAACGTGGTCTTATCTCCTATTAACAGGATGTAATCAAGAAGTAAAGGCTTAATCGGAGCTATTATAGTGAATCCTTGCCACAAAAAGACTTAATCAAGAAGTAAAAGATTATTCGGAGCTATTATAGCCAATTATGAGTAGGGAAGGGTCGAATCAAGAAGTAAACCCGAGTTTTCATAGAGTTCCGACTCGAATGCATGTAAAATGGTCTTATGTCGTATTAACAAGATTTAATCGGAGCTATTATATCCAATACTTGCTACAACAAGACTTAATAAAGAAGTAAAAGATTAATCGGAGCTCTTATAGCCAATTCTGAGTATAAAAGGCTCGAATCTAATCAATAAACCCGAGCTTCGCAGAGTTCCGACTTGAATGCATCTAACATGGTCTTATGTCCTATTAACAAGACTTAATCGGAGCTATTATATCCAATACTTGCTACAAAAAGACTTAATCAAGTAGTAAAAGATAAATCGGAGCTCTTATAAACAATTCCGAGTACAATAGGCTCGAATCTAATTAATAAACTCGAGTTTTCATAGAGTTCCGACTCGAATGCACGTAACATGGTCTTATCTCCTATTAACAGGATGTAATCAAGAAGTAAAGTCTTAATCAGAGCTATTATAGTGAATCCTTGCTACAACAGGACTTAATCATGAAAGAAAAGATTAATCAGAGCTGTTGTAGCCAATTCTGAGTACAAAACGCTCGAATCTAATCAATAAACCCGAGTTTTTGTAGAGTTCGGACTCGAATGCATGTAACGTGGTTTTATCTCCTATTAACAAGACTTATAAATAAGTAAAGGCTTAGTCGGAGCTATTATGTGAATCCTTGCTACAACAAGACTTAATCAAGAAGTAAAAGATTATTCGGAGTTGTTATAGCTAATTCTGACTACAAAAGGCTCGAATCTAATCAATAAACCCGAGTTTCGCAGATTTACGACTCGAATGCATGTAACATGGTCTTATGTCCTATTAACAAGACCTAATCGGAGCTATTATATCCAATACTTGCTACAACAAGACTTAATCAAGAAGTAAAAGATTAATCGGAGCTCTTATAAACAATTCTGAGTACAAAAGGCTCGAATCTAATCAATAAAATCGAGTCTTCATAGAGTTCTGACTCGGATGCATGTAACGTGGTCTTGTCTCCTAATAACAGGATGTAATCAAGAAGTAAAGGCTAAATCGGAGCTATTATATTGAATCCTTGCTACAACAAGACTTTACCAAGAAAGAAAAGATTAATCACAACTGTTGTAGCCAATTCTGAGTACAAAAGGCTCGAATCTAATAAAAAACTCGAGTTTTCGTAGAGTTCAAACTCGAATGCATGTAACATGGTTTTATCTCCTACTAACAAGACTTATCAAGAAGTAAAGGCTTAGCCGGAGCTATTATGTGAATCCTTGCTACAACAAGACTTAATCAAGAAGTAAAAGATTATTCGGACTTGTTATAGCTAATTTTGAGTACAAAAGGCTCGAATCTAATCAATAAACCCGAGTTTCACAGTGTTCCGACTCGAATGCATGTAACATGGTCTTATGTCCGATTAACAAGACCTAATCGGAGCTATTATATCCAATACTTGCTACAAAAAGACTTAATCAAGAAGTAAAAGATTAATCGGAGCTCTTATAAATAATTATGAGTACAAAAGGCTCGAATCTAATCAATAAACTCGAGTTTTCATAGAGTTCCGACTCGAATGCATGTAACGTGGTCTTATCTCCTATTAACAGGATGTAGTCAAGAAGTAAAGGCTTAATCGGAGCTATTATATCCAATACTTGCTACAACAAGACTTAATCAAGAAGTAAAAGATTAATCGGATCTCTTATAAACAATTATGAGTACAAAAGGCTCGAATCTAATCAATAAACTAGAGTTTTCATAGAGTTCTGATTCGAATGCATGTAACGTGGTCTTATCTCCTATTAACAGGATGTAATCAAGAAGTAAAGGCTTAATCAGAGCTATTATAGTGAATCCTTGCTATAACAAGACTTAATCAAGAAAGAAAAGATTAATCAGAGCTCTTATAGCCAATTCTGAGTACAAAATGCTCGAATCTAATCAATAAACCCGAGTTTTCACAGAGTTCCGACTCGAATGCATGTAACATGGTCTTATGTCATATTAGCAAGATTTAATCGGATCAATTATATCCAATACTTGCTACAACAAGACTTATTCAAGAAGTAAAAGATTAATCGAAGCTCTTATAGCCAATTCTGAGTACAAAAGGCTCGAATCTAATCAATAAACTCGAGTTTCATAGAGTTCCAACTCGAATGCATGTAACATGATCTTATGTCCTATTAACAAGACTTAATCGGAGCTATTATATCCAATACTTGCTACAACAAGACTTACTCAAGAAGTAAAAGATAAATTGTAGCTCTTATAAACAATTCCGAGTACAAAAGGCTCGAATCTAATTAATAAACTCGAGTTTTCATAGAGTTCCGACTCGAATGCATGTAACGTGGTCTTGTCTCCTATTAATAGGATGTAATCAAGAAGTAAAGGCTTAATCGGAGTTATTATATTGAATCCTTGCTACAACAAGACTTAATCAAGAAAGAAAAGATTAATCAGAGCTGTTGTAGCCAATTCTGAGTACAAAAGGCTCGAATCTAATCAATAAACCCGAGTTTTCGTAGATTTCAGACTTGAATGCATGTAACGTGGTTTTATCTCCTATTAACAAGACTTATCAAGAAGTAAAGGCTTAGTCGGAGCTATTATGCGAATCCTTGCTACAACAAGACTTAATCAAGAAGTAAAAGATTATTCAGAGTTGTTATAGCCAATTCTAAGTACAAAAGGGTCGAATCTAATCAATAAACCCGAGTTTCACAGAGTTCCGACTCGAATGCATGTAAAATGGTCTTATGTCCTACTAACAAGACCTAATCGGAGCTATTATATCCAATACTTGCTACAACAAGACTTAATCAAGAAGTAAAAGATTAATCGGAGCTCTTATAAACAATTCTATGTACAAAAGGCTCGAATCTAATCAATAAACTAGAGTTTTCATAGAGTTCCGACTCGAATGCATGTAACATGGTCTTATCTCCTATTAACAGGATGTAATCAAGAAGTAAAGTTTTAATCAGAGCTATTATAGTGAATCCTTGCTACAACAAGACTTAATCAAGAAATAAAAGATTAATCATAGCGGTTGTAGCCAATTCTGAGTACAAAACGCTCGAATCTAATCAATAAACCCGAGCTTTTGTAGAGTTCGGACTCGAATGCATGTAACGTGGTTTTATCTCCTATTAACAAGACTTATAAATAAGTAAAGGCTTAGTCGGAGCTATTATGTGAATCCTTGCTACAACAAGACTTAATCAAGAAGTAAAAATTATTCGGACTTGTTATAGCTAATTCTGACTACAAAAGGCTCGAATCTAATCAATAAACCCGAGTTTCACAGATTTACGACTCGAATGCATGTAACATGGTCTTATGTCCTATTAACAAGACCTAATCGGAGCTATTATATCCAATACTTGCTACAACAAGACTTAATCAAGAAGTAAAAGATTAATCGGAGGTCTTATAAACAATTCTGAGTACAAATGGCTAGAATCTAATCAATAAACTCGAGTCTTCATAGAGTTCTGACTCGAATGCATGTAACGTGGTCTTGTCTCCTAATAACAGGATGTAATCAAGAAGTAAAGGCTAAATCGGAGCTATTATATTGAATCCTTGCTACAACAAGACTTTATCAAGAAAGAAAAGATTAATCACAACTGTTGTAGCCAATTCTGAGTACAAAATGCTCGAATCTAATCAAAAACCCGAGTTTTCGTAGAGTTCAAACTCGAATGCATGTAACATGGTTTTATCTCCTACTAACAAGACTCATCAAGAAGTAAAGGCTTAGCCGGAGCTATTATGTGAATCCTTGCTACAACAAGACTTACTCAAGAAGTAAAAGATTATTCGGACTTGTTATAGCTAATTTTGAGTACAAAAGGCTCGAATCTAATCAATAAACCCGAGTTTCACAGTGTTCCGACTCGAATGCATGTAACATGGTCTTATGTCCGATTAACAAGACCTAATCGGAGCTATTATATCCAATACTTGCTACAACAAGACTTAATCAAGAAGTAAAAGATTAATCGGAGCTCTTATAAATAATTATGAGTACAAAAGGCTCGAATCTAATCAATAAACTCGAGTTTTCATAGAGTTCCGACTCGAATGCATGTAACGTGGTCTTATCTCCTATTAACAGGATGTAGTCAAGAAGTAAAGGCTTAATCGGAGCTATTATATCCAATACTTGCTACAACAAGACTTAATCGAGAAGTAAAAGATTAATCGGATCTCTTATAAACAATTATGAGTACAAAAGGCTCGAATCTAATCAATGAACTAGAGTTTTCATAGAGTTCTGATTCGAATGCATGTAACGTGGTCTTATCTCCTATTAACAGGATGTAATCAAGAAGTAAAGGCTTAATCGGAGCTATTATAGTGAATCCTTGCTATAACAAGACTTAATCAAGAAAGAAAAGATTAACCAGAGCTCTTATAGCCAATTCTGAGTACAAAATGCTCGAATCTAATCAATAAACCCGAGTTTTCACAGAGTTCCGACTCGAATGCATGTAACATGGTCTTATGTCATATTAGCAAGATTTAATCGGAGCAATTATATCCAATACTTGCTACAACAAGACTTATTCAAGAAGTAAAAGATTAATTGAAGCTCTTATAGCCAATTCTGAGTACAAAAGGCTCGAATCTAATCAATAAACCCGAGTTTCATAGAGTTCCGACTCGAATGCATGTAACATGATCTTATGTCCTATTAACAAGACTTAATCGGAGCTATTATATCCAATACTTGCTACAACAAGACTTAGTCAAGAAGTAAAAGATAAATTGTAGCTCTTATAAACAATTCCGAGTACAAAAGGCTCGAATATAATTAATAAACTCGAGTTTTCATAGAGTTCTGACTCGAATGCATGTAACGTGGTCTTATCTCCTATTAACAGGATGTAATCAAGAAGTAAAGGCTTAATCGGAGCTATTATAGTGAATCCTTGCCACAAAAAGACTTAATCAAGAAGTAAAAGATTATTCGGAGCTATTATAGCCTATTATAGCTATTATAGCCTATTATAGCCAATCAAGAAGTAAACCCGAGTTTTCATAGAGTTCCGACTCGAATGCATGTAAAATGGTCTTATGTCGTATTAACAAGATTTAATCGGAGCTATTATATCCAATACTTGCTACAACAAGACTTAATAAAGAAGTAAAAGATTAATCGGAGCTCTTATAGCCAATTCTGAGTATAAAAGGCTCGAATCTAATCAATAAACCCGAGCTTCGCAGAGTTCCGACTTGAATGCATCTAACATGGTCTTATGTCCTATTAACAAGACTTAATCGGAGCTATTATATCCAATACTTGCTACAACAAGACTTAATCAAGTAGTAAAAGATAAATCGGAGCTCTTATAAACAATTCCGAGTACAATAGGCTCGAATCTAATTAATAAACTCGAGTTTTCATAGAGTTCCGACTCGAATGCACGTAACATGGTCTTATCTCCTATTAACAGGATGTAATCAAGAAGTAAAGTCTTAATCAGAGCTATTATAGTGAATCCTTGCTACAACAGGACTTAATCAAGAAAGAAAAGATTAATCAGAGCTGTTGTAGCCAATTCTGAGTACAAAACGCTCGAATCTAATCAATAAACCCGAGTTTTTGTAGAGTTCGGACTCGAATGCATGTAACGTGGTTTTATCTCCTATTAACAAGACTTATAAATAAGTAAAGGCTTAGTCGGAGCTATTATGTGAATCCTTGCTACAACAAGACTTAATCAAGAAGTAAAAGATTATTCGGAGTTGTTATAGCTAATTCTGACTACAAAAGGCTCGAATCTAATCAATAAACCCGAGTTTCGCAGATTTACGACTCGAATGCATGTAACATGGTCTTATGTCCTATTAACAAGACCTAATCGGAGCTATTATATCCAATACTTGCTACAACAAGACTTAATCAAGAAGTAAAAGATTAATCGGAGCTCTTATAAACAATTCTGAGTACAAAAGGCTCGAATCTAATCAATAAAATCGAGTCTTCATAGAGTTCTGACTCGGATGCATGTAACGTGGTCTTGTCTCCTAATAACAGGATGTAATCAAGAAGTAAAGGCTAAATCGGAGCTATTATATTGAATCCTTGCTACAACAAGACTTTACCAAGAAAGAAAAGATTAATCACAAGCTGTAGCCAATTCTGAGTACAAAAGGCTCGAATCTAATAAAAAACTCGAGTTTTCGTAGAGTTCAAACTCGAATGCATGTAACATGGTTTTATCTCCTACTAACAAGACTTATCAAGAAGTAAAGGCTTAGCCGGAGCTATTATGTGAATCCTTGCTACAACAAGACTTAATCAAGAAGTAAAAGATTATTCGGACTTGTTATAGCTAATTTTGAGTACAAAAGGCTCGAATCTAATCAATAAACCCGAGTTTCACAGTGTTCCGACTCGAATGCATGTAACATGGTCTTATGTCCGATTAACAAGACCTAATCGGAGCTATTATATCCAATACTTGCTACAAAAAGACTTAATCAAGAAGTAAAAGATTAATCGGAGCTCTTATAAATAATTATGAGTACAAAAGGCTCGAATCTAATCAATAAACTCGAGTTTTCATAGAGTTCCGACTCGAATGCATGTAACGTGGTCTTATCTCCTATTAACAGGATGTAGTCAAGAAGTAAAGGCTTAATCGGAGCTATTATATCCAATACTTGCTACAACAAGACTTAATCAAGAAGTAAAAGATTAATCGGATCTCTTATAAACAATTATGAGTACAAAAGGCTCGAATCTAATCAATAAACTAGAGTTTTCATAGAGTTCTGATTCGAATGCATGTAACGTGGTCTTATCTCCTATTAACAGGATGTAATCAAGAAGTAAAGGGTTAATCAGAGCTATTATAGTGAATCCTTGCTATAACAAGACTTAATCAAGAAAGAAAAGATTAATCAGAGCTCTTATAGCCAATTCTGAGTACAAAATGCTCGAATCTAATCAATAAACCCGAGTTTCACAGAGTTCCGACTCGAATGCATGTAACATGGTCTTATGTCATATTAGCAAGATTTAATCGGATCAATTATATCCAATACTTGCTACAACAAGACTTATTCAAGAAGTAAAAGATTAATCGAAGCTCTTATAGCCAATTCTGAGTACAAAAGGCTCGAATCTAATCAATAAACCCGAGTTTCATAGAGTTCCAACTCGAATGCATGTAACATGATCTTATGTCCTATTAACAAGACTTAATCGGAGCTATTATATCCAATACTTGCTACAACAAGACTTACTCAAGAAGTAAAAGATAAATTGTAGCTCTTATAAACAATTCCGAGTACAAAAGGCTCGAATCTAATTAATAAACTCGAGTTTTCATAGAGTTCCGACTCGAATGCATGTAACGTGGTCTTGTCTCCTATTAATAGGATGTAATCAAGAAGTAAAGGCTTAATCGGAGTTATTATATTGAATCCTTGCTACAACAAGACTTAATCAAGAAAGAAAAGATTAATCAGAGCTGTTGTAGCCAATTCTGAGTACAAAAGGCTCGAATCTAATCAATAAACCCGAGTTTTCGTAGATTTCAGACTTGAATGCATGTAACGTGGTTTTATCTCCTATTAACAAGACTTATCAAGAAGTAAAGGCTTAGTCGGAGCTATTATGCGAATCCTTGCTACAACAAGACTTAATCAAGAAGTAAAAGATTATTCGAGTTGTTATAGCCAATTCTAAGTACAAAAGGGTCGAATCTAATCAATAAACCCGAGTTTCACGAGTTCCGACTCGAATGCATGTAAAATGGTCTTATGTCCTACTAACAAGACCTAATCGGAGCTATTATATCCAATACTTGCTACAACAAGACTTAATCAAGAAGTAAAAGATTAATCGGAGCTCTTATAAACAATTCTATGTACAAAAGGCTCGAATCTAATCAATAAACTAGAGTTTTCATAGAGTTCCGACTCGAATGCATGTAACATGGTCTTATCTCCTATTAACAGGATGTAATCAAGAAGTAAAGTTTTAATCAGAGCTATTATAGTGAATCCTTGCTACAACAAGACTTAATCAAGAAATAAAAGATTAATCATAGCGGTTGTAGCCAATTCTGAGTACAAAACGCTCGAATCTAATCAATAAACCCGAGCTTTTGTAGAGTTCGGACTCGAATGCATGTAACGTGGTTTTATCTCCTATTAACAAGACTTATAAATAAGTAAAGGCTTAGTCGGAGCTATTATGTGAATCCTTGCTACAACAAGACTTAATCAAGAAGTAAAAAATTATTCGGACTTGTTATAGCTAATTCTGACTACAAAAGGCTCGAATCTAATCAATAAACCCGAGTTTCACAGATTTACGACTCGAATGCATGTAACATGGTCTTATGTCCTATTAACAAGACCTAATCGGAGCTATTATATCCAATACTTGCTACAACAAGACTTAATCAAGAAGTAAAAGATTAATCGGAGGTCTTATAAACAATTCTGAGTACAAAAGGCTAGAATCTAATCAATAAACTCGAGTCTTCATAGAGTTCTGACTCGAATGCATGTAACGTGGTCTTGTCTCCTAATAACAGGATGTAATCAAGAAGTAAAGGCTAAATCGGAGCTATTATATTGAATCCTTGCTACAACAAGACTTTATCAAGAAAGAAAAGATTAATCACAACTGTTGTAGCCAATTCTGAGTACAAAAGGCTCGAATCTAATCAAAAACCCGAGTTTTCGTAGAGTTCAAACTCGAATGCATGTAACATGGTTTTATCTCCTACTAACAAGACTTATCAAGAAGTAAAGGCTTAGCCGGAGCTATTATGTGAATCCTTGCTACAACAAGACTTAATCAAGAAGTAAAAGATTATTCGGACTTGTTATAGCTAATTTTGAGTACAAAAGGCTCGAATCTAATCAATAAACCCGAGTTTCACACTGTTCCGACTCGAATGCATGTAACATGGTCTTATGTCCGATTAACAAGACCTAATCGGAGCTATTATATCCAATACTTGCTACAACAAGACTTAATCAAGAAGTAAAAGATTAATCGGAGCTCTTATAAATAATTATGAGTACAAAAGGCTCGAATCTAATCAATAAACTCGAGTTTTCATAGAGTTCCGACTCGAATGCATGTAACGTGGTCTTATCTCCTATTAACAGGATGTAGTCAAGAAGTAAAGGCTTAATCGGAGCTATTATATCCAATACTTGCTACAACAAGACTTAATCAAGAAGTAAAAGATTAATCGGATCTCTTATAAACAATTATGAGTACAAAAGGCTCGAATCTAATCAATGAACAAGAGTTTTCATAGAGTTCTGATTCGAATGCATGTAACGTGGTCTTATCTCCTATTAACAGGATGTAATCAAGAAGTAAAGGCTTAATCGGAGCTATTATAGTGAATCCTTGCTATAACAAGACTTAATCAAGAAAGAAAAGATTAACCAGAGCTCTTATAGCCAATTCTGAGTACAAAATGCTCGAATCTAATCAATAAACCCGAGTTTTCACAGAGTTCCGACTCGAATGCATGTAACATGGTCTTATGTCATATTAGCAAGATTTAATCGGAGCAATTATATCCAATACTTGCTACAACAAGACTTATTCAAGAAGTAAAAGATTAATTGAAGCTCTTATAGCCAATTCTGAGTACAAAAGGCTCGAATCTAATCAATAAACCCGAGTTTCATAGAGTTCCGACTCGAATGCATGTAACATGATCTTATGTCCTATTAACAAGACTTAATCGGAGCTATTATATCCAATACTTGCTACAACAAGACTTAGTCAAGAAGTAAAAGATAAATTGTAGCTCTTATAAACAATTCCGAGTACAAAAGGCTCGAATCTAATTAATAAACTCGAGTTTTCCTAGAGTTCCGACTCGAATGCATGTAACATGGTCTTGTCTCCTATTAATAGGATGTAATCAAGAAGTAAAGGCTTAATCGGAGCTATTATATTGAATCCTTGCTACAACAAGACTTAATCAAGAAAGAAAAGATTAATCAGAGCTGTTGTAGCCAATTCTGAGTACAAAAGGGTCGAATCTAATCAATAAACCCGAGTTTTCGTAGATTTCAGACTTGAATGCATGTAACGTGGTTTTATCTCCTATTAACAAGACTTATCAAGAAGTAAAGGCTTAGTCGGAGCTATTATGCGAATCCTTGCTACAACAAGACTTAATCAAGAAGTAAAAGATTATTCAGAGTTGTTATAGCCAATTCTAAGTACAAAAGGGTCGAATCTAATCAATAAACCCGAGTTTCACAGAGTTCCGACTCGAATGCATGTAACATGGTCTTATGTCCTACTAACAAGACCTAATCGGAGCTATTATATCCAATACTTGCTACAACAAGACTTAATCAAGAAGTAAAAGATTAATCGGAGCTCTTATAAACAATTCTATGTACAAAAGGCTCGAATCTAATCAATAAACTAGAGTTTTCATAGAGTTCCGACTCGAATGCATGTAACATGGTCTTATCTCCTATTAACAGGATGTAATCAAGAAGTAAAGTTTTAATCAGAGCTATTATAGTGAATCCTTGCTACAACAAGACTTAATCAAGAAATAAAAGATTAATCATAGCGGTTGTAGCCAATTCTGAGTACAAAACGCTCGAATCTAATCAATAAACCCGAGTTTTTGTAGAGTTCGGACTCGAATGCATGTAACGTGGTTTTATCTCCTATTAACAAGACTTAATCAAGAAGTAAAAGATTATTCGGAGCTATTATATCCAATACTTGCTACAACAAGACTTAATCAAGAATTAAAAGATTAATCGGAGCTCTTATAGCCAATTCTGAGTATAAAAGGCTCGAATCTAATCAATAAACCCGAGTTTCACAGAGTTCCGACTCAATGCATGTAACATGGTCTTATGTCCTATTAACAAGACTTAATCGGAGCTATTATATCCAATACTTTTTTTTTTTTTTTTTTAAAAAAAAAAACACCACATATATTAGACGGACCAAAAGGAATGTGGGGGGACGAGCCCCACTACACGCCCAAAGGAAAAAAAATGAGGGCGGACGAACCCCTCTACACGTCCACAATTAAATCAAAAAGCGATGGCCACGAAAACGCCAACTAAGAAGAAAACAATTTTTTTACATCTTAAGTAAGGGTAACACATTTTATCTAACCGAATAAGACCAAGGATCCTCCCCTTGAGATCATGCCCATCCGAACAAAAATAATCTCGATGGTGGCATCCTTGGTTAGCAAAATAATCGGCCACCGCGTTCCCTTCCCTATAGATATGAGAAAAACGAACATTAATGCAAGTAGAAAGTTTGTGAATTTTGCAAATTAAGCTTTGAACATTCCAAGGAGATGAAGAGTTCTCCTTGAGTAATTTGAGAGATATGGATGAATCCACTTCAACCCAAACATTAGTAAAACCTTTGTCCACACAAAGGAGAAGCCCTCTCCAAATGGCATGAAGCTCCGCGAAGGTGTTAGTTTGCGAACCAACAAATTCCCAAAAAAAGAAAATGGCCGACCCGAGATGATCCCTAAGAACCCCGCCGGCGGCCGCGGGACCCGGGTTCCCCTTGGCCGCCCCGTCCATGTTGAGTTTAACCCACCCGGGCGTCGGTTTCATCCAACGAACACTAACCACTTTACGGGTGAAATTGAACTTAGCATTATGGCCGAGATATGCCGCCAAAATGTCGGCCCCTTTCCAAAAATAGATCCGATTCTTCCCCTCGATTTTGATGGATTTTAAGTACGCCCAAATCCGGGAACACACACGATCAACCGTAAATGGAATTTGCTTCATTCTTTTATCATTCCTACAACACCATAAAAACCAACATATAAGCACGGGAATGATATGAAATATATGAGTCTTACCAAAAGTTTTGTTGAACCAAGAAGGAAAGATAAGATTGAGATCCTTGGTGATGAGTTTCGGCCATCCCACCAAAGAGTGGAAATAGTCCCACACTTTGCTAGCCACGGGCCCATCCCACAACAAGTGGATGAGAGTTTCGTCCCCGTTACAACAAAAACAACGAGTGTCGGCAACCATCCCCCTACGAATTAAACAATCGGGCGTGGGGATCCAATTATTAAAAACCCGGACCATAAACACCGAGATGGTTGGAGTGATAGCAAAATTCCAACACTTCTTAAGAATCAAATGGGAGGGTTTTTTTTGGCGGACTTTCTCCCAAGTATTATTAAACGAGAAATCCCCGTTAGAGGAAAGCTTCCAACTCGGTTTGCAATTGGCTACATTACATGGAAGAGAGCAAATATAATCACAATAGCCTTGGGGAAGGATCTCCTTAAGCTTGGAATAGTTCCACTCCCCGTTGTTCCAAAATTTATTAAGACACTCTTTAGACTTCGTGGGAAACAAATTCGAAAGGGGACTAAAATCGCACCAATTATCATGCCAAAAAGACGAATTAGCATTGCCACTATTCCAAAAAATGAGTTTATCAACCTCCCCACGAATGGCACATAACCTTTTCCAATTGGGGGAATCAAAAGGATTAGGTTTGACCACCATGGGGTGGAGCCTTTTGCAATATTTAGCCATAAGAAAGTTAGACCAAATATTCTTATTGGTCCTAAATCTCCACCACATTTTAAACTCCGCCGCTTGGATTAAATCATTTAAATCACGGCACCCTATCCCACCTTCGTGAGTAGGGTAACAAAGTCTTTTCCAAGCGGCCCAATGCATTTTTTTATTACGCTCGTTAGAACCCCAAAGGAATTTATTAAAAAGCCTCTCAAAGAATAAGATAACATTAGCCGGGGGGTTGATAAGTTGAAGATTATAAAAGAGGATGGAATTAAGAACCGACTTGATAAGCTCGATCCTCCCTCCTAAAGAAAGGAGGTGATGATTCCAAGTACAAATTTTGTTTTGGATTTTAAGGATGGCGTTACTAAACATATTGAAAGTGGGGTTGCCTTTCCAAATAGGGACACCAAGGTAATTCATGGGGAGTTCCGAAAAAGAAAAACCCATGATATCCTTAACACGAGCGACATCGCCGGCGGTCGGGTTATGCATAAGAAAAGTACTTTTCGCATTATTAATTTTTTGCCCCGAAACCGCTTCAAAATGGTGGAGGCACCGTCTAAGCAAAATTAGGTTATTTTGAGACGCATTAACAAAAAGGAGCATGTCATCGGCAAACGCAAGATGAGAAATATGAACTTTTTTGCGAATAGTGAAAAACATGGTCGGGTTTTTATTGAAAGTATGATCAATGTTCCTCGAAAGGTAATCCTCGGCCAAAATAAATAGAAGAGGGGATAATGGATCCCCTTGTCTAAGACCCCTCTCACTTTTAAAAAAACCCACGAATGAGCCATTAATAATGATAGAAAACCAAGCATTGCAAACACATTGACGGAATAATTTAATAAGATTAGGGGAGAAACCAAAACTAGTAAGCACTTTGAAGAGAAAACCCCAATTAATCCTATCATAAGCTTTTTCCATATCAAGTTTAATGACCGAGTTATCCTTGGAACGAGATATGTCATGGACGACTTCTAAGGCCATGAGAATATTATCCGTGATTAATCGGTCCTTTATGAAACCCGATTGAGCGGGATTGATGATCCTCGGGAGGATAGAGCTCAACCGTTTGCTAAGAATTTTGGAAATAATCTTGTAAGTAGTATTGCACAAACTAATCGGTCTAAAATCTTTCCAAGAGTTGGGGGAGGGGATTTTGGGAATGAGCGTTATAGCCGTAGAACAATATGCTTGCGAAAGATCGGCCCCCCCAAAAAAATCTAACACCGCCTCCAAAACATCACCTTTAATAATATCCCAACAAGATTGAAAAAATTTCGCATTAAAGCCATCGGGACCGGCCACACTATCCCCCTCCATATCAAAAACAATTTTCTTAATCTCATCGAGGGTAGGGGGCAACACATAAAAAGATTGTCACAATCGAGAATATTGTTAGGAATAAGATCCTTATCAAATTGATCAATGTCAACCGGTTCGTTATTAAATAAATTCGAAAAGTAAGCCACGGCCGATTGATGAATACCAATCTCATCCGAGATGATGCACCCATTATCATGAATGCTATGAATGTGGCTGTTGTGCCTTTTTTTCTTAACCAAATCATGGAAGAATTTGCTATTTCTTTCCCCTTCCATTGTCCATTTCATACGGGCCTTTTGTTTCCAAAAGGACTCTTCCATAGACAATGTGCGAATAAGGGAAGCATTGAGTTTTTTAAGATTGACCATGTTGGAAATGGAGGGATCGGAGTCAAAA
Organism: Orobanche coerulescens; assembly: GCA_033398695.1. Taxonomy (NCBI): domain Eukaryota; kingdom Viridiplantae; phylum Streptophyta; class Magnoliopsida; order Lamiales; family Orobanchaceae; genus Orobanche; species Orobanche coerulescens. The sequence goes on along the minus strand of JAWKAU010000124.1, from coordinate 25,908 downwards.
ATCTCTTCGGCCTCGGCAACCTCCGTTTGAATTCTATCAACATTTTTAAAAATGTTGCCGAAAGTAAATTTGTTCCATTCTTTGAGAGTGAGTTTGAGGCGTAAAAGCTTGTTCGACAAATTAAGAAGGCCCGAGAAGGGCGAGGGAATATCCCAAGAGTCTTTAACGGTTTGAAGAAAAAGATGGTGTTGAACCCACATGTTTTGAAAATGAAAAGACGCTTTGGGCCGATTAAAATCCGGGCTAAAATTGCACAAAAGAGAATTATGGTCAGAGGTATGCCTCGGGATATGTCTCACACAACAATGAGGAAATTTGTTCACCCATTCCGAAGAAAAGAAAATCCGATCCAATCTTTGCCACACCGAATTACTATACCAAGTGAAGGGGGATCCCACATATCCTCCGTCCATGAGGTCGCATTCAAGGACCGCGTCCCTAAATTCCTCCATTTCGGAAAGGATAGGAGGGGTGTCCCCTTTTTTTTCCTGTGGATATAGGACGATATTGAAATCACCGCCTACCATCCAAGGGATATGATTTTGACTAACCGAGATAAGATCCTCCCAAAGAGAACGTCTCTCAATCTTGGTATTTTTGCCATAAACAACAGTGAGTAAAAAAGGATAAGACAAGTCCTTATAATTAATTTGGGTATGGAGCATTTGATCCGCATTATGTAAAACACGAATGTTAGTGGCATGGTCCGAAAAAATCCAAATATGATTATTTGCATTCGCCACGACATTATCAAAACCAAACAACCTACAAAAAAAGGACGCGTTTAAAGCGACTTTAGGCTCAATAAGGGCTAAAATATTAGGACGATGGTCCTTCTTAAGCAATTTAACAATTTTTTGGGCCGATTCATTCCCGATGCCTCTCACATTCCAAATAATGACACTAATCATTGATTACGAGATCGTCTAGTTTCCATTTTGGATGAGACGGCTGACTGTTTATTAGTATTATTTTTTTTATTGGTTTTATTGGTTTTTTTACCGGGCGATTCCGATTTAGATTCCAACACATTAGAAAAAGGAAGAGCAATGACTAACTTTCTCCGCCCTTTACCTACTTTTTTACCATCCGATAAAGATTTAGAAATATCATCATCCTTTGGTTCAAAAGATGGTTCGGATCCCGCATCCTCAAGATCATCCTTCGAATCTCTATGTACGGAATCACTATCCGAGGATAATAATTCCTGTTCATTCGTGATTCGAAGGGGTTCTTGGGGCGAGCCACTGTGGGTATTAGAACCCCCACTAGTGGCCGAAGGGCCAGGAGACGAGCCAACCGATTTAAAAACAGCATCCGGTGCGATAGGGGCAGCTTTAATAACATCACCCGAATTAAAAATATCATGAGCGGCCAAAGCAATAGCCTCAGAATCTGGGCCCGGCCCATTATGGTTAATGCCAAAAGGCCCTGGACCAATCTGGACAGTGGGTGAATTATTTTTGTTACCCGATTTAAGCACCTCACCAGAAACAAGATTAACAGAAGCATAATTACCAACATCAGCTTTACTATTCGGCTCTTTGATATGCCTGACAGCACGCTCAGAGCAATTCTGCTCATTAAATTTTTCCTTTTTGTTACCTGACTTCGGGGGAGACAAACTATTTTTCTTACTGGAGGAGTGGCTCTCCCGAATTTGTTGTTCCATTTGTTCCAAATCTTCGGCGTTCTGGAGGGCAGCAAACATGTTATCTACCGGGACATCGACATCCTCATTGGATTTCCCTGTGTCATCCTCAACAATACACACGTTAGAAGGGGGGGGGGACGGGGAGGTCTGGGATAACTCCAGACACTTGCCCCTTTTCGGTTATGGTCGTTATATTTTTGTTATTTCCAGCACGAACTTGAATCCATTCTTCCTTTTTCTTATCTTTTTTAGCATTGGTTATGTTTTCAAACTTGTTAACAAACACTTTAGGTTTTAACTCCGGATTTTTAACATAGCGCATATCAATATCGTGACCGATGTGGTGACAATGGTGACAATATTTAGGTAATTTTTCATATTCGACTTCGAGTTTAGTAAAAACATCACCACAACGAATAGCAACCGTTTCCGGAGGCTTAATTTTCAGATTTACTTCCACACAAATCCTCGCAAAATTTAATCGGGAACGGTTAAGAGTAAGGCTATCCGCCTTAATATAATTACCAAGAAGAGACCCGACCGTTTGTAAAGCCCTCGGATCAAACCATTGAATGGGCAGCGCAAAATTTTTTATCCAAATTGGTGCCGAGGCTGGTTCATGTTTGAAGTTGAAAAAGGGATCCCATTTAAAAAGCCGCATAGGGTATCCGAGTAGATTAAATTCGCGTTTTAACCATAATTTTGCATATAACTCTTCATTTTGCATAGAGATTAAAACATGTTTAAAATTCAAGAATTGAACTTTGCACAAACCAAAACCGGAATTTTGTAAAAATCTAGCGATGGAGATATTATCTGGTTTACCAAACGAGAATTTTCCAATGAGTGCATTTTTGTAAACATCCGATACCTGGGCACACTCTTCCAGCGAGAAGACGGCCGTTGGCATGTCACCAGAGAAATCCACCGTGCCCAGAGTTTCTGTCCTGTGCGACTGATTGTTAACGATATCCACGAACGAAAACTTCTGTTTTTCCACCCGAGAATCGCCGGGAGCTGGGGGAGGAACTTTTTTCCCCTGGTCACTCTTAGGAGTTTCCGGGATGAACTCCTCCAAATCGGGTATATCCCCTGCATCCAAAGCCGAAGCAACCTCAACCCGCTCCAGATCCGGGATCTCCCCCTCTTCCAGAAACGAGCCACCTGTTTTGTCATTAATTTCATCCGCCAAAAACCTATCCTCAGACCGAACTCGCGGCGGTTCTCCACCCTGAAGTGAAAAATGGCGTTCGGTTGTTTTGTAAAAATCCCGATTCGTCTGCAAAGAGGTTGTTTGGGAGAAAAGATTAGCCTTCCTTCCGTCAGCCGCCGTCGTTTTGGCTGAGAAGGATGGGGTTTTGTAATTAAGAAAATTTGTGGTCAGATTTTTGGGTAGGTTGAAAGAGGAGAGATGCGGCATCTCCTCCAAGCCTTTTTTTTTGGTCGATTCCATGTGGATATCGGCCTGAACGGGAGAAGAACGAGAAGAACCGCCGCTCATAGGCGGTGGTGGAGGGTGAGAAGAAGACGTTATCAGCGAGAGAATGCTGATAACGGGTCGCTAGGGATAAGAAAAAAAAGGAGCAGGCGGTGGAATTCTAGAGAGAAGGCAGAGCGCAAAAACTAGAGAGAGAAAGAATGCTCAGCGAAAAATTATTATATCCAATACTTGCTACAACAAGACTTAATCAAGTAGTAAAAGATAAATCAGAGCTCTTATAAACAATTCTGAGTACAAAAGCCTCGAATCTAATTAATAAACTCGAGTTTTTATAGAGTTCCGACTCGAATGCATGTAACATGGTCTTATCTCCTATTAACAGGATGTAATCAAGAAGTAAAGGCTTAATCGGAACTATTATAGTGAATCCTTGTTACAACAAGACTTAATCAAGAAAGAAAAGATTAATCAGAGCTCTTATAACCAATTCTAAGTAGAAAAGGCTCGAATATAATTAATAAACTCGAGTTTTCATAGAGTTCTGACTCGAATGCATGTAACGTGGTCTTATCTCCTATTAACAGGATGTAATCAAGAAGTAAAGGCTTAATCGGAGCTATTATAGTGAATCCTTGCCACAAAAAGACTTAATCAAGAAGTAAAAGATTATTCGGAGCTATTATAGCCAATTATGAGTACAAAAGGGTCGAATCTAATCAAAAAACCGGAGTTTTCATAGAGTTCCGACTCGAATGCATGTAAAATGGTCTTATGTCGTATTAACAAGATTTAATCGGAGCTATTATATCCAATACTTGCTACAACAAGACTTAATAAAGAAGTAAAAGATTAATCGGAGCTCTTATAGCCAATTCTGAGTATAAAAGGCTCGAATCTAATCAATAAACCCGAGCTTCACAGAGTTCCGACTTGAATGCATCTAACATGGTCTTATGTCCTATTAACAAGACTTAATCGGAACTATTATATCCAATACTTGCTACAACAAGACTTAATCAAGTAGTAAAAGATAAATCGGAGCTCTTATAAACAATTCCGAGTACAATAGGCTCGAATCTAATTAATAAACTCGAGTTTTCATAGAGTTCCGACTCGAATGCACGTAACATGGTCTTATCTCCTATTAACAGGATGTAATCAAGAAGTAAAGTCTTAATCAGAGCTATTATAGTGAATCCTTGCTACAACAGGACTTAATCAAGAAAGAAAAGATTAATCAGAGCTGTTGTAGCCAATTCTGAGTACAAAACGCTCGAATCTAATCAATAAACCCGAGTTTTTGTTGAGTTCGGACTCGAATGCATGTAACGTGGTTTTATCTCCTATTAACAAGACTTATAAATAAGTAAAGGCTTAGTCGGAGCTATTATGTGAATCCTTGCTACAACAAGACTTAATCAAGAAGTAAAAGATTATTCGGAGTTGTTATAGCTAATTCTGACTACAAAAGGCTCGAATCTAATCAATAAACCCGAGTTTCACAGATTTACGACTCGAATGCATGTAACATGGTCTTATGTCCTATTAACAAGACCTAATCGGAGCTATTATATCCAATACTTGCTACAACAAGACTTAATCAAGAAGTAAAAGATTAATCGGAGCTCTTATAAACAATTCTGAGTACAAAAGGCTCGAATCTAATCAATAAACTCGAGTCTTCATAGAGTTCTGACTCGAATGCATGTAACGTGGTCTTGTCTCCTAATAACAGGATGTAATCAAGAAGTAAAGGCTAAATCGGAGCTATTATATTGAATCCTTGCTACAACAAGACTTTATCGAGAAAGAAAAGATTAATCACAACTGTTGTAGCCAATTCTGAGTACAAAAGGCTCGAATCTAATCAAAAACCCGAGTTTTCGTAGAGTCCAAACTCGAATGCATGTAACATGGTTTTATCTCCTACTAACAAGACTTATCAAGAAGTAAAGGCTTAGCCGGAGCTATTATGTGAATCCTTGCTACAACAAGACTTAATCAAGAAGTAAAAGATTATTCGGACTTGTTATAGCTAATTTTGAGTACAAAAGGCTCGAATCTAATCAATAAACCCGAGTTTCACAGTGTTCCGAATCGAATGCATGTAACATGGTCTTATGTCCGATTAACAAGACCTAATCGGAGCTATTATATCCAATACTTCCTACAACAAGACTTAATCAAGAAGTAAAAGATTAATCGGAGCTCTTATAAATAATTATGAGTACAAAAGGCTCGAATCTAATCAATAAACTCGAGTTTTCATAGAGTTCCGACTCGAATGCATGTAACGTGGTCTTATCTCCTATTAACAGGATGTAGTCAAGAAGTAAAGGCTTAATCGGAGCTATTATATCCAATACTTGCTACAACAAGACTTAATCAAGAAGTAAAAGATTAATCGGATCTCTTATAAACAATTATGAGTACAAAAGGCTCGAATCTAATCAATAAACTAGAGTTTTCATAGAGTTCTGATTCGAATGCATGTAACGTGGTCTTATCTCCTATTAACAGGATGTAATCAAGAAGTAAAGGCTTAATCGGAGCTATTATAGTGAATCCTTGCTAGAACAAGACTTAATCAAGAAATAAAAGATTAATCAGAGCTCTTATAGCCAATTCTGAGTACAAAATGCTCGAATCTAATCAATAAACCCGAGTTTTCACAGAGTTCCGACTCGAATGCATGTAACATGGTCTTATGTCATATTAGCAAGATTTAATCGGAGCAATTATATCCAATACTTGCTACAACAAGACTTATTCAAGAAGTAAAAGATTAATCGAAGCTTTTATAGCCAATTCTGAGTACAAAAGGCTCGAATCTAATCAATAAACCCGAGTTTCATAGAGTTCCGACTCGAATGCATGTAACATGATCTTATGTCCTATTAACAAGACTTAATCGGAGCTATTATATCCAATACTTGCTACAACAAGACTTAGTCAAGAAGTAAAAGATAAATTGTAGCTCTTATAAACAATTCCGAGTACAAAAGGCTCGAATCTAATTAATAAACTCGAGTTTTCATAGAGTTCCGACTCGAATGCATGTAACGTGGTCTTGTCTCCTATTAATAGGATTTAATCAAGAAGTAAAGGCTTAATCGGAGCTATTATATTGAATCCTTGCTACAACAAGACTTAATCAAGAAAGAAAAGATTAATCAGAGCTGTTGTAGCCAATTCCGAGTACAAAAGGCTCGAATCTAATCAATAAACCCGAGTTTTCGTAGATTTCAGACTTGAATGCATGTAACGTGGTTTTATCTCCTATTAACAAGACTTATCAAGAAGTAAAGGCTTAGTCGGAGCTATTATGCGAATCCTTGCTACAACAAGACTTAATCAAGAAGTAAAAGATTATTCAGAGTTGTTATAGCCAATTCTAAGTACAAAAGGGTCGAATCTAATCAATAAACCCGAGTTTCACAGAGTTCCGACTCGAATGCATGTAACATGGTCTTATGTCCTATTAACAAGACCTAATCGGAGCTATTATATCCAATACTTGCTACAACAAGACTTAATCAAGAAGTAAAAGATTAATCGGAGCTCTTATAAACAATTCTATGTACAAAAGGCTCGAATCTAATCAATAAACTCGAGTTTTCATAGAGTTCCAACTCGAATGCATGTAACATGGTCTTATCTCCTATTAACAGGATGTAATCAAGAAGTAAAGTCTTAATCAGAGCTATTATAGTGAATCCTTGCTACAACAAGACTTAATCAAGAAAGAAAAGATTAATCATAGCTATTGTAGCCAATTCTGAGTACAAAACGCTCGAATCTAATCAATAAACCCAAGTTTTTGTAGAGTTCGGACTCGAATGCATGTAACGTGGTTTTATCTCCTATTAACAAGACTTAATCAAGAAGTAAAAGATTATTCGGAGCTATTATATCCAATACTTGCTACAACAAGACTTAATCAAGAAGTAAAAGATTAATCGGAGTTCTTATAGCCAATTCTGAGTATAAAAGGCTCGAATCTAATCAATAAACCCGAGTTTCACAGAGTTCCGACTCAATGCATGTAACATGGTCTTATGTCCTATTAACAAGACTTAATCGGAGCTATTATATCCAATACTTGCTACAACAAGACTTAATCAAGAATATAATAAACTCGAGTTTTTATAGATTTCCGACTCGAATGCATGTAACATGGTCTTATCTCCTATTAACGGGATATAATAAAGAAGTAAAGGCTTAGTCGGAGCTAGTATAGTGAATCCTTGCTACAACAAGACTTAATCAAGAAAGAAAAGATTAATCAGAGCTATTGTAGCCACCCCGAGTACAAAAGGCTCGAATCTAATCAAAAACCCGAGTTTTCGTAGAGTCCAAACTCGAATGCATGTAACATGGTTTTATCTCCTACTAACAAGACTTATCAAGAAGTAAAGGCTAAGCCGGAGCTATTATGTGAATCCTTGCTACAACAAGACTTAATCAAGAAGTAAAAGATTATTCGGACTTGTTATAGCTAATTTTGAGTACAAAAGGCTTGAATCTAATCAATAAAGCCGAGTTTGTCTGTGTTCCGTCTCGTATGCATGTAACATGGTCTTATGTCCGATTAACAAGACCTAATCGGAGCTATTATATCCAATACTTGCTACAACAAGACTTAATCAAGAAGTAAAAGATTAATCGGAGCTCTTATAAATAATTATGAGTACAAAAGGCTCGAATCTAATCAATAAACTCGAGTTTTCATAGAGTTCACTCGAATGCATGTAACGTGGTCTTATCTCCTATTAACAGGATGTAGTCAAGAAGTAAAGGCTTAATCGGAGCTATTATATCCAATACTTGCTACAACAAGACTTAATCAAGAAGTAAAAGATTAATCGGATCTCTTATAAACAATTATGAGTACAAAAGGCTCGAATCTAATCAATAAACTAGAGTTTTCATAGAGTTCGATTCGAATGCATGTAACGTGGTCTTATCTCCTATTAACAGGATGTAATCAAGAAGTAAAGGCTTAATCGGAGCTATTATAGTGAATCCTTGCTATAACAAGACTTAATCAAGAAATAAAAGATTAATCAGAGATCTTATAGCCAATTCTGAGTACAAAATGCTCGAATCTAATCAATAAACCCGAGTTTTCACAGAGTTCCGACTCGAATGCATGTAACATGGTCTTATGTCATATTAGCAAGATTTAATCGGAGCAATTATATCCAATACTTGCTACAACAAGACTTATTCAAGAAGTAAAAGATTAATCGAAGCTTTTATAGCCAATTCTGAGTACAAAAGGCTCGAATCTAATCAATAAACCCGAGTTTCATAGAGTTCCGACTCGAATGCATGTAACATGATCTTATGTCCTATTAACAAGACTTAATCGGAGCTATTATATCCAATACTTGCTACAACAAGACTTAGTCAAGAAGTAAAAGATAAATTGTAGCTCTTATAAACAATTCCGAGTACAAAAGGATCGAATCTAATTAATAAACTCGAGTTTTCATAGAGTTCCGACTCGAATGCATGTAACGTGGTCTTGTCTCCTATTAATAGGATTTAATCAAGAAGTAAAGGCTTAATCGGAGCTATTATATTGAATCCTTGCTACAACAAGACTTAATCAAGAAAGAAAAGATTAATCAGAGCTGTTGTAGCCAATTCCGAGTACAAAAGGCTCGAATCTAATCAATAAACCCGAGTTTTCGTAGATTTCAGACTTGAATGCATGTAACGTGGTTTTATCTCCTATTAACAAGACTTATCAAGAAGTAAAGGCTTAGTCGGAGCTATTATGCGAATCCTTGCTACAACAAGACTTAATCAAGAAGTAAAAGATTATTCAGAGTTGTTATAGCCAATTCTAAGTACAAAAGGGTCGAATCTAATCAATAAACCCGAGTTTCACAGAGTTCCGACTCGAATGCATGTAACATGGTCTTATGTCCTATTAACAAGACCTAATCGGAGCTATTATATCCAATACTTGCTACAACAAGACTTAATCAAGAAGTAAAAGATTAATCGGAGCTCTTATAAACAATTCTATGTACAAAAGGCTCGAATCTAATCAATAAACTCGAGTTTTCATAGAGTTCCAACTCGAATGCATGTAACATGGTCTTATCTCCTATTAACAGGATGTAATCAAGAAGTAAAGTCTTAATCAGAGCTATTATAGTGAATCCTTGCTACAACAAGACTTAATCAAGAAAGAAAAGATTAATCATAGCTATTGTAGCCAATTCTGAGTACAAAACGCTCGAATCTAATCAATAAACCCAAGTTTTTGTAGAGTTCGGACTCGAATGCATGTAACGTGGTTTTATCTCCTATTAACAAGACTTAATCAAGAAGTAAAAGATTATTCGGAGCTATTATATCCAATACTTGCTACAACAAGACTTAATCAAGAAGTAAAAGATTAATCGGAGTTCTTATAGCCAATTCTGAGTATAAAAGGCTCGAATCTAATCAATAAACCCGAGTTTCACAGAGTTCCGACTCAATGCATGTAACATGGTCTTATGTCCTATTAACAAGACTTAATCGGAGCTATTATATCCAATACTTGCTACAACAAGACTTAATCAAGAATATAATAAACTCGAGTTTTTATAGATTTCCGACTCGAATGCATGTAACATGGTCTTATCTCCTATTAACGGGATATAATAAAGAAGTAAAGGCTTAGTCGGAGCTAGTATAGTGAATCCTTGCTACAACAAGACTTAATCAAGAAAGAAAAGATTAATCAGAGCTATTGTAGCCAATTCTGAGTACAAAAGGCTCGAATCTAATCAAAAACCCGAGTTTTCGTAGAGTCCAAACTCGAATGCATGTAACATGGTTTTATCTCCTACTAACAAGACTTATCAAGAAGTAAAGGCTAAGCCGGAGCTATTATGTGAATCCTTGCTACAACAAGACTTAATCAAGAAGTAAAAGATTATTCGGACTTGTTATAGCTAATTTTGAGTACAAAAGGCTTGAATCTAATCAATAAACCCGAGTTTCACGGTGTTAGACTCGAATGCATGTAACATGGTCTTATGTCCGATTAACAAGACCTAATCGGAGCTATTATATCCAATACTTGCTACAACAAGACTTAATCAAGAAGTAAAAGATTAATCGGAGCTCTTATAAATAATTATGAGTACAAAAGGCTCGAATCTAATCAATAAACTCGAGTTTTCATAGAGTTCCGACTCGAATGCATGTAACGTGGTCTTATCTCCTATTAACAGGATGTAGTCAAGAAGTAAAGGCTTAATCGGAGCTATTATATCCAATACTTGCTACAACAAGACTTAATCAAGAAGTAAAAGATTAATCGGATCTCTTATAAACAATTATGAGTACAAAAGGCTCGAATCTAATCAATAAACTAGAGTTTTCATAGAGTTCTGATTCGAATGCATGTAACGTGGTCTTATCTCCTATTAACAGGATGTAATCAAGAAGTAAAGGCTTAATCGGAGCTATTATAGTGAATCCTTGCTATAACAAGACTTAATCAAGAAATAAAAGATTAATCAGAGATCTTATAGCCAATTCTGAGTACAAAATGCTCGAATCTAATCAATAAACCCGAGTTTTCACAGAGTTCCGACTCGAATGCATGTAACATGGTCTTATGTCATATTAGCAAGATTTAATCGGAGCAATTATATCCAATACTTGCTACAACAAGACTTATTCAAGAAGTAAAAGATTAATCGAAGCTTTTATAGCCAATTCTGAGTACAAAAGGCTCGAATCTAATCAATAAACCCGAGTTTCATAGAGTTCCGACTCGAATGCATGTAACATGATCTTATGTCCTATTAACAAGACTTAATCGGAGCTATTATATCCAATACTTGCTACAACAAGACTTAGTCAAGAAGTAAAAGATAAATTGTAGCTCTTATAAACAATTCCGAGTACAAAAGGATCGAATCTAATTAATAAACTCGAGTTTTCATAGAGTTCCGACTCGAATGCATGTAACGTGGTCTTGTCTCCTATTAATAGGATTTAATCAAGAAGTAAAGGCTTAATCGGAGCTATTATATTGAATCCTTGCTACAACAAGACTTAATCAAGAAAGAAAAGATTAATCAGAGCTGTTGTAGCCAATTCCGAGTACAAAAGGCTCGAATCTAATCAATAAACCCGAGTTTTCGTAGATTTCAGACTTGAATGCATGTAACGTGGTTTTATCTCCTATTAACAAGACTTATCAAGAAGTAAAGGCTTAGTCGGAGCTATTATGCGAATCCTTGCTACAACAAGACTTAATCAAGAAGTAAAAGATTATTCAGAGTTGTTATAGCCAATTCTAAGTACAAAAGGGTCGAATCTAATCAATAAACCCGAGTTTCACAGAGTTCCGACTCGAATGCATGTAACATGGTCTTATGTCCTATTAACAAGACCTAATCGGAGCTATTATATCCAATACTTGCTACAACAAGACTTAATCAAGAAGTAAAAGATTAATCGGAGCTCTTATAAACAATTCTATGTACAAAAGGCTCGAATCTAATCAATAAACTCGAGTTTTCATAGAGTTCCAACTCGAATGCATGTAACATGGTCTTATCTCCTATTAACAGGATGTAATCAAGAAGTAAAGTCTTAATCAGAGCTATTATAGTGAATCCTTGCTACAACAAGACTTAATCAAGAAAGAAAAGATTAATCATAGCTATTGTAGCCAATTCGAGTACAAAACGCTCGAATCTAATCAATAAACCCAAGTTTTTGTAGAGTTCGGACTCGAATGCATGTAACGTGGTTTTATCTCCTATTAACAAGACTTAATCAAGAAGTAAAAGATTATTCGGAGCTATTATATCCAATACTTGCTACAACAAGACTTAATCAAGAAGTAAAAGATTAATCGGAGTTCTTATAGCCAATTCTGAGTATAAAAGGCTCGAATCTAATCAATAAACCCGAGTTTCACAGAGTTCCGACTCAATGCATGTAACATGGTCTTATGTCCTATTAACAAGACTTAATCGGAGCTATTATATCCAATACTTGCTACAACAAGACTTAATCAAGAATATAATAAACTCGAGTTTTTATAGATTTCCGACTCGAATGCATGTAACATGGTCTTATCTCCTATTAACGGGATATAATAAAGAAGTAAAGGCTTAGTCGGAGCTAGTATAGTGAATCCTTGCTACAACAAGACTTAATCAAGAAAGAAAAGATTAATCAGAGCTATTGTAGCCAATTCTGAGTACAAAAGGCTCGAATCTAATCAAAAACCCGAGTTTTCGTAGAGTCCAAACTCGAATGCATGTAACATGGTTTTATCTCCTACTAACAAGACTTATCAAGAAGTAAAGGCTAAGCCGGAGCTATTATGTGAATCCTTGCTACAACAAGACTTAATCAAGAAGTAAAAGATTATTCGGACTTGTTATAGCTAATTTTGAGTACAAAAGGCTTGAATCTAATCAATAAACCCGAGTTTCACAGTGTTCCGACTCGAATGCATGTAACATGGTCTTATGTCCGATTAACAAGACCTAATCGGAGCTATTATATCCAATACTTGCTACAACAAGACTTAATCAAGAAGTAAAAGATTAATCGGAGCTCTTATAAATAATTATGAGTACAAAAGGCTCGAATCTAATCAATAAACTCGAGTTTTCATAGAGTTCCGACTCGAATGCATGTAACGTGGTCTTATCTCCTATTAACAGGATGTAGTCAAGAAGTAAAGGCTTAATCGGAGCTATTATATCCAATACTTGCTACAACAAGACTTAATCAAGAAGTAAAAGATTAATCGGATCTCTTATAAACAATTATGAGTACAAAAGGCTCGAATCTAATCAATAAACTAGAGTTTTCATAGAGTTCTGATTCGAATGCATGTAACGTGGTCTTATCTCCTATTAACAGGATGTAATCAAGAAGTAAAGGCTTAATCGGAGCTATTATAGTGAATCCTTGCTATAACAAGACTTAATCAAGAAATAAAAGATTAATCAGAGATCTTATAGCCAATTCTGAGTACAAAATGCTCGAATCTAATCAATAAACCCGAGTTTTCACAGAGTTCCGACTCGAATGCATGTAACATGGTCTTATGTCATATTAGCAAGATTTAATCGGAGCAATTATATCCGATACTTGCTACAACAAGACTAATTAAAGAAGTAAAATATTAATCGAAGCTCTAATAGCCAATTAAGTACAAAAGGCTCGAATCTAATCAATAAACCCGAGTTTCATAGAGTTCCGACTCGAATGCATGTAACATGATCTTATGTCCTATTAACAAGACTTAATCGGAGCTATTATATCCAATACTTGCTACAACAAGACTTAGTCAAGAAGTAAAAGATAAATTGTAGCTCTTATAAACAATTCCGAGTACAAAAGGCTCGAATCTAATTAATAAACTCAAGTTTTCATAGAGTTCCGACTCGAATGCATGTAACGTGGTCTTGTCTCCTATTAATAGGATGTAATCAAGAAGTAAAGGCTTAATCGGAGCTATTATATTGAATCCTTGCTACAACAAGACTTAATCAAGAAAGAAAAGATTAATCAGAGCTGTTGTAGCCAATTCCGAGTACAAAAGGCTCGAATCTAATCAATAAACCCGAGTTTTCGTAGATTTCAGACTTGAGTGCATGTAACGTGGTTTTATCTCCTATTAACAAGACTTATCAAGAAGTAAAGGCTTAGTCGGAGCTATTATGCGAATCCTTGCTACAACAAGACTTAATCAAGAAGTAAAAGATTATTCAGAGTTGTTATAGCCAATTCTAAGTACAAAAGGGTCGAATCTAATCAATAAACCCGAGTTTCACGAGTTCGACTCGAATGCATGTAACATGGTCTTATGTCCTATTAACAAGACCTAATCGGAGCTATTATATCCAATACTTGCTACAACAAGACTTAATCAAGAAGTAAAAGATTAATCGGAGCTCTTATAAACAATTCTATGTACAAAAGGCTCGAATCTAATCAATAAACTCGAGTTTTCATAGAGTTCCAACTCGAATGCATGTAACATGGTCTTATCTCTTATTAACAGGATGTAATCAAGAAGTAAAGTCTTAATCAGAGCTATTATAGTGAATCCTTGCTACAACAAGACTTAATCAAGAAAGAAAAGATTAATCATAGCTATTGTAGCCAATTCTGAGTACAAAACGCTCGAATCTAATCAATAAACCCAAGTTTTTGTAGAGTTCGGACTCGAATGCATGTAACGTGGTTTTATCTCCTATTAACAAGACTTAATCAAGAAGTAAAAGATTATTCGGAGCTATTATATCCAATACTTGCTACAACAAGACTTAATCAAGAAGTAAAAGATTAATCGGAGCTCTTATAGCCAATTCTGAGTATAAAAGGCTCGAATCTAATCAATAAACCCGAGTTTCACAGAGTTCCGACTCAATGCATGTAACATGGTCTTATGTCCTATTAACAAGACTTAATCGGAGCTATTATATCCAATACTTGCTACAACAAGACTTAATCAAGAATATAATAAACTCGAGTTTTTATAGAGTTCCGACTCGAATGCATGTAACATGGTCTTATCTCCTATTAACGGGATATAATAAAGAAGTAAAGGCTTAGTCGGAGCTAGTATAGTGAATCCTTGCTACAACAAGACTTAATCAAGAAAGAAAAGATTAATCAGAGCTATTGTAGCCAATTCTGAGTACAAAAGGCTCGAATCTAATCAATAAACCCGAGTTTTTGTAGAGTTCGGACTCGAATACATATAACGTGGTTATATCTCTTATTAACAAGACTTATCAATAAACTCGAGTTTTCATAGAGTTCCGACTCGAATGCATGTAACGTGGTCTTGTCTCCTATTAACAGGATGTAATCAAGAAGTAAAGGCTTAATCGGAGCTATTATATTTAATCCTTGCTACAACAAGAATTAATCAAGAAAGAAAAGATTAATCAGCATTGTTGTAGCCAATTATGAGTACAAAAGGCCCGAATCTAATCAATAAACCCGAGTTTTCACAGAGTTCCGACTTGAATGCATGTAAAATGGTCTTATGTCGTATTAACAAGATTTAATCGGAGCTATTATATCCAATACTTGTTACAACAAGACTTAATCAAGAAGTAAAAGATTAATCAGAGCTCTTATAGCCAATTCTGAATATAGAAGGCTCGAATCTAATCAATAAACCCGAGTTTCACAGAGTTCCGACTCGAATGCATGTAACATGGTCTTATGTCCTATTAACAAGACTTAATCGGAACTATTATATCCAATACTTGCTACAATAAGACTTAATCAAGTAGTAAAAGATAAATCGGAGCTCTTATAAACAATTCTGAGTACAAAAGGCTCGAATCTAATTAATAAACTCGAGTTTTCATAGAGTTCCGACTCGAATGCATGTAACATGGTCTTATCTCCTATTAACAGGATGTAATCAAGAAGTAAAGTCTTAATCGGAGCTATTATAGTGAATCCTTGCTACAACAAGACTTAATCAAGAAAGAAAAGATTAATCAGAGCTGTTGTAGCCAATTCTGAGTACAAAAGGCTCGAATTTAATCAATAAACCCATGTTTTTGTAGAGTTCGGACTCGAATGCATGTAACGTGGTTTTATCGCATATTAACAAGACTTATAAAGAAGTAAAGGCTTAGTCGGAGCTATTATGCGAATCCTTGCTACAACAAGACTTAATCAAGAAGTAAAAGATTATTCAGAGTTGTTATAGCTAATTCCGAGTACAAAAGGCTCGAATCTAATCAATAAACCCGAGTTTCACAGAGTTACGACTCGAATGCATGTAACATGGTCTTATGTCCTATTAACAAGACCTAATCGGATCTATTATATCCAATACTTGCTACAACAAGACTTAATCAAGAAGTAAAAATTTAATCGGAGCTCTTATAAACAATTCTGAGTACAAAAGGCTCGAATCTAATCAATAAACTCGAGTCTTCATAGAGTTCCGACTCGAATGCATGTAACATGGTCTTGTATCCTATTAACAGGATGTAATCAAGAAGTAAAGGCTTAATCGGAGCTATTATATTCAATCCTTGCTACAACAAGACTTGATCAAGAAAGAAAAGATTAATCACAACTGTTGTAGCCCATTTTGAGTACAAAAGGCATGAATCTAATCAAACACCCGAGTTTTCGTAGAGTTCAGACTCGAATGGATGTAACGTGGTTTTAGCTCCTACTAACAAGACTTATCAAGAAGTAAAGGCTTAGTCGGAGCTATTATGTGAATCCGTGCCACAACAAGACTTTTTTTTTTTTTTTCTTACAAAAACAGCTGATGTTATATTATTCCGAAAATTGAGGGTGGACGAGTCCCTCTACACGCCCGAGCAAATGAGTAAGGGTAGCGGACCCCAAAGCAAGGCTAAAGTTTTCCAAGTATCTCCCAAATTACAAGACAATTACATGTAAACTTTCCTACTCCTAATATAGGGGTAGGGCATTTTATCGAGTTCAATAAGGCCTCGGATTTTCCTAACAATATTGGATATATCGTGGAAATTAAAATCATGATGATCACAACCTTTGTTAGCCAAAAGGTCGGCAACGGCATTGCCCTCACGAAAAATATGTGAAAAATAAATTTCATATTTTTCCACAAGGGCCCGAATTTTAATAATGAGGCTACGGAGTTGCCAATGACACGAAGATGAATGCTCAATCAAGTGGAGTGCAACCTTCGAATCGAACTCCACCCAAATTTTAGTAAAATTGTGATCGATGCAAATATCGAGCCCCCTCCAAATGGCGAATATTTCAGCAAAGTTGTTGGTTTGGGCCCCAAGAAATTCGGAGAACATGAAGAGCGGGTTGCCGAGATGATCCCGAACTATCCCCCCCGCGGCCGCATTGCCCGGGTTGCCCCTCGTAGCCCCGTCCATATTGAGTTTCCACCATCCCATGTCCGGCTTAATCCAACGGACAGCCTTGATTTTGTACCTCGGCCCCGGGGCCGGTTTGATGCCCACATAATCGGCAATTCTATCCGATCCCTTCCAAAATTGCCTTTTAATTTTGCCCTGAAGTTTGAGATTGTAGATGTAGTTCCAAACACGCTTACACATAACTTTAGGCGTAAAAGGAACGTTATTAAATCTCTTATCGTTCCTGCAGCACCAAAGAAACCATAAAATAAGGATCGGGATGATGTGAAAAATGTGGATATTGCCCTTGGCTTTACCAAACCAATTAGCAATGATAAGATTGAAATTAGATGACACAAGGACTTTGATCCCCGCAATATTATGAAAACAATTCCAAACAACTTCAGCAATCGGGCCAGTAAGAAAGAGATGAGGAAGATTTTCAACACCATTACAACAATAACAATTATTGGTGGCAACAATGCCCCTCCGCAAAAGATTATCCGGCGTTGAGATCCATTTATTAAGCACCTTCACCATAAAAATAGAAATGGTAGGTGTGATAAGTGGATTCCAACAATACCGAAGAATATTATGCGGAGGGTTTTTTCTACGAACCATCCCCCAAGCGGTTTTGAATGTAAAAATCCCATTAGGGGAAAGAGTCCATAAAGGCTTGTTGTCGGAGGAGAAAGTAGGTAGAGAGCAAATATGGTCACAAATGCCAAGCGGGAGTTTGCGACTAATTTTTTCCCTATCCCAATCCCCGTTATTCCAATAAAAACCAATTTTATCTTTGGACTTATTATGGTAAAAATTGGTGAGAGGGCTGAATTCACACCAATTGTCATGCCAAAAGGACACATCAACATTACCACTATGCCAAAAAATTTTATCATTCGCGATCGATCTAATACCACAAAGGTTTTTCCAAGTAGGAGAACTTTTGGGATTAAATTTAATAATCATGGGGTGGATCCGAGAACAATATTTTTGAAGTAAGAAATTGGACCAAATGTTATTAGATGTTCTGAATCTCCACCACATTTTAACATGGGCAGCCTGAATAATGTCATTGAAATCCCGACAGCCAAGACCCCCCTCATCCTTGGGGAAACAAAGTCGATTCCAAGCCGCCCAATGCAACTTACGTTTGTTGTCATTAGTTCCCCAAAGAAATTTGTTGAAAAGCCTTTCTATGAAAAGAATGACATTCCCAGGGGGTTTAAGGACTTGTAAGTTATAAAAGGCAATGGAGTTTAAGACCGAATTAATTAATTCAAGACGCCCCCCCGTCGAAAGCAAGTGGTGGTTCTGTAATACCCAGTTGTAATTCAGTAATTATCACTCAGTAATTATCATTCAGTATTTATCATTCAGTCATTATCACTCAGTAATTTCACTCATTATTGATCATTTGTCACTCATATTCAATCATGGTATTCATCATTCAGAGTAATTGTATCGTGTAACAATCGTCATTCATCACTATTATAATTGGAGAATCGTGCGGTGTTTACCATCCTTGTCATTTCTTAGTGTGCTGTGTGTGAGGAGTAGCGCACGCTACGTACTCTTTTTAGCGTGCGCTAATTGAGTACTGGTAGCGCACGCCACCTCTCAACACTAGCGCACGCTAGTGTAGTTGAGCAGGCAGTCCAGAAGGCACTGGACTGCAGTTGGGATTATAGGTAGCACACGCTACGAATGGTAAGTAGCGCGCGCTAGTGATCCGAAGTAGCGCATGCTATGCAGTCGGTGTAGCGCGCGCTAAGGTCGGATCAGGTTGAGTCCAGTGGCTACTGGACTGATTTGAATTTATTCCTAGCGCACGCTATGAGTGATTTTTAGCGTACGCAATCTATATTATAGCGCACGCTACTAGTTGGTTGTAGCGCACGCTATCGAGATCAGATCAGAGGACAGGAAGTTTCTGGATTCCAATACTGGGCATCAAATTATTCGTTAGCGCATGCTAACTATGAGCATTTACGTACGCTAGTAGTGTGGACGTAGCGCATGCTACAAAAGGTACGTAGCGCGCGCTACCATGTTCGGACAGTGGGTACTGGACTACCCAAATTACTCGTTAGCGCACGCTACGCACAAGGGCTAGCGCACGCTAACCTGGACTGACTATAAATTGGACAGTTTAGTCAGATTTCGTCATTTATTCATCTCATTTCACTCCTTCGGTAATTTTGGGCGATTTCGAGCGATTTGGAGAGGATTCTTCGAGGTGTAATCATCAATCATCATCTTCAAGCTCATCTTTCGGATTAATCATCATTTCATCATCTTCATCGCATCGAATCAAAGGTATTAATCTCTTGGATCTAGAATTTCGGATTTTTGGGTTTTTCCTTCCGATTTCTTCGTGTAAGCTTGGATTATCATTGGAATATGTTAGATATGGATTATCTACCTTGGATAAGTATATTCTTACGGATTTAATGGTTATTTTCGGAATTATTTCAAGAACCCTTGGGGTTGACTTCGGTTATTTTGGGGATTTCCGATTGTCGTTATTATAAAGTTGAATTGTGGACTTCTATGAGATTATTGATGTCATTGATAATGTTGTGCTGGTTTGAATCAATCATTTTGGAGTTGGTTCGATAATTTGGGTTTGGTTTTAACCAACGGGTATCTCAACGTTTTCGTTAGAGTACATCTACGAGTTCGGATATTGTTGTATCGACGTTTGGGTCGGTTATGATCGTATTTGATTCGTGTATTGATCGGTTGTTGGTAATTATTGTTGTTCAAGGTTGTTCGAGCGACCGACATTTCATTTAGGACGTTGTTCATGGAAGGACATTATCATCGGTATTGAGTAAGTTAATTCTTACTCGGTTAAAAGGATATTCATTCCTTTTGTTGTTGTTCATTCATAATCGTGACTCATTCATCATTGTATTAACCGTATCAAAACTTGTCATTGTCAATTAATCACCTCAGTCATAAGGAGAACGGTTCCAACCATTTCATTGAGCCGCCATTCATTTCACCGTCATTTCATCTGGTGAGTCATTATTCATTTCGTTGTCACTTTTGTTATATCGTGGCATTCGGTCACATCGGCGCGGTTGGTATGTGTAGGATTTTTATGTCGGGCACATTATAGTCGTGTGTTGGTTGGTGGCCTCACATTGGGTGTGCACACGAGTTGATGGCTTCGGAGATCGACAGGTACAAGACCACACGTATTCGATCGATACTCGTTGGTGGCTTGTGCGACACATTCCATCCGGACGTAGTGTGGCGCCATTCCTTTGAGCCGTATCATTTGTTGATCCATATAGCATGTTTGATTGCGTATGTTTCGACAGGATATTGTATAATCATGATAACTCATGATTGTGTATTTTCAACTCTTGAGGATTGTTGTTCTGTAGTGACCCCGTTGGGATACTGCTGTGTCATGGCCGTAACACCCCAAACTAGGCGGATATTACGGCCGTAGATCCCCAACCGGGACCCACCGTGCAAAAGAAAATGAATGAATTACACAAGATAAATGTAGTACCGAACTACATTACGGCAATAATTACTCCGATGAGGAGTTTAGTTACAACACACCAGACAATACCGAATCGGTGTATTTTATATGAAGATAAAATACACAACATCGAATGAAACGGAGTATTCAAATGAAAGTCTCAGCTGAAAATAAAGGACAATAACATGAATAATCGAAAGATCGGGGCCCCTACTAGTATCACTAGGACTCCTCGACATCAACATGCTATTCCGTGCGTTTGCCTTGCCATGACACGAAAAACAAAATCCCCAAACGGGCCGCCATAAAGAACAACAATCCTCAAGAGTTGAAAATACACAATCATGATTATATCCAAGTTATGAAATATCTGTCGAAACATACGCAATCAAACATGCTATATGAATCGACTAATCAAGACGGCTCAAAGGAATGGCGCCACACTACGTCCGGATGGAAATGTGTCCGTGCACAAGCCACCAACGATCAAACACGCGTGGTCTTGTACCTAATCGCCTCACGAGCAATCGACTGCGTGCACACCCAATGTGAGGCCACCAACCAACACACGACTATAATGTGCCCGACATGAAAATCCTACACATACCAACCGCACGCCAAGATGACCCGAATGCCACAATATGACAAAAGTGACAATGAAAATGAATAATGACTCACCAAGATTGAATGATAGTGACATGAATGATAGCTCAATGAAATGATCGGAACCGCTGTTCCTTATGGCCGAGGTGATTAATTGATAATGACGAGTTTTGATACGATTAATACAATGATGAATGAGTTATGATTATGAATGAACAACGACAAAAGGAATGAATATCCTTTTAACCGAGTAAGAATTAACTTACACAACGCGGTGACAATTATCCTTCCACGAACAATGTCCTAATTGAGATATCGGTCGCTCGAACAACCTTGAACAATTCAATTACCAACAATCCGTTCAATATACGAATCAAACACGAATATAACGAACTCAAAACGCCAATACGACTAAACCAAGTCCATTGAGGCATTAAATCAAACACGTTGCGTCCGAACTCCGATTGTTTACAATCAAACCTCAATATACCAATATCAAATCCCTCAAGAAAGGTTTCAAACCCACAAAACATCTTCAATACGATTAATAATCCAAAACGAAAATCCAAAAACGTGATTATAACGACAATTAATCGAAAACCCCCAATTTCAACTCGATAATCAAAGTGTTCTTGAGTAATCCTTCAATAATCCAATGAATCTTTATACAAACTTATAATCATATACATATCCCTTCATATAACATGATTATAACGTCCAAAACATCTTATCTCAACACAAAATCGAAATCCAAGGTGTTGAAGAATATTACCTTTGAAGATCCAAACACTTCGATCCGATGAAAACGTGTTAAATCGACTATCCAAGCTTCCCAACGAAATAAGATGATGAAATCCGAATACACAAGTGATTGAGGATGGAAAAATACCTCTCTCAAGTCTCTCTCTCGGAACAAGAAGAAGAAGAGGATGAAAATGAGTAAAAATGTCCCGGCCGAGTACTTAAATACTGCCGGAAGTTACGGCCGTAACTCGGCCCTCTTACGGCCGTAACTTTCCAAGTCAACGGCCTTACGGCCATAACCGGCCAACTCGTACGGCCGTAACTCAGCTTCGTCCGAAAGCCTGCCGACAGACTTACGGCCGTAACCGCTCCTGAGTTACGGGCGTAACCCGCCTTCGTCAAAAACACCCGTCGACAGCCTTACGGCCGTACCGCACACCTTACGGCCGTAACTCGAATGATACGGCCGTATCCGGCCAACCTTACGGGCGTAACCCGCCCACGTCAAAAATAGCCAGACATCCTTCCTGCAGCGTACGGCCGTATCCGGCCAAGCCTTACGGCCGGACCCGCCTCGACTCACGGCCGTACGCCGCCACCCTTCCGGCCGTAAGTCACCCCTGGTCGACAACACCCGAAACTAACTAACACCACTTCCGGCCGTATCTCTCTTTCCTTACGGCCGTAACTCACCTTCGGCCAAAATGCCCGGGCACTGGCCGACCACTTACGGCCGTAATCGGCCACCTTACGGCCGTACCATTGGACTTACGGCCGTATCCCGAACCTTACGGCCGTAACTCAATGTTGGCCAAGGTGAATAAATCCGATGATTCCGATTCCTCGATACGGTGATGAATGATCCGACAAATCATACGAATGTGGAAATGAACAAGTCTAACACATGCCAAGGAATGATACTCCAAAGACAAGACTACCAATCACGATGATAATGATAATACTCCCGTTCCGACACTCAAACGGAGATGAAATGACGATCGGTAACTGATACACGGTTACAACATGCCAACATTGAACGCAATTGAGTGATTCATGAATGATGAGTGATTATTAATGAGTGAGAATTACTGAGTGACAAATACAGACTGATAATTACCGAATGAAAATGACTGAGTTACAACCGGGTATTACATACTCCCCCCCTGAAAAGAGTTTCGTCCCCGAAACTAAGGGTCAAACAATTCGGGACAACTCTCCCGCATATTCTCCTCGGTTTCCCAAGTAGCCTCTTCGACTCCGTGTCTAGACCACTGAATCTGACCAAAGGAATCATCTTGTTCCTCAAATGTTTGATTTGCCGCTCCAACACTCGTACAGGACGCTCCTCGTACGGATGATCATCCGCGATCTCGATTTCGTCAAGCTGAAGTATGTGAGAGACGTGAAACACATTATGAATTCGGCCCAACAACAGAGGTAAAGCCAATCGATGAGCTAACTCGCTTACTCGATTCAAAATCTCACACGGTCCAATGAATCTCGAACTCAACTTCCCCCGTTTTCCGAAACGGAAAATACCTCGACTCGGGAATACCTTGACCTAAACGGGATCACCAGTATCGTACTGTTTTGGTCGATGACGATTAGCTGCATATGATTTCTGTCGACTCATAGCAGTCAACAGACGTCTCCTGATCAAAGCTACCTTCTCCCGGGCGGCTATAAGTATATCGGGCTCTGTGCCGATTGACTCTGATGGGTCGTCCCAACACAATGGAGATCGACTACCGTAATAAAGAATGGGCTTCCCGATCCTCTACTAATCGAGGACGCATGCCTCAACATGTCCTCCACCGTCCGAAAAGTCCTCTCCGATTGTCCGTCTGACCGAGGATGAAAACGGTAATGATATTAAGCCGAGTTCTCAAAGCACGATGAATCGGTTCCCTAAACGAGACACGAATCGCCCGACACGATCAGAAACAAAACTCTTAGGAGTTCCGCAATCTCACTAACTCTCACGAGCAATTGGGTAAGTCACTCGGGACCCCACGTATCCTTGATCTCAAGGGAATGAGCTGATTTAGATAGCGATCCACGATCACCCAGATCGTATTCATGCCACGACGACTGCCGGCAAACTTGTGAAGAAATCCATAGAAATGTCTTCCCACTTCCATCCCGGAATAGGAAGCGATATCAAGATACTCACCGTGCCGATTTTCAATCTTGACTTGCTAATAGGCTAAACATCTCGAAACAAATTCCGCGACTCGCTACATATTATTCCACCGAAATGTTGTTTCATATCCCGGTACACCTGCTAGACCCGGATGAACCGGATAAGGGGTAGCATGAGCTTCTCTCAAGATCGAGCTCTTCAACTCATCATTCGCCGCACGCACAACCGATTCTCAAAACTCAAGAGTCCATCCTCGTGGACCACAATTTCGTGGGCTTCGTACCACATCCTCGTGGATGAGCAAAGAAATGAATCGAACCCCGATTTCCTCCTCAAGTGATGATGAAATCTCTAACATACAAAGTCGTCTCGAACTTGCTGAAGTCGGACCTCGATCTCGGGTCTAAGGAATTCCTGTTGAAGCTCCTTCTGAACTCTTAAATGAGTAAGCATCTGCTCCTGAACGGACTTACGACTCAAGGCGTCGGCAACAACATTCGCCTTGCCCGGGTGGTAAAGGATCTCGAGATCAAAATCTTTGATTAGTTCCAACCACCGCCCCTGTCGCATATTTAACTCCTTGTGAGTAAATATATACTTCATTCATTTCATTATTACTCTCATCTCGGTGATTGGTGAATGACTGACAGGTGACGCCATAAAGGTAATGACGCCAAAATTCCAACGCGAAAACCACGGTTGTTAGCTCCGGTCGTGGGTTGGATAATAAATCATCTAATCCGGGGGAACTTCGGATTTACTTAACATCTTTCGGAGGTTGCCAATCTCGGATAGCCTCCGTCTTCTGAGGGTCGGCACGAACTCTATCAGATGAAATTACATGCCCGAGAAAAGTCACTTCGGACATCCAGAACTCACATTAAGAAAACTTCCATAAAATTGCTCGCGTCTCAACACTTCGAGAACCTGAAGAAGATGAACCTCGTGTTCCTCTCGGCTAAGAGAATAAATCAAAATGTCGTCGATGAAGACAACAACAACTGATCTAAAAAGTCGATGAAAACCCGATTCATTAACTCCATGAATACTGCAGGTGCAATAGATAGCCCGAACGGCATAATTACGAACTCATAATGACCATAGCGTGTATGAAACGCTGTCCTCGCGATATCCGATTCTCGAATCCGCAACTGGTGATGTCCAGATCTTAAGTCGATCCTGGAAAAAAAATACCGAGGCTCCTGAAGTTGATCTAAAAGATCATCAATACGGGGTAAGGGATACTACTCTTGATCATTACCCGATCAACTTCACGTAATTAATACACACACGAGACGAGCCATCCTTCTCCTTGACAGATCACACCGGTGCTCCTCACGGGACGCAATCGGTCGGAGATAACCTTTCTCGAACTACTCCTCAAGTTGAATCTTCAACTCTTGCATTCAGTCGGGGCCATCCGATACGGTGCCTTCGATAAAGGGAACGCACGTTCCAACTCACTCTGAATTCCACTACTCTATGTGAAGGCAACCAGATAACTCGTCTGTAAATACATCGTCAATCGATGACAATGATACCACGAATGATTGAACATTTCGATTGTCCTAGAATGGTCAATCGATAAAAAGAGATACCAATAATGATTGAACAACTCGATTGCCTTAGAAAGGCCAATCGATGAAGATGACACAATGAATGTTTGAATAACTCGATTGCCCTAGAAAGACCAATCAATGAAAATGATACAATGAATGATTGAATAACTCGATTGCCCTAGAAAGGCCAATCGATGAAAATGATACAATGAATGATTGAATAACTCGATTGCCCTAGAAAGGCCAATCGATGAAAAGGATACAATGAATGATTGAATAACTCGATTGCCCTAGAAAGGCCAATCGATGAAAATGATACAATGAATGATTGAATAGTTCGATCGCGGAATCTCTCTCGCCTCGCCATAATAAA